>OZ010708.1:2030809-2630809 GCA_963932265.1 Thymelicus lineola
GCGATCCGGTGCGATTTCAGTGCGATGCGGTTGCGATGCGGCGGCTCTGTCCTACGTGCACGCGAATCGTCCCTCACCGCCACTGACACCCGCCGCGCCGCTGAAGTTCGCGCGAAAATATCAAACCAACTGATCGCGTTCGCGTCAAATCGCGCCGCGCCGCAGCGCACTCTACGTGCGTTTTGTAACGTAGGACACTTCAACACATTTCAACTGTTTGTTGTTTTCGCATCGCACCGCGTCGCTTCGCGTTCGCGTTGAGTCGCCACGTAGGACACCGCGTAAACATTAAGCAACCGGCAACGGTGTCGCGGCGGCGCTCATTCGCGCCAGATCAATAGCATAAAAAGAAAACCACGCAGCGGAAACGCAAAAAAAAAAACATTAAATCTAAATACCTGCCTAGTTTCCTTACAAAAGTAATGAAATCCCACCAAAAACATAAATGTAAAGAAGGAGAGCCAAGTTCAATACAAAAATTATGCTTGGCTGTGGGCTTCACCGCAAAACGAATGGAGATCTAAATGAGTGCCAAGTTCTATGCAAAATCTAAATATGTATTTATAGGAACAAAATAATTACGAACAAGTATTAAACTCTATTTCTTTGCTTTATTGGATACCTATAACAATTGCTGTTATTTAAAAATTTAGAGTACTTTGCTCAGTAAACGCTGTGCTACAAACAGTACAGGAGTATAGTTTCTCGCCATTGTGTACACTCAAATGCTCTTTTAGACAATCTTGTCGATTAAACGCTTTGTTACAGACGGTACATGAGTATGGTTTCTCGCCAGTGTGTATTCTCAAGTGCGTTTTTAGATGACTTTGGTTACGAAACACTTTGCTACAAACAGTACAGGAGTATTTTTCCTCGCCAGTGTGTAATATCAAATGGCTTTTTAGACCACTTTTTTGAGTTAACACTTTGCTACAAACAGGACAGGAGTATTGTTTCTCGCCAGTGTGTAATCTCAAATGGATTTTTAGAGACCTTTTTAGAATAAACACTTGCTACACATAGTGCAGGAGTATGGTTTTTCGCTGTGTGTATCCTCAAATGATCTTTTAGAGTACCTCGTTGAGTAAACCCCTTGCTACAAACAGTACAGGAGTATGGTTTCTCGCCAGTATGTATTCTCAAATGCTCTTTTAGACTAATTTGTGGATTAGGGAACATACCAAAACCACGTGACCTATTTAGGGGGGGAGGGGGGTCTTCAAAACACCACGCTTGGTCACAAGGGGGAGGGAGGGGGTTTAGGTTTTAGGGGGGTTAGGTGCTATTCCAGTTCACATGGGGGGGGGGGGGGTTTAAGGGTTTTAAGGGGGTTAGGTGCCTATTCGAGTTCACAGATGAGAACACTGTCGCATACTATATACCTACGGGACGTCAGCTGATTGAAAACTGATAGTTTGTAGTGCAAGGGTTGTTCACTATAGTGCATTTCAAATAATCTGCAGTTGAGCGTAATATATATGTATGTATATTATATAATATGGTATATATTGGTATATATAGTGTTATTACCTTTGATGAACTTGATAACAATTAACGCTTTTTTATGGAAATAGCCGGCCAACGAGCTGACTATCCACCTGATGGTAAGTGGCTGTCGTCGCCATGGACATCAGCAACATCAAAGGCATCACTGATGCGCTGTCGGTCAAGAAAGAGAGAAGAAAAAGAAAGAAAGAACTGGCTCTCAAGCCCCCAGCCGGAACACGACGAGTCGTTTGGCGGCTGACTCATGCTCGAGGGTGGTAGCTATCCAGGTGAACCCCATGGAGACATAGTAATAATAATAATGGTATTAATTACCAATTAAATCAATATACCAATATAATCCTCGAGAGGCCCTACCCACCAGCGGGCTGAATTTAGTCGCCTCTT
This sequence comes from Thymelicus lineola, assembly GCA_963932265.1. Taxonomy (NCBI): domain Eukaryota; kingdom Metazoa; phylum Arthropoda; class Insecta; order Lepidoptera; family Hesperiidae; genus Thymelicus; species Thymelicus lineola. The sequence continues at coordinate 2,032,703 of OZ010708.1, forward strand.
ACGACACCCATCCGGCGTGGATTGGGGTTAGTATTCTAAGCCACCCCAATACGACTAAACGATATTATTATGTCCATAAAATGGTTTTTGAATATAAAGGACACTTACTAGCAACTGCAATGCCCAACTGCAGATTTAGTTGAAATGCAATAAAATTCAATTTTCATACATAGCTGTCATAGCACAAAAATAAAGAAATCAGTACTTTTGACCTATACTTTCTTAAGGCGCTATCGCGGGAAATTGGTTGATATTCTTTAGCTCATATTTCGTAAAGTCTATATGCTATTAACGTAATACTTAGGTTTATGTTTAGGTTTATAACCCCTCCACCAATCCGCACTGGAGCAGCGTGGTGGAGTATGCTCTAGGCCTTCTCAAGAGGAGAGACCTGTGCCCAGTAATGGGCCATTAATGGGTTGAAGCCAATGACATTTTAATAATAATAATAATAACGCTTCACACTCATAGCCCCACACTAGGATTCCCTGTGTCGTGGGTGCCATGGACAACACACAGAGACAAGGACATTCACACCCAGACCTAGAACAGAAATTCAAACTCATCATTCAAATTTCTGCCTCGCTGGGAATCGAACCCAGGACCCTTGACACGGCGATCCGCCATAGCAACCATTGTCACACAAGTCGTCAAATATAAGCAAAAATATTATTTTTTAACTCTGCAAAATATATTGAAAACCGTATTTATGAATTACCACGTGAAAACTAGGGGGGGAGGGAGGGGGACTGCTCATATACTACGGATGGTCACGAAGGGGGGGGGGGGAGGGGGGTAAAATGTTGGAAAAAATGGGTTAAGTAGTTTTGGTATGTTCCCTTAAACGCTTTGTTACAGACGCTACAGGAGTATGGTTTTTCGCCAGTGTGTATTCTCAAATGCCTTTTTAGGTTACCTTGTCGAGTAAACGATTTGCTACAGACAGTACAGGAGTATCGTATCTTGCCAGTATGTTTTCTCAAATGGCAATCTAGATGACTTTGGTTGATAAACTCTTTGCTACAAACACTACAGGAGTATTGTTTCTCGCCAGTGTGTATTCTATTATGACATTTAAAATCATTTAAATCTACTGTTTTATCACTGCACTTATCTTCGATACGTTGTTTCTTAGGTGTTGTATTAAATTTATGTGATAGTACATTTTTCGAAGTTATTCTATGTTTCGGCTCTTCCAAACCATTTTGATTTTCTTGTTGTTTCACTGCAGGAGGCACTAAATTGTTTTGTACTGGTGCTGTTTTTTTTAATTGTGTACCTTAAAAAAATACAATATTATTCAGACACCATAACTACTAGTTTTGTGATGTGGGTTTCATGGACACATTATAAAGACAACACTAGGTAACAATTAAGATTTGAAAACAAGTTTCATTCGTCTTCATACTTTTTATATCCTGAGAGTTGTATTAGATTATTTGTTTTCAAAGTGGTCCAGGTGGACCCCCAGGGATCCACGAGAGACTCGACGGGGATCTAGGTTGGCGTGACAAAAAATCAATTAAAAAATTAACCAATCAATTCTCACATTTTTTTTCGAAAACAAAAATAGCAAAAATAAATAAATTAGAGGCACAAAACAAAAATAAGGGGACAATAGACCAAAAAAAGGTAATTTTTATTAAAAAAATTCAAAGGGCAATAACTTGAGAAGGGTTAAGTTTAGGATATGGTTTCATAGTAAAATCAGTTAGGAATGATAGAAACTACAACCTCTTAAAGGATTTAGGTCGACTGAACCCTTTAACCCTGTATAATCTAAACTGAGTCGCAACGCAAATTTCCATAGTTGGATCTAATCTTCACATCTTTTGTCGAGTTTTGGGAATATGGTAGAAATGTAGCTGCAGGGGGTCCACAGGAACCAGCTAAATTTTGAAACTGGTCGATGAGATAATTTTTAACAAAAAATAAAACCAACGAAAAATAACTGAAAAGCGAAAAATAAATAAACCATTTAGTATTACAAATTGAGATCCTAAATTAACAGCAAATAAATAAGCAAATAAATAGCCTTAGCCTGTATTAATGCCAATGGCGGTCATTTCGAAAACGTTAAGAATTAATTACTGTTTTTTAATAATAAATTATTTGAATTTACTTGTTTTTATTGTTTCCTTACATTTAAAATTATTCTATCAAAGGCAAAATGTATTTTTGAAAGTAAGACACTTAAATGTTCCACAGCCACCAACTTGATTTTAAGAGTCTACCTACTCTTCTTATTATCGAAAATGGGGTGCATATTATGTACTTCAAGAGTTTGTAGTTCGTTAATTGACTGAGATAACTACAAACATTTTGATGAGTTTTTGTAGCTAATATCATGAAATTTAATAATAAATGATAAAATAATAATAGTCATAGGGCATTTTTTCAACTTTTTAGCGAAATTAAATAAAAAAGGGTTATTTTTTCAAAAAAATTCAGTTAATTTCTTAAAACAAATATCCTATTAAATTTTGGGTTAATTTTATACCTGAAATAGATAAATTATGAAATCAACTGGTAAATAAAAAAAAACAGAATGAAAATAAATGTAAAAACAAAAAAAAAATTTGAAAATAGTGCAACAAGTCAGGATTCTCTACAAAAAAATAAAAAAGCTAATAAGAAAAACCAAACCGATAAGACCGGTACTCAGACCGGTACTTTAACGGTATTTGTCGATAGTTTTATCCAAATAATCAATAGACGCTGGGCGATCACTTCACGCTAGGACACTTTGTATAAAGAGGCCTAAACCTACACTGACGTAAAGTGATGTGACGGCTTGAAACCGCTTATAAAACCAATCATGATCGATACATTACTATAATCGAAACTTAAAAATAAAAGCGAATTTATTTTTAAGTTTCGATTTTCTTCTCTTCTATAAGGACATTCAACCGAAACCCAAACTTCATACGCTGGATGCAGCGCGCACGAATTTTTTAAATTTCCAAAGTATAATTGTATAATATGTATGTAGCATACATGCATAATAATGTAAGAACTAAAATGCGACGCGTTCGGCGCGCCGTAAATGCAACTTCATCTTATCTCTGCTACATATTTTTTAGGAAAAAAAAATTTAATATAGTCGTAAATACATAATTATTAAGAATATAGGTACGGTATAAAGTAACTTAAGTAGCGCAATGGAGGCAGTAGGTTTTTAGAATTTTCAATTTAATTAATGAATCGATTAGAAAGTCTTACCATTTTGAATCGATTTGTCGCAAAAATTGGTTTCTTTCGTGAACCGATTTTTTTGTACATCACTAGTGTCACTCTGACGACAAACGACAAATCGCGCCTCTTACTTCACGGTGACTATAGCTATGATACACAGTAATACGGCTTTAAAAATTTTGATAACAATTTACATGTTCAAGAAAGATGGAGAATGGTTGTAATGTTTTTCTCCATATAGCTCAAATAATCATTTTATTTTTATTTTATTTTACTACAAAATCCACAGCTCTTAAAGGAAATAGTATACATGCATTTTATAAACTATCTTACAGCCAATAACGGATTTACATTTTTTAGCCTACATTACAGATTATCACTAAGTACATCAATTGAATATAATTATTCAAGTGTGTTGAGTGTAAATAAAAGTTAAAAACATGAAGTTTATTGAAATTAAACATTTTCTTAAGTTTACCGCATGTCATTACTTCCCAGAATTTTATTGTTTTCAGTGACACTATCAAATGGTGTAATACTACAGGATGTTTTTTTTCAAAAAATAAACGGGTTCGATTCCTACCTAGGAATATTAATTTTTCAAAATGTAATGATGCAGTATTAGTTTAAATCAAAATCAGTCTCGAGACTCCTTTGAGCATTTTTCGATATTCCTTAAAGTTTCGGATTTAGCCATCCATACACACTTGAAAAATTCACCCTGTATATACTTATATAATATAATTACTTGCTACTTATTATTAAAGTCCCTATTTTCAATCAGCAGATTTTTAACTGATTGTCGGAAAGAAGTTTTGCTGGAATGAAAAATATAAACGACTTGTTGTATTTTATTTGTAGCCCACTTATTACCGAATTATGCGCATGTTTACTTTTGTGGCGGTCAACTGCGAACAATACTGTATGCTGGTTCGAGTTTTTGGGACATTGAAGCATAAAAGTCTTGATGCTGATTCCTGGCAGTCTATGTAGCCGTTACATATTCCATGCAAAAATGACGTCATGATTAATAAATAAATAAATCATGATTAATAAAAATATAATCATAGATTAATAAAAATTATATAGCTCGACTGTAGTCGTTCGTTTTGAAACTAAGTTTTGTGCTAGCAATAAAGATGTAAAAAAATAATCAGCTGTAATATTTATACCTTTATTCACATATGGTTGCATCAATTTTATAACAACAACCAAGGCTAACTTTTAGCAGGAGTTTCATCTTTTCCAAGATATGGTAAAGAAAAGCCGCAATTTAATTCCAAAATTGAGTTTACTAGCCACGCACTGAATAAAAGCACAACGAACTATGGTAGTAAATAGTTGTTCAACAATTGTTGTTTTCGTCTGGCCTATAGCAAGTCATGTAGATGTCAATCAAACGGTTCCATACTTGCGAAATCAATGTGTATTTGTATATACTTTATAATATTCTTGAAACGATTTCTGGACATTTTTTTTGAAGAATAAGATGTTCCTCAAATTTTGCTCCTACAAGAGTAGTTTTTGCTTCAACAGCACCCCCTTTATGCACCCCTGATGTCCAAAATATAAATAAATAGACAAGGCCAAGACCCACGCAATAACACTTACTTATAATATAACCAAAATATTTCGATCTACCGTCAAAACAAACAATTAGACTGCTTATGGGTCATGCGACCCCAGCGCGTCTTTATAGGTAGATATTTGTTTAATTTCACTCCCACGACTCCTATTCTATTTAAACGTTGCCATATATAAACTAATATTATTTTATTAAAAGTCAAGAAATATCAAGTCATTATTTGAAAAAACACCAGAATAATCGGCGACGTAATTTCAAAATGGGTCATTTGACTCCTGTCCGTCTTTCTAGTGTAAGGGACTACGGGTAGTTCCAATCCAATCGCATTCCAACGGCAGTACAACAAGGGATTTTGAACTACATAGCCGACAATCCCGAGAGCAGCATAACACATGCGCTTGTTTGTACATAAGGCAAAATGGGGGACACTTTGAACAATTATTGAGTTATGTGAGACTTGTGTGAATGATTAACTACTCTATAAAAATGATTAAATAATACATTATCTATACTAATATTATAAAGAGGAAAGATTTGATTGTTTGCATTGAATAGGCTCCGAAACTACCGAACCGATTTGAAAAATTCTTTCACTGTTGGGAAGCTACACTATCCCGAAGTGACATAGGCTATATTATATTTTTTTTACTATTTTTTTCGAAGCGAAGCGAGGGCAATTTCCTAGTTGTAAATAATGGGGATTAATATAAACACGTCAAGATGGTTGACAGTTAACTGCGGCGGGCGCGTATGGACATGTATGTATATGCGGGGACAACGGAGCAACACAACAAGCTTGTAACTTTGTGAGTTTTCAAGATACACCTTGAAAATTTTACAGATGTCCTCTATAGACTTTGAAGCCATCCAACCGATTAGCCCTAAACTGGTTTCATTTCAAAGACAATAATGTGAAGATGGTTGCGACACTAAAAAAATGCAATAGGCACATTTTCGATTTTCAACTTTTTCCATACAAATTTTTTTAGCGTAGTATCCACACCGGATATCCACTAGTAGAGATATAAAAACCATTTCTTACCGTTTAGTTCCTCGTCAGGTTCAAACACTTCTAGTTCAGTACAATCTTCCTGCTCATCCTTGATTGCAACGACTTGACAGGCATCAACGTTGTTACTGCTGTCTTCAATAGGATTCTCCGACGCTACCGACAAAAGATTTATAATAACACTCCGAACATATTTTAACGGTAACGTGATTTAAGGGTAACGTGAGGATGAATATTTTACTCGTCGCGTACCCTACAGTGTGGGGTATTATTATTATTATTATTATTTTAATGATGCACTAGCAGCTGCTGGAGCTGATGCGTGCATATCACTGCAATTGTGTTCGATTTATATATATATATTATTTTTGTGTATGCTGAATATATTCATCCAAGTCTGTTTTTTAAAATGTTCACTGTCGGTGCACTTATCACTGATTCAGGTAGCCTATTCCACTGCTGTACTACACAATTAGACAAAAAGTGATATCTAGGGTTGCTGGAGCTAGGGTGTCGTTCTAATTTCAGTGAGTGTCCTCGTAGCTGGGCATTTGTTTTCAGTAGCAGATAAAAGAGACAAAAAAGAATGAATAAGGACAGTAATGTTATTATTTGTGTTTGTGCAGTATCTGTCTATGTGTGCATTGCTGGAGGGAGCTTGTATATCCTATATGCTATCACTGTGCTAGTGATGTACAACTGTTTTCTTACCATTACATTCCTCCTCAGTTTTCACCAGCACTGACTTAACATCATCTCCCTGCTCACTCTTCAATTCACAGTCATCAATGTCATCAGTGCGGTCACTGCTGCCAGTATGGTCAATAGATTCCAACAACTCTACAGACAAAAATCTGTATTTATCACTTTTAAACATGTCCATTGAGCTTTCTTCAATCTGAAATAGATATTCTTTATTATTTATAAAACCTATAATGGATGGTGTAAAAGGCAAGCTTAATGCAGAAAGCATTCTCTACCAGACAACCTTTGGGCTAAGCAGAGATCAGCAATATTACAATATTGAGAGCAAATCTCATCTTCAAATGTACAAGGGAAAATTATACCAAAAAAATAATGGATTTCAAAGAGACAGTGTTTGAAATAAATATATCCAAAACGCCATGCCTGGTGTCATTTAACTAAAAAGACACATTTTAACATGAGCCACTCAGATTGATCCTGAGTCTTCTGAATTCAACAGATTCTGTGGGTGCCATCTTGTGTGTCTAGTACCGAGACGTGATCTCCATTCAAGGACCTTTCTTCCCCAGCTTCAATGGTTAATTTAAAAATAAATGTGTCAAATACTTACACCCTCCTTTATATCCAATAACTTAGTAAGAATTTTGTCCGTCTGTATAGCCAACTGCTGTAGTTTGTGACAGTTGTCCAACCGAGCCACACATAAATAGCATACTGTCTTGGGACTCCCATCATTTGTGTTAAACTGAAAAATGGAAGAATCATTGAGTACAATCATTTTTACTTTCAGTTGCCGTTTTAACCCAGGCTGCTTTGTTTATATTGCGCCTAAATAATAAATTGCATGTATTGTATGAACTGCAGAAATAGGACTTAGATGAGGTTTCTACTCGTGGCAGTCTGACCACACTGTAAAAGTTTTTTATGTTACACGCCGAAAAACGCACAGACCCGATGGTGTGACCACTGACCGCCGTCACCCAGAGACATCAGTAACACCAACAATATCACCGATGCGTCCTCCACCAAGAGAGACGGAAGAAAGAAGGATACCGTCGATTTTAAGTGGAAGACAGAGAGAGATCTTTTGTATCCAGTGAGCAATATTATAAGATTAATTAACATGTTGTGTTAAGTATCACTTACCGGTATATCGGTCAATTTTTCGTAGATTTCTTGCAGTGGCGTATTGCTTATCTTAAACATTTTTACATTAACATTTAGGCACACTTTACACACAAGTGTGCTTTCCATTGTGAATAACGATTTGAATTATTTAATCCGCAATCAAACGATTGGAGATTCACAACTTATAGTTTAAATATTCGTAATTAAATAAAAGGATAAAAAGTCAACAAACTAACGAAACTGAACGAAACATGCAGATTGCATTGCAGACGCAACGCAGACTAATTAACATGCTTACTAACCACAGACTATGTTAATCTGTCTCTCTGTGGCTTATACTTTTTAATCTGTGAGCTCTGTTAACTGGTCGCCTTAGCTACTTGTATAGTAATCTGTGGTCGCCTTGCTGACAGCGATGGACATATTACTCAAACTGGATAAGTAACTTTGTAGATGTACCTGAAGATTGATGACGTCATATCAGAAGGACCATTTTGTATTGTGTCCATGTTATCTATAGTCCCAGGCTACATCTATAATTAATAACAAATATTATTATGTATAATAACAAATATTATAATAATAAAAGTGTAACGTAATTATGTACCTTAATTTTCAATTTACTCAGCAATTAATTAAATTCGATAATTTTGAAGACATTCTAATAAAATGTATTATTTCAACAGTACAATAATTCTTACCACCAGAAAAAATACCAAAAGATTACATTTTGAAGAATCATACCAAAATAGGACACAAATGTGGACACCCTACAATTGTGAAAAACAGCCTCAATCCGGCCTGTGATTGGTCGAATAGTCCTTCATATATGACGTCATCGATCTTCAGGTACCTCTACAAGGTCAGCAATCCAGATAGAATAAATATATCCATGCTATCAGCTATCACCATCGTCCATGGATGTATATTCTAACTGGATAAGTAATTTTGTAGAGGTACCTGAGGACGAATGACGTCATAGCCTAATGACCATTTTTGTATTGTAAGTACAAAGTTAGTGATCCAGATAGAGCATACAGGGTGGTCAAAAAGTATGGAAACCCCTGAATAACTCCTCAGGAATGCATTTTGGAGGAAAATGTTTCGTACAAAAGTTTTCTGATATTTTCTCGACTAACCGTTGACCTTGAATTTGACCTTGACCGTGGTTTTAAAGGTCAACTTCATTTTTTCAAATTGTAACCCCTATTTTTCAGAGAGCAGAAAATTTTACGCCAAAAACGACCTTGATGCTGACCTTGACCATGACTTTGGATGCTTAATCGAGGTCATTTTTCTCTGGTATCTGGGTAGGGCAAAAATTTTACGTCAAAAAAAACCTTTATCCTGATAGAATAGCTATACCTTCGATTCAAAATGACAGGTTGGAAAGTATCTAGAAAATAAATAAATAAAACAAAGAATTCAAATATTAAAATAATTTTATTTTCTAACACAAGTCATATCGACTAATACAAATTAATTCATGCGTCAAAACATATAAATAACTTAAAATAACTTTATTTAACTAAATATTCCTATGAGTATTATTAAATTTCGTATAAAAACATTAAAAAACTGTACAAATTGGGTTTTTATTATTAAATTATTATGTAACAATTATTTTCATCTTGTATTAATTTACTTCAAAATAATAATAGTAAATTTTACACCATTGCAATTGAAATGCAGACTGCAGCCGACTGCGGCCGTCGACACGTGCAGTCGGCTGCAGTCGACGACGTGCTGTTCGTGTGTAACAGCCCTAAGAAGCAGTACGTTAATACTTTATTTTGTCCTAAGTTTATCTAGAAGACCACTGCTTTTGTTTCCACCAAACAGTTTAATCATCTCAACAACGCCTTTTGAAGAAAAAAATAGCACCCAAACCTCAAAATAAATAATTGTACATAAATGAACTCAAACAAACTTCGTTTAGTATACTCCATAAAGAGGAATGGAGAGCCATCTCATATGAGGGGAAAGTTGAAAGTGTCACAAATACACAGAATTATCCACAGATAAACATAAAACACTTCTTTTTGCGTCGGGGATTAAAAAATCATGTTAGACATAATATCAAGAAAAACAAAAAATAAAATACGTCACTCATCGCTGGTTTAATCTATGAAAGTTACCGGCCAGTAATTACCTTCTATCGTGATACACGATGATACAAAATAAGATCTTATGTTTAACACACACACATACATACACTCCGACAAACATACAAAATTATAATGCATTCAATGAAAAAAAAAACGTGTGTGTACTTATGTACGCACGTAAGAAGTTATACTTGCCCCTGACTAAGTACCTCTCGCTCGCACCCACGACCCGGCGCGCGCTAGCAAATCCAAGAAAACTTCTCCGAATGCTGTGCGCCTAGTATCACGCACCTTCATCATGTCGCTTTTTGGATGTCTCATCGTAACAAAATTACTCTCATAATTTTTTACAAACGCTCCATATGAAGTATATAACTTCAAAAACTCATCATCCATCATTCAACTGAAACAACGCTTCATCATCATCATCATACTTTTGTTCATTTAATGTCAATAGGGATGTTGACTAATTTTAGGAAATAATTTTATTTTATAGACAGAACATATTCATGAAAAAAAATATTATAAAAATCAATCTTCAATTTAAAAACAAAAATTGATAAATAAAAATCATTATCAATTTTCCCACCAAAAACGTCACGTGACGTCAATATCCGATATTCTGTCTACTGGCTTCAACCCATTAATGGGAGGCCTAGAGCATATTCCACCACGCTGCTCCAATGCGGATTGGTGGATCTGTCTACTGAAGTTTGTTGAATTTCCATATAAAATAGGAACAATGACGTCATATTCTCAAAATGGCGTTTGAGGTCACGTGACAGTGAGTACAATTTGTAACATTTTAAATTAATGATATTTAATATAAGGTGATTCAATTCGATAAAAAAATCATATTTTAGGCCTTTAAATGTTACCACTAATAAGACATACAGTACAACCAAATTAATAATGCGCATGCAGATCTTCGCTAATTGTCGTATTCCCGGAAACACCCGAATCATTGAATCGTAAGAGCCCTAAACAATGCACTTGCATTTTGCACCTTGTTATAAACAAATAGGAGTCAATATCATGTGTACACAATCGAAAACAATAAGGGCGGTCGGCGGCGGTCGCCGGTCCGTCAGTCGTCTATATTATCTAGTGGTGACTGCACGTATTCTCTCTGTGGTGAATTATATAGAGCTGCTATTACACACCGTTCTTGGTTTTGTTTTCAAAGGTAAATTTAATTTCAACTTTAATTATCTTATTCAAATTTAAATAGTTTATTTTTTAAAATAGGTAAATATACTAACATTTTTCACGGTTTTTTAATATAAAAAAATTAAAAATACCTACATTAAATACATATTAAGTACTAGAAAAACATTTTAAAAATCAGATTTAGGCTTATATAAATTTAATAGAAAGATATACATGCATAAATAAACAAATAAATATAGGAATAAATAATATTATAAAGTATACATAATGCAATAATACAACAAATAAATAAAAATATGCCTAACTCTGCCCATACCATTTTCTTACAGACGAATTCTTCCAGAATGGATAAATTTAAACGTGGAAAGCCCCTTAAGTCACAAGCACGGCAAATGGTATTTAATGTGTACCTTTATTTCTTAAATGAAGCCAATGTTTTCCAAAGACACCATGATGGTTATTTTAAAAAAATTCAGGACCGTGTTACAAAAGCTACAGGGATTTCACGACGAACTTTGAGTAATATCTTAAACGAAAAAAAACAGAATCAATCAATGAAATTTTCCACACCGAAAAAAGGAAAACCTAAAAGTAGATTTCGGGTAGGACTTGATGATTTCGACTACTGTGTTATTCGTAATATGATATACAATTTTCAGTTGACGCTCAAAGAACTCCCTACTATAAATAATTTGAGAAAAAAGTTGATCGAAGCTATTAATTTCAAAGGCTGTGCAGAGACTTTAAGGCTGATCTTGAAAGAAATGGGGTTTAGGTTTCTGAAAACTGATAATAACAGACGGTTACTTATGGAAAAGCATGATATACGTTTAAAAAGGATCAAATATCTCAGAGGAATACAACAGCTGAGGAATTCTGGTAGAAACATAGTGTTTATGGACGAGTCATATGTGCATACATCACATACTAAGGGTAAAACTTGGCAAGATAGCAGCAAAAAAGGTATCAAACAACCCATTTCCAAAGGAGAGCGAATAATTATTGTACACGCAGGCAATGAAAAAGGCTTCGTCCCAGGGGCTCTAATGTTACATAAATGTGTCGACTCAGAAGGTGACTATCATAAAGAAATAAACGCGGAACGTTATCAAACTTGGCTACGCAATCAATTGATTCCCAACTTGCCTCCTAATAGTGTTTTGGTAATTGACAACGCCCCATATCATAATAAGCTTTCTGTGAAACCACCAAACTCAAACACACCTAAACCACAAATGATAGCTTGGTTACAACAACACAACATTCCGCATGACCCAAAAAAACTGAAACCGGATTTGTATGAAATTATAAAAAGACATAAAGAAAAATACACAGAATTTGCCATTGACCGTATAATGGAGGAGCATGGGCATAAAATTATACGATTGCCACCATATCATCCCGATTTTAACCCCATTGAAAATATTTGGTCCCAAATAAAGCAACACGTAGCCAAAAAAAATATTGCAATGACTGTCACGTCAGTTAAAGATGCTATATCAGAAAAAATCAATAATATAGGACCAGAAGAATGGAAAAAGGTATGTGATCATGCCGTTAAATGCGAAGATGAATATAGAAAATTTGACCCAAGAATCGATAGTTTTTCCGATGAAATGATTATTTACACAGGTGATAGCGGTGAAGAAAGTGAAAATGAACAAGAGCATAATGCAAGTTCTGATGAATCTACGATGTCAGGAATAGAGATCTTCCCTGAAAGTGATTAAATTTTTTGTAATTGTAATATTATTCTGAAATGATCAGTGCTGTGAATACTTTTGAACTGAGATTTTAATGATTAGATTTCTAAGATTTTAATGTAAAACTGTGTTTGAAAACCATTTTTTTCTTCTTCTAATATAAACCTTGTGTTATTTAAACCTTCTTTTCTTCCATCATTACACCAGCTTCAGTAAGACACCTGAAAAATAGGTACCTACTATAAAATTTTCGAAGTAAATCAATCCAACAAAGATTGTAGCATATTCGCAATCGTGTGGGTTTCCTCGCTATTTACTTCAAGGAATTATCGAATAAAATTTCGTTACTGATAAATAAATCAATGTTTATCTCTTTTAGCACAAAACACAAAATTGTTAAAAATGCACTTAACCACTCTATATACATATCATCTTCTGACGCTCGGGGAATACGACCGTTGCCGAACAGTGACGAAGATTTCTATGCGCATTATTAATTTGGTTGTACTGTACATTTATATTAATTTATAATTAGCGTCAACATCCCTATTGTCAATGTAAAATAATCCTTCGACTCGAGTCCTTCGTCTCTTCAGTCCGATTTACACGTATTAAGTAGTTAAGTAGATAAGTAAATTTTAACTAAATTTTAACTAAAAAGTTATTAAAATGTCTGTTTATACGTATTAATTTATTTAAAATTTAGTTATCTACTTAACTACTTAATACGTGTAAATCGGACCTTCGTCACCCGTGGAACAGACCCTCACACCCATTCTCTAGCTCTCTCGCTCCCCATCAGTCCTCTCAACCGGCTCACTGCTAACGTCCCACCCGTGGAACAAGTGCTCGTATCAGTCCTCAGTGTCCCCACAGCGCCACTCGTTGTTGCGTGCGCGCGCGCGCTTCGGCCACGGCTTCTTCATGTGCACGTGGTCGACGTGCGCGCGCCGCTCGCCCGACGTCGTGAACGCCTTGCCGCACGACTCGCACTTGAACGGCTTGAGGCCCGTGTGGATCTTGTCGGGTAGAACGTCATTAAATAATAAAAAAAATGGTCGTCTGTAAAGTCGGTTTACGGACGGTAGTTTAACGTGACAACGTCATGACAAAACATTTATGAAGTAGTGCTCGAATATAATATTATCTCTGGAAATTAACTTATAATTAGAAACTTTTATCTTTATACTACAACGCCATCTAGAAGACTCCTGAACTAAACTATTTTTTCAGCAAGTTCCTTTCTGACTTAATTGTTTATATAGTTTTGTTCATAGATGGCGCTTTCTCCATTGTTAGCTCGCTCGCGGAACGCGACAGATGAGTCATGATTTTTCATGCGTACGCCCGGCACCGTTTTAATAGACGTTATCACGTCAAAACAGACTTCAAATGAAGTACATCCTTTCCAATAACAATAAAAAGAGAATCATCAAAATCGGTTCACCCAGTCGAAAGTTCTGAGGTAACAACCTCCTCCTTTTTTGAAGTCGGTTAAAAAAGGAGTCCTGAAGTCCTTTTAGAATGATGCTCTACTTGCCTTTGGTGTTGCTGATGTCTACCGACGATAGCCACTTACCATCAGGTGGACCACCATCCGGTTATTTCAATAAAAAAAACATCAAACAAAGACGTCCCACATATGGAACACGCGTCAAAATAGCAAAACTCACAAACATATGCCGCCTCCGGTTGTTGAAGAAGGCGAAGTGCTTCCCGCACAGCGGACACTCGTACGTGGGGCGCGTGGCGCTGTGCACGCGCATGTGGAACACCAGGTTCGTCTTCTGCGTGAAGCTCTTGTCGCAGCGCTCGCACTTGAACCGCTTCTCGCCCGTGTGGATCCACATGTGGTCCTTCAGGAGCGCCATGCTCTGGAACCACACTTGGATTTGTTATCTAACCGAACGGCTTGGCTTGACTTCAACCCATTAGCGGCCCACTACTGGGCACGGGTCTCTCCTCTTGAGGAGGCCTAGAGCATACTCCACCACGCTGCTCCAGTGCGGTGCGGTGGAGGGGTTAATGGCCAACCCGAGTGTCGGAAGTTTTCAAACCGCCCGAGGGCCTCCGACATGGCTTAACGACTGTTATCTTATGATAACAACCGGGTCTGACGGACGGAAACACTCAATAATTTTTTGCCACTAGCGGTCACCCATCCAACTACCGACCGCGCCCGCTAACTGAATACCGGTGTAATAAATAAATAAATAAATAAATAAATAAAAAAGCCTTTTCTTTCTTGCGTCGTCATACAGAGTTATTTGACTACTAGCTGACCCGGATCAAACAGGTTGATTTTGAAAAAAAAAACACATTCTGTATTTTTACACCATTCGATAGTGTCGCTAAGAAGGATCAAATTCTGGTAACTAATGATAAACTGCAAACTTAAGGAAAATGTTGATTTTTAAGAAACTGCTGCATTTTAAACGTTTTTATTAGCTATTTCCTTAAATTTGCCGTACATCATTACTTCCCAGAATTTAATCCTTCTTAGCGACACTATCGAATGGTGTAATAAGAAACTACAAATATTGATTTTTCAAAATTTATTTATTTATTTATTTATTATTAAACAAAACACTTGTTGTGCTTACAGTTTACACCAAAGCGCACTACAAGTCAATACAATATTCATACAACCGGAAAAACAACATATTATTACAAAACTTAAGAAGAACAGACTAACAATAATATAAACCTAGAATACGAGTAAATCGAGAAAAGAGCAATTTATAGAAACTATAGAGCTAACAAAGATTAAGATTAGGTACATTATCTAAGATATCTCACAGATAAACTTGCTACACTTTCTAATGAATTCAGATAGTGGCATATAAAATATGTCAATATCAGGCTCACGGGCAACTAGAGCATTGATTAGCCATACTGCCTGGGCAGTCGGCGCGTGCTGTGCAGTGCGCGTGCGGGCCGGCAGCGTAAAAATGTAATGATGCAGTTTTAGTTTACATCAAAATCGGCTCCGAGACTCCTTTGAGCATCTTTCGCTATTCCTCGTAGTTTCGGATTTGGCCATCCACGCACACTTGGAAAATTCACCCTGTATAAGTATCACGATTCATTTCGTAATATTTTTTAGGGTGCACCATAGATGTGCTATGCAGCTATGCTGCCAAGATGTGAAATCCAATAAATATGATTGGTTCAATAAATTTATTGATATCCACCAATGAATATGATTGGTGGATATCAAACGCATCCATAGCAAGTTAGCAACGTAACATAGCACATCTCTGGTGGAAAAGCACCCTTATGCTGTCGGATTTTCTATTTTCTATTTATACTAGTTTTATAACTCACCTGAAAGATCCGACCGCACTGCTCGCACATACACGGTGTTTTCATAGCGGGGTACTTAGTCCTGTTCTTATCGGGGTGTGCGCGGCGGAAGTGTTGCGCGTACAGACGCAGGTCACGGAGTTGAATCCCACACTGGAATGTTTCATTTGGATCATGGACTATAGAAGTATACAGGTAAGGAGGTATCTTCTATACACAAACGCGGACGTAGGCAAGCTATTTCAATTCTTTGCGGCGAGCATAATAAATGACGAAGCAAACCGCGTCGTCATACCGGCGTTTGCAACATAAGGATGGATACCTGCCATGCGTCGTGTCGTTCGATGGAGAAAAGGGGAACTATGCAAACAATGTGTCTGTATAACATGTAATAGAACGTGCAAGTAATGTGGAGATTGTGGAGTTAAAAAGTCCTCCATACCAATAAATTGCCTAGTGTTGAATGATGTTTTAAATCATTATCTGTACCCATTTTGTACCCAACTTCTTATTTATTATTTATGTTATTAACATTTATATTATTATTTTTACTTAAACCTTATATTGTATTCCTTCCTATTTCCTTGTACCTAAATTATGTTGTAGATTTTCTTTTGTATCGTAATCTGTAAATATAATTTTCAACACCCTTGCTCATAAATTGGTTTTTATCACATGGCTTTTACACTCATAAACCATGGTATTAAACACTTGTGCTTTTTTTCTTGATCGCACTAGTGTTTTATTTTATATTCCATCAAATTAAGTTTGTACCTTGCTGAAAGATATTATTTATACATTCTATTTGCTCTTAACTTAGCCGGGTTATAGTTTTATTTTTAAATTTCGGAAAAAAGTTTTGACTTAGATACGTTTTGTTTCAACATAAGACTAAAAATAACACTATTTTTGTAAAAAAAAAGAAGTGTACCACCTTGAATATGATAAATTTTCAACAACTTATTTACTTTAATTAATAATTCATCGTGAAACTAATTCATAAATATATAAACATTAGATTTTTGGAACGAAGTTCCTTATCGCGCGTTGTGAAAAGGGGCTAGACGGAAAATTACGACACTTTTTGATTTTACGAATGACGACACTTTTTTTGAAGTGATTCAGTGAGTTTTACAGAGATGGCGCTGTACAACAAAACAAATCGAAAGGAACTTCGTTCCATCCGGGTGTCCCTTGACACCTCTCATGTTTTTTTTACATTTTGCGTTTTGGCTGTTTAGCGTAATTGTTCGTGCCTACGCTCCAATCTGCGCGCGCATAGCATAGCGCCGCGCGCAGAAAAAAAAATATCAGCGCGGAGCGCGCCATTTTTAACAAACTTTCCGTCTGGTCTGTGAGCATTGTTTATTTGAGTACGAATAATTTGTTTTTTTACTCGTACGTAAGTGTGTCGAAAAACGTCGTATGACACACGTGAGGTTTGGTCATTACACTCTCGGTGTGCAATATCTCCTCGAGTGTAATGACCAACATACCATACTTGTATCATAATGTACTATTAATGCACTTGTTCTTATAATAACATTAGCTGTGTTTGTCTGTAAGTGGAATTACTTGTACCTAAATTAGTTTTACGCAAACCTACATGTTCATACAATGTAATATATAATAAAATGTAATTTCGTTGGCAAAACTGAATATAATAAGTAAATAAATAAAAAACTACAACTGTACTGTGGCCAAACCTATGAATTTATAAAGCTGTGTGTTACATATATGTTAGGAATCCCGGTTGGCGGGGTCCCGTCGACATGATTGTGTGACAGTACCTGTTCGCAGGTGACGGGCCCCCCGGGGGTCGGGCGCTCCCCGCGCGGGTGGATGACGGGCCGCCGCTCTATCCTGCGCACGGTGCGCCCCACGATGTTAGAGTTCTGCGAGTCGTTGCGGATGCGGTTCCTAGTTGAGACATTACATTATGGTGATTGTACCAACTTGTATACACAGTAGCTTGGTCGTAGGTATATGTGTACAACTGTTTTACAATTCCGTCACAATTGAGGGATTTTTGAAGTGAAAACTTCTTTAGCATCGTTGTGATTTGAAAGTCGATGAAACGAAAAAGCGACGTCGCGACAGTAAAAAGAGACAAACACATAAATTCATAAGATTTAACGTGAGAGAAAATGAGATAGGTAGCATTATACAGTGTTTCTTATGTTTGTGGTTCTCTTTTAAAAAGTGCTAAGTTGTATTCATAGATGGCGCGAGGAAAAAGATAGAAAATTCGTTTTATTGCTTTTTCGTCTCATTATCTTGAAACCAAAATTTTTGAAGGTAGGAGTATAAATTAATAATAATAATATTGATAATATTGATTTTAATTGTTAATTAATACCATTATTAGTATTATTATTCCTCCATGGGGTTCACCTGATAGCTACCACCCTTGAGCATGAGTCAGCCGCCAAACGACTCGTCGTGTTCCGGCTGGGGGCTTGAGTCAGTTCCTCCTTTCTTTTTCTTCTCTCTTTCTTGGCCGGCTTCATCAGTGATGCCTTTGGTGTTGCTGATGTCCTTGGGCGACGATATCCACTTACCATTAAGTGGATCGTCAGCCCGTTTGCCGGCTATTTCCATAAAAAAAGTAATACAAGTACTCACGGATCGTCATCACTACTGTGTTTGGAAGATAGCTTCAGATGTCTCTCGTGCGCTTCCTCCGATATGAACCGCACGTCGCATATGTCACAATAGGGGCCTTCTATCACCTAAACATATAAGATAACATTAATTAAAATTGAGAGAGGAACATACATAACATACATAGACTTTAATTTACATGGACTTCAATTTTGTAGCAAAACTTGTGTATCTTGGAGGTAATAGCTTTTTTCCCACACGCAGGTATGATTAAAAAAATCGCACTCAAATCGGTTATTTCATGTATGTATGTGCATTAAGTTTTATAATGAAAGTGTAACTTTATGATGACTGTTATACTCGTAGCTGCTAAGTAAGCTTTTAAACAGACCTTTAAGCCTTGTATAAACCAGACGTCTTTTATGACAAATAATAATTGCCGAATAGGAAACGCTAACTAGGAAAAACAAATTATGATGGCTAGGAAATACAAATGTTGGTGACTAGGAAATACATATTTTTATGACAAGGAAATACAAATTTTGATGGCTAGGAAATACAAATTTTAGTGACTAGGAAATACAAATTTTGGTGACTAGGAAATACAAATTATGGTGACTACGAAATACAGATTTTGGTGACTAGGCTACGCTATAATTGGCGACTAGGAACCTCACAAATGGTACTGACCGGTTTATCAACCATCCTGTGTTTCTTCTTCTTGTGCACTTCAATCCCCTTCTTGCTGACGAACGTGAAGCCGCACAGCTCACACACGAAGTCCGACACGTGCTTGATGCGCAAGTGGCCGAGGTATGTCGTTACCTTGCTAGGGATAATATTACAGTTTTTTAAACAAATTGTTTATTAAGAGGTTATTTAGTAAGTAAATAAATAATAAATAAGCCTTTTTATTACTCCCATATCACAATAGTTTACATAAAATATAACTTAACAAAACAACAAAACTGTAGATGAGTTTCAGAACATTAGCTTATATTTAAGCCATTCATTTTTTTATATAACTATAGCCGACAAACGAGCTGACGATCCACCTGATGGTAAGAGGCTAACGTCATCCATGGAGATCAGCAACACCAAAGGCATCACTGATGCGTTGCCGGCCAAGAAAGAAAGAAGAAAAAGAAAGAAAGAACTGGCTCTCAAGCCCCCAGCCGGAACACGCCGAGTCGTTTGGCGGCTGACTCATGCTCAAGGGTGGTAGCTATCCAGGCGAATACCATGGAGAAATAATAACAGTAATAATGGTATTCATTAACAATTAAAATAAATATTACCAATACAATCCTCCGAGGGCCCTACCACCAGTGGGCTGAATATAGTCGCCTCTTACGACACCCATCCGGCGTGTGATTGGGGTTAGTATTCTAAGCCACCCCAATACGGCTAAAAGCTTCATGAATTATATAAAGGCTTCTTGCTGGAGTTGCTTAAGTTAGCCACCAAATGATTCGCTGGGGGCTTGACAACCAGTTTTTTCTTTTTTTTTCTTCTCTCTTTTTGGCCTGCAACGCGTCAGTGATGTCTTTGGTGTTACTGATGTCCATGGGCGACGATAGCCACTTACCATCAGAAGTATCATCAGCTCGTTTGCCAGCTATAGTTATACAAAACAATGGCATTCCGACAGACAGATAGAAATACAATAACATTGACTTGCCACACATTTTTTTTAATTTACAATCAGGCGGTTTATCGGCTTACATAAAAAAAGAAAACCCTACTTACTCAAACTCACTGGGGCAATGAGGACATTTGTACTTCGCGCCCGCATGCCATTTTTCATGATCTCTGGCGACACCCCTGTAAGATTTTCAAATAATTTATAGGGATGTTGACTTATTTCAGGATTCAATTTTATTTTATAGATAGAACCTTTATGTTCACCAAAAAAATTTAGAAAAATAATCTTCAATTTAAAAACAAAAATTGATAAATAATAATCATTATAAAATTTCCCAACATATTGCGCCGACCCCAAATAAAATTGGGAAATGGGCAGGATGATGATGATGATGATGATGATGATGATAAAATTTCCCACCAAAAACGTCACGTGACGTCAATATCCGATAATCGATACTATCTGTCTATTGAAGGTTGTTGAATTTCCATATAAAATAGGACCAATAACGTCATATTCTCAAAATGGCGTTTGAGGTCACGTGACAGTGAGTACAATTTTTAACATTTTAAATGAATGATATTTAATTTATTGTGATTGATTTCAATAAAAGAATCATATTTTAGGCCTTTTGATGTTACCACTAATACTTTAGGACATGTGTCAACATCTCTATTATGTATTTATTTCAACTGCTAGTATCTCGCTCGCACACACAAGAGTGAGAGAGACAGTACGAGCTCACTTGTTCCTCGTGACGAATGCGCATCCCTTGCAGCTATACTGAAGCGTGTGTTGCGCGGTGAGGTGTTTGCGAAGCGCACGCGCAGTTTTGAGACGTGTGCGACATATGAAGCACTCATAGGCGCCGCTTTGCTGTTGGTAACAGACAAAATATTAACAATTAGATAAATAATGTAGAAGATGAGAAAATTATTAAGAATCGGGGGTATAAAAAGGCGGAGCAGATCGCCTCCGGGTTCACTTCACATTCAGCTGTGTCATTCAGCACATTGTCTGGGACGTTACTCTGTCATTTTTGTTATCGTTTGTTTTTTTTTTAAATCCTGACGAATATCCAAGAATAGACTAAGTATGAAACAATGGTTTCTCTCAAAGACGGGCAGACGGAAGAAAGACGGTAGCACGCGTCACACACACACACACACACACACAGACATACACACACACACACACACACACACACAGAGAGAGAGAGAGAGACCAACACACATACACACACACGCACACACACACACACACACACACAGGGAGAGACAGACAGACAAACAGACAGACCAACACAGACACACACAGAGAGAGAGAGAGACCAACACACATACACACACACAGAGAGAGGAGTGAGAGAGAGAGACCCACCTCGCTGTGGCGCACGCTGTGCGCGTCATATCTGTCCTTGCGCAGGAAGCCGCGGTAGCACGCCTCGCAGCGGTACGGGGCGGCGGTGTATGAGGTGAGGTGCTGTCGTCTCGCCACCTCCTCCACCTGCTGCTCGTACGTGAGCTGGGTGACCGTGAACAGGGACTCGTCGATGCTCTCGTTGCGTCGCCGCTTCACGTCCGACGTCTTGTATCTGTGGTGAGGAAGGGACAATAGGGATGTTGACTAATTTTAGAATTCAATTTTATTTTATACTAGAAAATCGCCCTCGCTTTGCTTCGGGAAAAATAGTAAAAAAAATATAATATAGCCTATGTCACCCGGGGATACTGTAGCTTCCCAACAGTGAAAGAATTTTTCAAATCGGTTCAGTAGTTTCGGAGCCTATTCAATGCAAACAATCAAATCTTAACTCTTTATAATATTAGTATAGATATAGGCCCTTAACATTTACGAAAAAATATTATAAAAATAATAATGTTCCACTTAAAAACAAAACTTGATAAACAGAAATCAATATCAAATTTCCTACCAAAAACATTACGTGACGTCACTAACCGATATTCAATACTAGCGGTTTAATTAAGTTTGTTCAAGTTGCTCTTAAAATACTCTTAAAATATGATGTCCTAAGCTTAAAATGGTGTTTGAGGTCACGTGACAGTGGGTACTATTTTGACGTGATAACGTCTATTAAAACGGAACGCCGGGGTGCACGCACGAAAAATCATGACTCATCTGTCGCGTTCCGCGAGCGAGCGAACAATGGAGAAAGCGCCATCTATGAACAAAACTATATACACAATTAAGTCAGAAAGGAACTTGCTGAAAAAATAGTTTAGTTCAGGAGTTCTAGATGGCGTTGTAGTATAAAGATAAAAGTTTCTAATTATAAGTTAATTTCCAGAGATAATATTATATTCGAGCACTACTTCATCAATGTTTTGTGATGACGTTGTCACGTTAAACTACCGTCCGTAAACCGACTTTACAGACAACCATTTTTTTTACTTCTGCCGAATTATATTACTGCGCAGCCTTCTGCGCGAAGTTCAGACGCGCCAAGATACAGCGGCCGTACTGTATAAAAAGGTGAGGTATGGTGAAATGAAGTGAATTAAAGAAGTGAGATGAGGTGAGATAAAGTATGAAGGAATGAGGTGAAGTGAGGTGAGGTAAAGTGGGTAAGGTGATTTTTGCTTACTGACTGCACAAGCAAAAATCTCATAACTTAAGTAAATCTCATACTTACTTATCCATAGTGCTAGTCGGACTCTCATCAACTTCTCTCTTCTTGGCAACTTTCTTCTCTTTGACCTTCTTCGGTACCTTAAGCTTCTTCTTCTTCTTAGGAATACTCTTCTTCACGTCATACACTACACTGAGTGCCATATCGTCCGAGTCGCCAAAGTCGACGTATTCCTCAAAGAATATCTCATTTGATGTTTCATCTTTGATCTCATTTGGTACTATCTCTTCTTTTACTTCTCCATCGCTCCTTTCTGAAGAGGATAGATTAGAAGAATATTGATATTCTAAAATTTTAACAAAAAAAATCCGACTCCAAATGAATTACATCCTTTCCAATAAAAAAAGATTCATCGAAATCGGTTGTCGTGATATTGAGTTATTCGTCCATTTGTCTCGCACATATTATACTTAATGCAAATTTAACACTTATATGCTTTTCTCATGGATGCCACTGTCAGACGTCACTCAAATTTAAGTGGGACCACATGACAAGCACCAGCTTTCGATTAAAAAAGAATCATCAAAATCGGTTCACCCAGTCGAAAGTTCTGAGGTAACAAACATAAAAAATACAGTCGAATTGAGAACCTCCTCCTTTTTTTGAAGTCGGTTAAAAGTAAAATTTTAAAGCCCATACATATGTATATATAGACCAGCGCAATGGCGGCTTGTGTTGATCCTAAGTGATTGGGCAAGTAAATCAACAGGGGGCATTTGATAGATAGGTATATTGGCAAATATCGCTATTGGCAAACATTTCTTAAGGGTTTCCGTGCTTCGGAGGGCACGTAAAGCCATTCCCGGTTGTTATCATAAGATATCAGTAGTTAAACTCTGTCAGAGTATGTCGGGCCAACACTTGAATTGGCCACTAACTCCCAGCGAGGTGGAGTATTCTCTATGCCCTTCTCAAGAGAGACCCGTGTTCAGTAGTGGGCTATTTATGGGTAAGCCAGCCAGCCATATAAAGACTTATAAGTCTTATCCCAAACCAAACATAACATATCCATTACTATTACAAAAGTAGCCTATCCATTAAACCAGGCCATAATCAATCTGTGCAGCAAATTTCATCCAAATCCCTTCAGCCAGTCTTGCATAATTGAGTAACAAATATAACCTTTCATATTTATGTAAGACCATGGTCTAACTATGCATTTCATAAAAATCTCTTCAGTAGTTGCATGATAAATAAACTTCCACTTTATAATATTAGTAAGATAACAAGAGTATCTACCTGCAATATCTTCTTCTTCTGCTACATCTTCTAAAATATCTTCACTCCCTCTCTCTCCAATACTCTCTACTTTTACAACTACCCTCGAGTCGTCTATGTGATGGTCGAAGTCATTGCTGTCAAAATGTTTGAATACGAGGGTAGACTTGAGACACAGTCGCGTGCGATTTATAGATTTGATGTCCCTCAATGTTATCTGTGGGAAAGAAATGTGATACTTGAAAATAAAGATAAAAAATTGTATGTGTCATCTCCGACGCACGACTGGAGTTTACTCTTAACGAACGATTATAAAATATCTGTATATAAATTAGTAAATTAGGGTAAATGAACGCATTTTTTATATTACTGAAAGTATGCTTGATACATTTATTTATATTAATTACTAGGAAATCACCCTCGCTTCACTTCGGGAAAAATAGTAAAAAATATATAATATAGCGTATGTCACCCGGGGATAGTGTAGCTTCCCAACAGTGAAAGAATTTTTCAAATCGGTTCGGTAGTTTCGGAGCCTATTCAATGCGAACAAACAATCAAATCTTTCCTTTTTATAAAATTAGTATAGATTAATATACATACATATCTATCTGGATCAATTATCTCCTGCAGTATATTTTGACATCGCAGTGCTTTCGTTCTAAAACTATTCGCAGACGTCAGCCTGTGAGCACACTCCCAGCAGACTTTCTGAGGTAACTTGTCATCTTCCAGCAACTGAAAATTAAAAAATAAAATTGAGAGGTGTCAAGGGACACCCGGATGGAACGAAGTTCCTAGTAGCGTGATTCAGAAAGTTGTACAGCGCCATCTCTGCAAAACTTCAAAAAGTGTCGTCACGACTTTTCGTAAGAATCAAAAAGTGTCGTAAGAATCAAAAAGTGTCGTAAGAATTTTTTCCGTCTAGCCCCCTTTCACAACGCGCGATAAGGAACTTCGTTCCAATAAAGCTTAGTTCTGTTAATATCTTCTTTAAAATAGATCAACTTGGTTCTTAAGTATAAAGTGGTAAAAAAACAATTCAATACTCTAGTTTTTTTAAAGTAACTTGTTTTATACATACATTTAATCCAAGGACCTGTTCGGAAGCCGCATTCAGTTTATATTCATTGAGGTGATACATCTTAGCGTCCATCGCCAGACATATTCTACAAACCTGAAATTGTTACAAACAAGTATTGTGACATACATATCGACGCTTGAAAAGAAAAATTAAAGTCAAAGTCAAAGTCAAAATATTTTATTCATATAGGTATCATTGATACACTTATGCACGTCATTTTTTGGCTTTTCGGAAGGTGCTTTGTCATGGAGGAGAAGAAAAGCCTAAAGAAACTCCTTAGCACATCTTTTAAAAAAATATTACAAAAAAGATATTATCATACAAAAGTTCACTATTCTGAGTGGAACTGGTTGCAGAGCTAATCATTTCCATGCGTCTTTGTCATTTAAATACTCGTCTACACTATAATATCCCTTGCGTAACAATTGTGTCTTTACACGTTTTTTGAAAGATTCTATTGGCAAGTCACGTATTAATTTTGGGATTTTATTATAGAAATGTACACCAAGCCCTATGAAAGATCGTTGCACTTTACTTAGGCGGAACGAAGGCGTAATTAATTGATACATTCTTTTTGTTTGGCGATTATTAATAACAAAATTTTGTTTATACGCGATTATATTCTTCCGTATAAAAACTACATTATTAAAGATATACTGGGAAGCTACTGTAAGTATACCTATTACCTTGAACTTTTCACGCAAAGATTCCCGAGACTTAAGTTTATAGATAGCCCTAACAGCCCTTTTTTGGAGTATGAAAATTTGTTCTATATTGGCTGCTTTGCCCCACAGCAAGATGGCATATGACATAACACTGTGGAAATAAGCAAAATAAACTATCCTAGCAGTTTCGACGTCAGTATACTGCCTTATTCTCCTAACAGTATAAGCAGCCCTACCGAGTTTTGTCGCGAGATTTGTTATTATGTGGGCCCCATTGAAGTTTACTATCTAAGGTCACCCCTAAAAAGACCGTCGATTCCTCCATATGCAATGTTTAAGTGGTTACGTGCATAAGTGTATCAGTGATACCTATATGAATAAAATATTTTGACTTTGACTTTGACTTCGTTATTTAGTTTAAGAGATTTGCTGACTTTTTTAACATTAGGTAGCACAAACTCTATACATGTAGTTTTTTTTGCATTTAAAAGTAAGTTATTGATAGTGAACCAACGCGACACATGCAAAAGAGCACTATTTACGTCGTCGAAATTTACTTTATTCCTTTCACACTTAAATATTAATGATGATAATATGTATATTAATTAGTTTTTTTACTTCTTATGGCACATTAAATATAGGGTGACTTTAACTTACCCTCAGCGCGGCCGGTGCATCCAAATCCTCTGCTGAATCCTGGAAAAAGAACAAAACAAATTATGCCTATTAGACCTTGTTGCAGTTAAAATTCTACCTTAATTCATATTGTCAAAAAATCCTTTTGATTGTACTAAACACATTGACTATTGAAGTAACACATATTATTTAAGATATTTGCTCCAAAATTGTAGCATAAAATATTGAAAAATGTTTTTTTTCAGGGTAACTTCCCTACAGGTAATGTGAGGATGAATTTTTAATTTGTCGCATACCCTATAAAAAATAAGTTTAGTATATTGTTAAAGTAATACTGAACATCTTGTAGCAGAATTTTTTTTTGTAATATTTTTTTTATTTAGGATTCATTGACTAGCCCGACTCGTAGTCACACCAGATTGTCACACTCTTGTCATTAACAGTACTTTATTAATACACCATTTAGGTATCATTCACACTAACGACTAGCGAGGGGAATGAAATATCACACCTTCAGTGGAAAAAAGGCATAAGATAAAAATTGCAATTTTACAGGGGATCAAAAAACTGTTAAAATATAAGTAAATAGTCTAAGGAATTTACATTAGAATTTCTAGCACAAAACCGTCAAGATTAATGATAAAAATTAGAAAAAAATTGAGCATTTAGCTTTAAAGCATGCAGCTTTTGTCCTTCTTTCCAATCATATTAATAACTAAAATTCAACGTAAGACGACTTATGCTTTTATTCCATTGAGGGTGCGAATTATGTTAAGAAAATACTCACTTGAACAACAACAGGCACAGCGCCATTCTTAATCTTCCGCAGTCCGTTCTTAGTAAGATAAAAGTCACTGTTACGGAAGTGCTCTGAGCAAACGGTGCTCCTGTCTTTAGGCTCCCACTGTGACAGACCTAACGCTTCTATCCATGCTGTTCGGAGGCTCTGCTCTTTGGGAAACCTGTAATGGAACATACAGCTGTTACTTCATACACTTATTAACAAAAAAAAGTGGCACTCCGGGAGTGCCACAGAAGTGAAAACTTGAAGAAATACGTGTGTATTTTTTACATCATTAAATACTTTTAAATGAAGTATTTTTTTATTCATTATCATAAACTACTTCTACAAAAATTACTTAATGCACTATTGGACATGAAAAATAATGCATATTTTACATACAAGAAATTAAATTAATATATTTTATTTTCATGATGGTATAATATACAGAGGTGTCGGTTACGTTAACAGTGTCGCGAGTTCAATGGTTTTTTACCATCTCAAAAATGCCCAACTCACCTAAAGAAGTTTTCATTTTAAAAATATGTTTGTGTATGTACATGTCAGCAAGCAACCTCTTTGTTTCTTCAATAATCGGAAATGCAGATGCTGTCATGCAAGAAGAGTCATGAAGAAAAACTCAATATTTAGAATATGTCAATCTATTCTGGAAAATACGGTGGAAATTCTAGGGGATTTGATTACTGATGACGATGGAGTGGTAGAGATTGTTATTGAATTGATGTGAATGTTAGGAGAACCGGAAATATGTCATGGAGCAAAGTAAGAAGTTATACTTAACTCTTAATAATAAGTACCTCTTGCTTGCACCCATGACCCCGTGTGCGCTAGTAATGCAACCACATACCTCTCGCTCACACCCATAACAATTGCAGCAAATGCTGTGCACCTAGTATCACGCACCTTCATCATGTCGTATTTTGGCTGTCGCATCGTAAAAATTTTACTGTCATAATTTTTCCCAAACCCCTTTTATGAAGTATAACATTAAAACCACGAAGGGATAATAATGATAATGATTTTATCCTCATCTTTCACTCAACTCTACTCAATCCATACTGGTGTAGAAAAGCATTGAAAAGCATAACTTTTTTGTATTTTAATGAGACCAGTAACGTGAGAGACATAACGGGCTCGCTAACGTAAATGTGAGTCGGCTATGCTATTGGCTACCGATGCATTTCTT
Source organism: Thymelicus lineola (assembly GCA_963932265.1). Lineage (NCBI taxonomy): Eukaryota > Metazoa > Arthropoda > Insecta > Lepidoptera > Hesperiidae > Thymelicus > Thymelicus lineola. The sequence continues at coordinate 2,061,102 of OZ010708.1, forward strand.
TTCACTGCCGCTAGATCGGTAGCCAATAGCATAGCAGACTTGCATTTACGTTAGCGAGCCCGTTATGTCACGTAAAACTCGTACTAAGCACACTGGTTAAATAACTAGTTTTTCTTATGTTTATTAGAAACTCCGACACAACATTGATTTCAGTGGAACCATAAAGTATTATCTGGTACCTTATCTAAACAGTGCTAGAAAGACGACCCGTGTGGCGCAATGATTACCATACCGGATCGCCGCACCAAGGGTCCTGGGTTCGATTACCAGCGAGGTGGAAATTTGAATGACGAGTTTGAATTTCTGTTCTCGGTCTGGGTGTGAGGGTTTTTATCTTTGTGTGTTATCCATAGCATCCACAACACATATAATCCTAGTGTGGGGCTATGAGTGTGAAGCCATTGAAGTATTATTACTAGCGTATAGAACCGACACGGCGAACACGATATATGTCCCAATGAATTGGTGCCACTGGGCTTCAATCTTCAATGGATTCGTTCCATTTTGAAAGGAGAACGGGGGATCAATTTTGAAAATAGAACCTCCCGGCGGGACACATTTTTTATTTTTTTTAAGTCGACAGCATCTGAGAATTGGTACTGCATCATTTTTATCCTATTTAATAAAATTTCTGAATGAACTTACATATGGAATGTTATCCCTTGGCTTTTAGTAGTCCTTCGCGTGTCATTTGTGCAATTTAGGACGCTGCACCGCATTTTCACGCTTTATTTTTACACAAAATGATACACGGGAGAATAGACACTCATTTGAAGTCTACATAATTATAAGTTTGATCTAACACTTTTTACGGGAAACCTGATATATTCGGCAATTAAAATGATACAAGTAATACTTGTTTACATGTTTTGCATTATTTATTTATTTTATTTAACAAAAACACCAATACAATTGCAATGCAAACTCAACAAAACTCAAGCAAAACTGCAAAATACCTACTGTCAGTAGGCTACTGCACAGAGTACTCAATCAGTACTCTGTTGGCTACTGACATGGATGTAAACTGTAACTGGATAAGTAATTTTGTAGAGGTACCTGAGGACGGATGACATCATAGCCTAAGGGTCATTTTTCTATTGTGTCCATGTTATCTATAGTCCCAGGATATCATTTGAATATGATTTTTCATAATGATATAAAAACATCTTAGATGAATAATAATAATAAATAAAAAATAATAGTAATAAGTACCGTAATTGTGTGATAATTTGCAACACTGCGCCAAAAAGTTAATGCAATTTTTCAGAGCGGCGATTACAGTCCTCGGGGATTAAAGACTGTGGTCGTCATTTTTGTTTGTGTTGCTTAAAATGTAGTGTTGTACTGTTATCAATTATCAGTGAGAAAATTACATTAAAAACAATTGCAATATTTTAAATTCAGTAATGTTTAACCCCTTACCGCATACGAAACCATTTATGGCTTCTAAAGTTTGTTATTTTTTTACAGGGAAACTAATCATTAAATTATAGTAAAATGTATTGTATCATATGAAGTGTTTCTTCGTAAAACGAAACATATTTTTTTTGTCTATGGTAAGTCACTTGTGTCAAAACTGTTTGAGGTTATTTCCTAAGGCGGCCAGCAAGTGAAGTGCAACTTTTTAGTGAAACTTTTAACAGTGAATAGTAATGGTAACAAAGTGACTGAAATCTTCAATAAAAATTGTTATATACTCTTAGAAGTATCGACTACGATAATAGTAAGTTGTTTTTGTGTTTATCTTTATTTTCATCTGATTTTTTACCTGTTTTTTGCAAACACCAAATATGGCTTCGTATGCGTTCCCGTCAAAATACTGCCCGGCACATATGGCTTCCTATGCACTGAAACTTCTTTCTTATGCTTTTCAGAAATGAATCCTGCACGCTTTTATGGTTCCTTCAAGCATGTAAATCCTATATTGGCTGATGGTTCTTTGAGTGAAGATGAGCTTGCTTCCGATTCTGATCTGGAATACGAACCTTCCTCTTCCCGTTCACCTAAAAAAAAGCATGTTATTATACCCGAGTCTGCCTCCGATAGCTCCGACGATGATATTCCGTTACAGTGCTTGCAGCCTGCGAAAACGGGAGGAAAAAAAGTAAAAAAAAACCCGATTATATGGAGCAACGAAAAAATGGAGCCTTATAATGAAAACAACCTCAAATTCACGGGCAACTCAGATTTGCCCGAGGAAATAAAGCAGTTGGATTCACCAGCCGATTTTTTCAAATTTTTATTTACAGATGATATAACTGATTATATAGTTGCGCAGTCAAATCTAAAATCTGTTCAAGATAACGTAAACAAACCTGCAGGTATTACCGCTGAAGAAATGGAGAAATTTATCGGGATAGTAATTTTTATGTCTTGTGTGAAATTGCCGGCAACAAGAATGTATTGGTCCAAATCTATCGGTCAGGTGCAAGTGTATGAACGAATGACGTGCAATAGATTTGAAACTATTAAACAAAATTTACATTTCAATAATAATGAGAACTTCAAGCCTTTTGGCACTAACGGACATGACAAACTTTTCAAAATTAGGCCTTTACTGGATAAAATTCGTGAACGTCTGTTATTAGTTCCAAAAGAAGAATTTTTAGCTGTCGACGAACAAATCATTCCTACAAAATGTCGTCATGAAATAAAACAATATAACCCTGCAAAACCACATAAGTGGGGTTACAAAAATCAAGTACTGAGCGGCGTGTCAGGGTTTAGTTATGACTTTGACATCTTTGCCGGAGATCAAAGCAATACTTATCCTGCTGATGCGCCTGATCTTGGTGTTAGTTCAAACGTAGTGACTCGACTAACTGCGACAGTTCCACGACATGTCAATCACAAAATTTGTTTTGATAACTGGTTCAATAGCCTAAACCTTCAGGTTTACTTATATAAAAACGGAATGTTACCTTTAGGTACTGTGAGACTCAATCGTGTACCAAACTCGAATATGCCCTCTGAAAAAGAATTGAAAAAGAGAGGAAGAGGTAGTTTTGAAGAAAAAACAGCGATCGTAGATGGTGTCAAGCTAAGTTTGATTTCGTGGTTTGATAATAAGAATGTAAACATTCTGTCAGCATATGTGGGCAGTGATCCAATAACAACAAAACGGCGTTATTCCCGAAAAGAAAAGCAGTACAAAGAAGTAACTTCTCCTCGTGCTATTGATGTTTATAACCAGCATATGGGAGGGGTTGACTTACTTGATTCAATACTTGGTTATTATAGAATCCATATACGATCACGCAAATGGTACAAAAGAATTTTCTTTCACATGCTAGACCTATGCATGGTAAACGCATGGCTTCTTTGGCGCAGGGTCAACGACAATAATTACATGCCACTGTTTGATTTTAAGCTTGCAGTTTCAGAACATATGCGTAAAGCAGGGAAACCGCTCTCACAGCCGATTAAAAAACGTGGTCGACCAGCTAGCCTTCTGGGAACACCGACGACGTCAAGAGCTGGAACTCCATCGAGCCGAGCTAGCACTCCATCAGGCCGAGCCGTCACTCCATCAAGCATGCCTGACTCTCCAATATCCTCAAAAAAACCCCGAAGAGCACCAGCCAGACATCAAGATATGCCACTGACGTCTGTACGAACAGATGGCATAGACCACTTTCCCATTTGGGTAAAAAAAGTTCGTCAGATATGTCAAAACTGCTCTAAGCAACGCAGTTACACAAAATGTGAAAAATGTGACGTGTTTTTATGCTATAATGACAAGCGAAACTGTTTCAAAGATTTTCACAAAATGTAACTGCTATGCATACGAAGCCAGATATGCCTTTACTTGATTTTCACTAGAATGCATACAAAGCCATATATGGCACTTTCATGTAATTTCATAAGTAATGACTGTAATTTTTTTTTTTTGGTAGATTTAGGTTCATTAAAGATAATTAAACACATTTTCACCTCAAAACATTTTTTTATTAAACTCCTTCATAATCCATGCAGTAAGGGGTTAAGAAATTTTAATAAAATGTTTTATTTTAATATCATATTTTTTTACCACGAGAAAAATTACCAATAGAAAACATTTAAATGAGCCATATTAAAATAGGACATAATTTTTCCAAGTAAGTGTGGACACCCAACAATTATGAAGGACAACCTCAATCCGGACTGTGATTGGTCGAATAGTCCTTAAAATATGACGTCATCGAACTATTCTGTGCTTCAGGTACCTCTACAAGTTCAGCAATCTAGATAGTGTAATATATCCATGGCTACTGACCTGACACCACAGAGTACTTTTACACTATACGTTTAAGTTCATGTAGTATAGAAGGTAGGGAGGGCCATCTCTGTGTATGAAAAATGTCTATAAAAACGCGTCCAATTACGGGTGGTGCTGCGCACTATTTCTCAGACACTAGTGCCATTCTGGAATAGCCATAATTGGAACCTCTATTTTCAGTATTGAACATTTTTTTCAACTTTCCCTCATAAGAGATGGCCCTCCTTCTACTTTATCCTCCATGTTTAAGCTTAAACCATCCATCCTGCGGTTTAATGTTTATTTACTCTGTGTGTTTGATAGCATCTGTGTAACGGGCTACGGCATTTTTATAATTTTACCTTTACTGTCAAAGTCAAAATGTCTGTGAAATCATAAAATTATCAAATAATTGGAAACTGGAAAAAAGAGAAGACCCAATTTCATTCACTATTTTTACCGAACGAAACCATTTCGAGTGATTAAAATACCATTATTCTTTTCTATGTGGTGCTTAAACTATTCTAAACTCTTAGAATTATGCGTTGCATTGTGTCCAATTGTGATCATGATTCCAGAAAACATTCTAAGTCAGACGAAGTTAAATTGTAAGTATCTATGCTGATATTAAAACATGAAATTTTACTAAGAACTTGTCGCTATGTACTTAACGTAAGCCTTCACGTAAATCTCAACTCTAAACACCCTTGACTGGGCCTTGACTCAAAAACACTCGACGCGCCTGAAAAAGGGCGGCAAAAAGCAGCAAAAAGTGTCAACATTACTGACAAGCGCTTTTTAGGAGTGCGTCACGATTAAAATGAAGCGATTAGCGAAGTAACTCGATTAAAGGGTGCTGGCTGCGAGAGACGCTTTCATCATTTACCTTCTCCCCTAGATACCAAAATTATCCGGGTTTTGCCTGGACACTAAAACCCCGCCTGACTGATTCCCGACGCCCTTTATTAAGACAAATTCGGGGGATTCTGGATGAATGGCGGTTTTTCCTCAATATTTAACCTCCACAGATCCATATAATAGTGTTCCGAAGTATGACCCAATGTATTTAATAGAACAAAAGGGTTAAAATTTAGATTTCTGTAGCAATACAAGAGAGGGTGTTTGATTCTGATTGAAATGGTTGTAACTTGATGATGCACTATTTTCGAGCAAAAATTTAAAACTATTTTCTTTGGGAAACGTTTATACCTTGAAGCAACTCCTTTTGTCAGGAATTGCATTGCTCACCCAGTAATACAACGGCACATCTACGTTTGTCATATTTTATAGAAACAAATTTCAAAAATTTTATAAAAATGTTTGAAATTAATTTATGGGTTTTGTTTACGTTTTTTACAGATTGTATGGGTTTGGTTACTAGTATAGACATTAATACATATTTACCACTATGTAGATTAGGCACTTTTAAACACGTATACCATATAAACTCAATTTTGCATTTTTTGCAGATGTGCCATTATATTACTAGGTGAGCGATATTGTAAGCTACATGAATGTAGCTATCAAGCACTTGCAAATAAAAACCTCTTCAATTTTATCATACTAGTATGAAAATCATATAAGAAAATTGATTATACCTGTTTACTTCTATATTTTGCTATGAACATTTACTTTTAATTCTTTACTATGTTATATGTATATGTTAACTTGTAATAGGCCATATGTTATATATAAAAATCTTGTTTCGTTGTGTGTGGTCATACTCTTCCAAAATGGCTCGACCAAAATTTTTTTTTTACACAAATAAGTTAATGCTTGACCACAATCCCACCTGATGGTAAGTGGAGATGTGGTCCAAGGTGGTGAGCACATTAACTTAGTAAAAGCCTATTCACTCTTTTCTTGAAGACATCCACATCAAAGGCAGGCAGGGATTTATTTCAAAATTTCTGATTTTTTTTTGTATATATTTGATAGATATGAAAATATTTCATATCACTCGGTGATTAAGAGTCTCTCTCTCCAGATATTTTTTGGCAGAACGAGGTTTGCCAAGTCAGCCAAAGTCAGCTTGAAAGGAAAAATTGACTAAGCGGCATTGAACTAACTTTACAAGAGAGCAGTTTAAAGTTGGAATTTTTAGAAAAAAATCATATATTTTTTTGTAATCCTAATACCGACCTTATTCTTACAGTTTTGGAATCCTTATTTTATCATCTATATTGTGGCATATACAACAACTTTTCTAAAAATTCAACTCTAAACTGCTCTCTTGTAAAGTTAGCTCAATGTCGCTTAGTAAATTTTTCCTTTCAAGCATCAATATATTTTCTTTCCTATTGTTTCTGTAATTAATAAGTTTTTATTATAAATAAATGAAATAAAATATACAATATATAAAAAATATAATATTCAATTTTCAGATTGCTGTCAGAGTCATCGAAACAAATAGCATGGCTAACACTGAAAAGGGCTCAGAAAGAGAGGAAGGAATCGGAAGAGAAGCCTGGTATATGCACTTGTCACTTCCTGCGAGAGGATATATACGTCTTCCATAAGCATCCTACACTGAATGTGGATTTTCTCAAAGTAAGTATTTTTAAATTGAAAACTTTTGGCGCACCGCACACAGATTTTTCCGTAGGAACACACAGAGTACTTAATATAGTTATGAAATAGAGGCATAGCTTACAAATATTGCCGGCAGCGCCATCTAATGCTATTGGACTGAACTTTTTACTTTACAGTACAGCAGGGCTTAGAACCTATAATTTTTTTGATCAGAGACTACCTAAACTGTTAAAAAAAACATGAGAGGTGTCAAGGGACACCTGGATGGAACGAAGTTCCTTTCGATTTAAGTTTTGTTGTACAGCGCCATCTCTGTAAAACTCACTGAATCACTTAAAAAAAAGTGTCGTCATTCGTAAAATCAAAAAGTGTCGTAATTTTCCGTCTAGCCCCCTTTCACAACGCGCGATAAGGAACTTCGTTCTAATAAAAGACTTGTGCAGTAAACTTTCTCATTTTTTTCATCTCACTGGGCCGATTACTTATATATTTTACAAATAATCTCAACAGCGTGATTACACAGTACATTTTGTAGCGCCATCTAATGCTTTTAGGCGGAACTTCTAAGACACACAGTAAATCTTATATTTTTTTTTGTTCTGAGTGAAAAGACCCTGGGTAGTAAGTTAGGCTGATCTGTCACGCTCTGAGGTGAAAGGCTCGATCGGGTGAACTCGGGACCGCCTAGTGTACCCGAGCGAGAAAGATATAGTCAGCTGCTCTTCACTCTTATGTTGCTGTTTAGTATATTCATTTCATACCTAATAATTGTCTTTGTTAATTTTATTTTATTATTTTTATCATTATCGTTTACGCAGCGCATGCAACGGATGCTCTCAAAAAGGAATATTTTTTCCCGTTTTTGCAACATTTTCCATTGACGCTTCGCTTCTGATAGTCGCAGCGTGATTTTATAAAGCCTAAAGCCTTTCTCGTTAAATGAACTATCCAACATAAAAAGATTTTTTTAATTCAAACCAGTAGTTCCTGAGATTAGTGCTTTAAAATATTAGTATAGATAGATAGATATAATTATGAGGTTTGTTACATATTCATTGTTATTGTAACAGGCGCTATTGAGTTCTAATAACTAAAATATAAGTAAATAAATTATGATATAAAACTTAATTTAAATAATCAAAAATGGTAAAATTAAAAAAAAATAATAGCCGATACTGTCTATACTAAGCATTACATATTTTTGTTTAACCGTTTCCCATAAAAAAAGATAGAGTTACCTTTTTATCTTTTTTATCTTTTTTTCATTAAATTGTAACCAGTGACTCAGTATTTAATTTTTGTTCAACCGCTAAAGGAAAAAGGTTACATTATTTATATTGTTTGTTTCAGAATGGAATCAAGTTGTTTGATTGCATGATAAAACCATGTAATGTAAAATTAAAAAGACTTCAATATACCGACATTCCGATAAAGGATGACCGGTCCCCAGCTGATTGCAGTGAAGTAGAGGTAATTTAAAATTCAAAATAATTTATTCACGTATCACTCACAGACTTGAAAAAAGAACCAGACGTCACCTTGTCTTATCGAGAGTGACGCCGCCCGCTTGCCATGTGTGCGTAATTTTTAGTGCGGTCCGACGCGGTAATGGCGGCCGATTAATATCAGCATGGTTTCAATGTAAATATTTTTTTTTATGGAAATAGCCGGCAATCGAGCTGACGATTCACCTGATGGTAAGTGGATATCGTCGCCCATGGACATCAGCAACACCAAAGGCATCACTGATGCGTTGCCGGACAAGAAATAAAAAGAAAAAGATGCCCCATGCCCCCAGTTGGAACACGACAAGTCGTTTGGCGGCTGACTCATGCTCAAAGGTGGTAACCCCATGGAGAGTATTAATTAACAATAATTAAAATAAATATTACCAATATAATTCCTCTGAGGGTCCTACCATTAGGGTTGGACATAGTCGCCTCTTACATCACCCATCCGGCATGGGATTGGGGTTAGTATTCTAAGCCGCCCCAATACGGCTAAAATGATACTTTGTTCCAGGCATGCAGAATATGTTTAGCGACAGACGTCACGCTATATTACACACCAGAGTACGACAGTCTGGAGAGAGCTTACAAGACGCTTACTGGCGTAGTGGTGAGATATGGTTTAATTATTTACCGACATAAAACTGACGGTTTTTGAAGTTAATCAACTTAAAATTAACTAATAAAGCTAAAAAATGTGAAATCTATCGTCAAATGACACTGAAAGCATGCACAAATTAATCACTACGTTTTAAGAGATGCCATTTAGAACATTGTCTATAGCTAAATTTATGTAGTTTTTAGGGTTCCGTAGCCAAATGGCAAAAAACGGAACGCTTATAGATTCGTCATGTCTGTCTGTCTGTCCGTCCGTATGTCACAGCCACTTTTGTCCGAAACTATAAGAACTATACTGTTGAAATTTGGTAAGTAGATGTATTCTGTGAACCGCATTAAGATTCTCACATAAAAATAGATAAAAAGCAATAAATTTTGGGGGTTCCCCATACTTGTACATTATCATGCAAACTTCCACCGAACATTGGTTTGAACGAGATCTAGTAAGTAGTTTTTTTTTTTAATAAAAAAAATACACTATTATTAAAACATCGATCAAAGTTACAACAAACTACAAGAACTTTTATATTATGTTACTTGCTGCTACGGAACCCTTCATGGGGGAATCCGACTCGCACTTGGCTGCTTTTTTTTATACCAACATTACAGGATAAACGATGAGTCATAGTGTTTTTAAGTACTCTGTGCGATGAGCCATAGATGCTTTAATTATATCTGTGGTTAAGAGGCCGTGCCGAAAATTTATTTGACAGGGTTATGTCATATTCATTGCGAAGCTATGTCTGTGTGCGTCGTTCACGCACACCTGGCTGAAGTTCGTGCTTAAACAATTTTGATCCTTTAGTTGATAATAATTTTAGGATGCATAGTATGAACAGTTTAGAAATAAAAGTGTGGAATGTTTTTGTATATTAGTTTAATATATTTATTACAATCAAAATGAAAAAGTTTTAGATAAACACACACTAGGTACATATTTAGGTTATTCAGTGTTTTGCATCAGAGATGTCATTCATTTATGTTTGCGATAAACTAAGAGTGTACAGACAAAAACATGTTTCATTGGTACCCACCCGAAAATCAAACGAGTCTTGATTTCATAAAAAATGTTTTTGAAAATGCAAAATTTAAAATTTTGGGCCATAAAAAATCTTTGCCGAGCTGTAGGACTAAATATGTTGTCATATTCATAACCTATTAAATTGGCGTATTATATAAACTTAAATTATAAATTGAAAAAAACCAGACTCAAAAAAAAAGTCTGAATAGGTAAAAAATAAAAAAATCATAAAATAAATCTAGATACGCGGTAGCGAATCAAGCCAAGTTCAAGCAAAGGAACTGGCTAGCCAGCGCCGAGTGTATTATTATAACATTACACGTCAAAGTCAAAGTATTTTATTCATATAGGTATCACTGATACACTTATGCACGTCATTTTTTAGCTTTTCGGAAGGTGCTTTGTCGTGGAGGAGAAGAAAAGCCCAAAGAAACTCCTCAGCACATCTTGTAAAAAAATATTACAAAATAAGATAATAATACAAAAGTATTTACTTTACTCTTTGTCATTTAAATACTCGTCTACACTATAATATCCCTTGCCTAACAATTGTGTCTTTACACGTTTTTTGAAAGTTTCTATTGGCAAGTCACGTATTAATTTTGGGATTTTATTATAGAAATGTATACCAAGCCCTATGAAAGATCGCTGCACTTTACTTAGGCGGAACGAAGGCGTAACTAATTGATGCATTCTTTTCGTATGACGATTATTAATATCAAAATTTTGTTTATACGCGTTTATACTCTTCCGTATAAAAACTACATTGTTAAAGATATACTGGGAAGCTACTGTAAGTATACCTATTTCCTTGAACTTTTCACGCAAAGACTCCCGAGACCTAAGTTTATAAATAGCCCTAACTGCCCGTTTCTGGAGTATGAAAATTTGTTTTATATTGGCTGCTTTACCCCACAGCAAGATGGCATAAGGCACGAACCACTTGGTGCCACTTTTGACCCTTCTATAACTCAAAACTTCTTTAACGTAAACACATTACGTGTGTTTAATTATATTCATAAGGACATATAGAAGCCCAAATTTAATGAAGCTAGCTCATATGGTTATAAAGATATGAAGGTCAAAATGTCGTAAATTTTAGCACTGACTGACTGACTGACATATAGTACCTAAATCTAAGCTACTTCCAGATGACCTAGAAGGATGAAATTTGGAATCCAGCTCGGTAATTGTGTTCAAGCGTAGGAAAAAATATAAAAAAATAAAAAAGTCGAAAAATAAGTGGTGTCCCCATACAAAAAACTTGCAATATGCGTAAACAACCGGCCAACGGTGTGTCGTCGGCGGCGCGTGGCATTGCCTAGTTTTCTTTACAAAAGTAATGATATCCCACCAAAAACATAAATGTAAAAAAGGAGAGCCAAGTTCAATACAAAAATTCTGATAAAAACTGGCTTAGTGAAATCTAACCTACTTTAAGATCTCACATTTTTAAATAACAGCAATTGTTATAGGTATCCAATAAAGCAAAGAAATAGAGTTTAATACTTGTTCATAATGTTTTTTTGAAGTGAAACTTCTTTAGAATCGTTAGTGATTTGAAACCGGATGCAACGACAGGTAAGATAATATAACCGCTAATTTCGTCTTTCAATTTAACTTCTCCGTAGCTCAATGGTCAGGACGTAGATACACAATACCTGATGCACAGGTTCACGTTTCTCAGTATTTGTTTTTTTTTTAGTTTTTTTTTTTAGTTTTATTTTTATACTGTTTTTAAATACTTTCAAATGCTCTTTTAAATATTTTCAAAGAATTTATCAACAAAAAATAAGAATTTCATTCTTTTATTCTGTCGATCGACCGACCGATTATACAGACAGTAAAAATGCTAAGTTGTATTCATAGATGGCGCGAGGAATAAGATAGAACATTCGTTTTATTGCTAGATAGATTTTTAAAAAGTGCTAAGTTGTATTCATAGATGGCGCTTCAATTTATTGCTTTAAGATTCGATTTATTGCTTTTTCATCTCATTATCTTGAAACCAAAATTTTGGAAAGTTTCACTTCTACCACGTGTGAATTGCACACATTATCTTTTTTTGTTCCTATAAATACATATTTTGATTTTGCATAGAACTTGGCACTCATTTAGATCTCCGTTCGTTTTGCGGCGAAGCCCATAGCTAAGCTTAATTTTTGTATTGAACTTGGCTGTCCTTTTTTACATTTATGTTTTTGGTGGGATATAACTCAATATCACGCCAACCGATTTCAATGATTCTTTTTTTAATCGAAAACAGGTGCTTGCCATGTAGTCCCACATAAATTTGAACGGGATGAACGGGATCTGACAAGTAGTTTTTGAGTAACTTTGAAGTCGGTTATTTTTTGTTAGTAGGTAAATACATCATACACCTACGATATGCCGATGATATAGTTATCCTGCTGGGTTCCCTGGAAGAACTTGGTATAATGCTCGGAAACTTTAACAGCGCCTCACAACGGGTGGGTCTTAAGATGAACATGGACAAGACGAAAAACATGTCAAATGTCCATGTCACACTCATTCGGTTGTTGTTGACGGCGCTGCTCTCGAAGTTGTAGACGAATACATTTACCTGGGACAATTGATCCAGATGGGTAAGTCCAACTTCAAGAAAGAAGTCACTTGTAGAATCCAACTCGGATGGACTGCGTTCGGGAAATTGCGTCATATCTTGTCATCCAAAACACTACTTCAGTGCCTGAAGTCGAAGGTGTTCGAGTAGTGTGTGTTGCCAGCGATGACATACGGCTCCGAGACGTGGTGCTTCACTATTGGCCTAATCCACAAGCTCAGAGTAGCACAGCGGGCTATGGAGAGGACTATGCTCGGTATTTCTCTACGTGATCGCATCAGAAACGAGGAGATCCGTAGACGAATAAGGGTAACCGACATAGCTCAAAGAATTAGCCGGCTGAAGTGGCAATAGGCTGGCCACATAGTGCGAAGGACCGATAACCGTTGGGGAAGAAGAGTCCTCGAATGGCGCCCGAGTTTCGCAAAACGGAGTACAGGACGCCCCCGACAAGATGGACCGACGACCTGAAGAAGACAGCGGGAATCCGTTGGATTCAGAAGGGGAGGCCCATGTCCAGCAGTGGACCTATCAAGGCTGATGGATGGATGGAGTTTAATATGGAGCCGTCCCCCAACACGACAAAATTTTATTTAGATAAATTAAATATAATGTATATATCGGTGCAGTCTAAAATAAGTTCGTAATAATCTTTGAAATTAAGAAAAAGGGAACTGTCAAGAAGACAGACAGATTGAGAATATCGCGAATCAAAGTAAACAACTAAATAACGTTGAATTGATAAAATCGGGTGTTATCAGGCAATAAACGGATAGTATCCTTGTGCCTGTCGAATTATGGGTTTTATTTAGTATCCTGGTAATCCTGACACATAAGTACGCCCACAGAGAGAGATCTATGTTCATAGTACTGAACTCAGATGATCTGAACATACGAATGAGTACCTCCACAGAGCCCTGTTCTATATATATATAAAAATCAATAGCTGTTCGTTTGTCTCGCTAAAACTCGAGAATGGCTGGACCGATTTGGCTAATTTTGATCTTGAAATATTTGTGAAACTTCAGGAAAGGTGTAAACGGTGAGAAATATAAATAATAAGTAGTAAAAAATACTAAAAATAAACAAATTGTTCCTAGCTGTGAAACATTTGATATCTTTTGTCAAATTGTCATTTGGTTGTCAAATATTTATAGGTGCGTTCAGAAATTTGTCTGTTTCATAGCTGTAGTAGGAGGTCCGATTTCTTTGAAAACTTAACGACTATACTCGTATTATCTTTCTAATGTAACATCAGCGACATATCTAACTTTTTTATTTTGTAACTGACAGTAGAGGGAGAGGGAGAGGGGAAAGAGGAGGGAGATGGGGCTCGAAGGAGACCTCGAGAGGGGTGAGTTGTTAGGCAGTACAGAGTTTGCCGGGTCAGCTAGTACATTTGTAATATTCATGTTATTTATGACTTTTTAAAAAGGACCCCCCAAAATCTCTATGGGAATTGGCTCTCGGCTAAATTAGCTAAAAACTTCGCACAGAGGCAGTTTTCATCATGCTGATCAAGTCTCAATGGGCGCAACCCCCCAAAATCAAACCCAGACCCACCACTCCCACCCCCCCCAAATCTCAAAATTCTCCCCAAAGCACATTACGATGGAATGCATAAGGGACATATTTTTTTTATGGAAATAGCCGGCAAACGAGCTGACGATCCACCTGATGCTAAGTGGCTATCGTCGCCCATGAACATCGGCAACACCAAAGGCATCACTGATGCGTTGCCGGCCAAGTAAGAAAGAAGAAAAAGAAAGAAAGAACTGGCTCTCAAGCCCCCAGCCGGAACACGACGAGTCGTTTGGCGGCTGACTCATGCTCGAGGGTGGTAGCTATCCAGGCGAACCCCTGGAGAAATAATAATAGTAATAATGGTATTAATTAACAATTAAAATCAATACTACCAATATAATCCCTCCGAGGGCCCTACCACCAGTGGGCCGGATTTAGTCGTCTCTTACGACACCCTTCCGGCGTGGGATTGGGGTTAGTATTCTAAGCCGCCCCAATACGGCTAAAATATAATAAAATATACGGCTAATATATGCATATGAAAGCAAGGTTGGGTGATACCCGACCTGTTTATGCCAGGTGGTGTTTAGGGGAAGTGGTGGGTCTAGGTTTGATTTTGGGGGGTTGCACCCATTGAGACTTTTGATCAGCATGATGAAAGCTACCTCTGTGCGAAGTTTCATATGAATATATCCCTTTTGCATTGATTTTCATCCAATGTGCTTTGGGGAGTATTTTGAGAGTTGGGGGGGAGTGGTGGGTCTGGCTTTGATTTTGGGGGCTTGCGCCCATTGAGACTTTTGATCAGCATGATGAAAGCTACCTCTGTGCAAAATTTCAGCTAATTTAGCCGAGAGCCAATTCCCATAGAGATTTTGCGGGGTCTTTTAGTGTGCAATCCACACGTGGTAGAAGTGAAACCTTCAAAAATTTTGTTTTCAGGATAATGAGACGAATGTAAAATTTCGGGAAGATGATAATTGTAGGTTTTAGTAATGATCATAGTGATTCAAAGTTAGATAATTATTTTACGTTTTATTCGTATACTATATCACATATATGTGTCAGCATAGAATAAAGTAACGTTGCATTAATCTGTGGTAGTCTCAGTAACGGTGCATTAATCTGTGGTAGTTTCGTAGATCTGTCAAATTGACATGACGTTGAAGTACGATGTCACGATGGGTCGACACGGGGCTCCCCCGGGGACGCCGAGAGAACGAAACAATAAAATGGCGTGCGAACAAAATAAGTTCAAGTTATACGATATTGCGAAGTATAAGCGAAGTTACAAGTCTAAACTAAATAACGATTAGTACCTACAACCTACAGGCAATAAATCAAGAATGTGTGTGTGCCTGGAATCCTGTGTTTTATTTAGCATCCTGACATACGCCCACTGAGAGATATCCAAAGGAATATCTGGTAGAAGAATCTACAATACTGATCATCACCCACTATGCCCATCGCCGGCCACTCCAAAGCGGAGACGATATCAGTACGTGGGATTGAGAACTGAAGACGAGAAGGATTGCATGAGAATACGAACCATACCTAATTACAACAATGGCGAATTGTAACATTGGTTCGACGTGAAGATTTACGATCTCGAACAGTACCTACTTACAAAAACAAATTGAATGAAGCGATTACTGCATACTGTTTGTTTGCAACGAAGTATCATACCAGCTAAAGTAATGACAATCAAGCAACAATCCAATGATTCAAGGACTGTATTATGTAGTAAGCTGTAAGATGATTATTATATTGTCAACACACAAGACCGGGAACATGGTCTTCACTGGATGACCATGCTACAGGGTCATGACTCGTGGTCTGCATTATGACATGGATCATTCAGGTAATCTGTATCGTATTTCTTAATATTATGACTTTAGTGAATAATAGAGTTTGAGAATTGAGTTGAAAGTTAAGAATTGTGATTGTCGGTTATAACCAAGTATTATCAAATAATAACAACAACTACAAACTTGTTATATTTGGGGACATTTACATTGACTTGTATCGGTCACATAAAGTTGTTACATTAGACACAACTTGATATCCATGGTTCTTGGGAAATTAAACGGTCATACACCAGATAGAAAATACCTAAAAGATAACTCAAGTTATGATAAAACTATCATTAACATTTTAAACAAAATAGTTACTTTGATGAACATTTAGTTGAATTATTATTTATGTTCAAACGTTTCTGAAACATGATTGCATATTAAATAAGGAAATATTATGAAAATTGAAATTCTGAAATTACTTTTGTAATAAAACTATTGTTGTCTCTTTTATGAGAAGTTAAATGATACTACCACACACTAACTAGAATTGGGTAAATTGAAAAGTTATTATAAACATCTGAGTTTGTTTTTGTACATAGTTACATTGAGATTATTTAGGGGTATTTGACCGAGTAATTATTAACATGGAAGTAGGTTCTTACTTCTTGAACATAGTTGGCATATGTGACAAGAAGTTACATGATGTATACTCCTACATAAGGATTAAATGAAATGGTTACATTTGGTAACATTATTCAATGTTAATTCATAATTTATTATTGAGACAAGCGGTGATGGTATTTGTTACCATTGGTCATTTTCTTTTACTGATCACCATTATTTTGAATATGGCTTAATACTTGTGTGTAATCTAACAATACAGTCAGCTGATATTTTTTGATCTGAGATTTTTTTGGGCATAGTACCTATGTCTGAATATAAAAATCAAATTTGAGTTGGCCATTTGTCGGATAAGGTTAGTAAAAATGTGACATAACATGTTGATGTGATTGATTTGATATAAAGACATTAGTGTTCATAAATTTGAAAGTAATTAGAAGCTTGGTTATTGTGAACATAATTAATTTCAACTATTATTATTAAAATAATATTCAGGGTGTAAAAATGAATGAGTGAAATAAAAAGTAATGATACTTATTTCAAAATATACAGGGTGACAATAACATGAATGTGAAATTTTGTGAGACAAGTTGAGTATTAAAAAAAAATCCTGGATATAATTAAATTTCTTTAATTGTTATTTTAAAGGATTTCTTATGGAGATATGATAACATAAAACTAAAAGATACCTCAAAGTACAGTTTTGAGATAATGCTAATTGTGGAGCTGTAGACACATACCATGGCTGTAGGTTTTTACAAAGCTAGTAATTTCTGTTACACTTCGTCTTCAGTGACCGGGCTTTGTAGAAACTATTTAGTCCTCGGTGACAGATGGTCCTCGGTGACAGATGGTCCTTGGTGACAGATGGTCTTCGGTGACAGATGGTCCTTGGTGACAGGTGGTCCTTTGTGACATGGTCCTCGGTGACCCGTGGTCCTTGGTGGCCTGGATTTTGGGGAAGCTACTAATGTGTCTGTGATGGTCCTCGGTGGCCTTGGGTTTCTATGAGGTTAGTAATGCCTGTTACACTTGGTCCTCGGTGACCTGGACCTCATAGAAACTATTTCCCCTGTTGTTTTGGTCCATGGTGACCCGGGTTTTTATGAGGTTAGTAAGTGATGTTACATTTGGTCCGCGGTGACCCGGACCTCATAAAAACTAATCCACTCTATGACGGTCCTAGGTGACCATGTGAAAAGTATGTCAAGGGTGAAGTACTCACACAGAAATGAAGGTGAGTAAGGAGGTCCTAGGTGACAGTGGTGTGACACAAGATGTCATGTAGCTGCTTGGTCAGCAAGCCATGATTGTTGTATGTGATCTAATTTTGTGATTTAACAGCATTGAAGAATTGAATGTACAATTGAAGTACTTGAGTTATTATTACTGAAACTTATGAGGTACCTTTTCGTGTCAAACAAAGGCTTACTGCAAATGAAACCTGTAGACAATTATCATGATATTATATGGGGTTTATGATGCCATAAATGACAAATTGTAATTGCTATTGAGAAAGAGAATAATGTGGTCCTATGTTGTATCACATGGATGATAACGGTATGGGTGACAAAAACTGTCCGTAATTGCTAGGTCAGCTGGTTATCAGAGTAAAGAACTTAGTAATATCACATGGGTGATTATGATATGAGAGAAATTTGCTGTCTGCATTATAAATTTTGTGAGGTATTAATGTTATGAGTTGTGTTGGTGATAACATTTTCTGACATATTGTTTGAAAGTACTGATCAGAAATAGTTTAAAATGAAAACTACGAAGTAGAAATGTTAATGTGAATTAGTGACATGACATTATTTGAAATTTACTTTTGGTGATCATAATGATTTGAAATTGCAATACTTCACCATCCATTAACTCATTCAGATAAACTGAACGTTAATCGGAATGAACCGTGGAGATTGTTTAAAATTGTAGTTTATTTTAAATTTCTGAACAGTATTTGACTATGACTTCATAATAAGTCAGGACGGGCCGAACGTGGAGAGATACTTGTGTTGTGTTCTGTTGTTGTTACAGGTAATCTCCAATGTCTAATGTGTTGCGGCAAATGAAGCTACGCCTCTAGTCAATCATGCGGTTTTAAGATGCCGAGTCGAGTTTAAAAATAATTCGTTAGTTTCGTTGTAAAAAAAAAGGTGTTGTTATGGAGTTTCTTGCGCTGCTTCTTCTCCATAGCGATAACACATTCCGAAGCAGTGGTAGTTTATTTAAAAAATGTTGTTGAAAGATTTTTTTCCAAGCACGCATTTCTTGATATGATGAAGAGATCTTGAGTAATCTTTGATAACTTGAATGGAGTTAACCTCTTGATGCTAAAGCTGCTCACACAAGGATGTGTGAAAAGTCAGGTTGGCCGTGTCAGCATAGAATAAAGTAACGTTGCATTAATCTGTGGTAGTCTCAGTAACGGTGCATTAATCTGTGGTAGTTTCGTAGATCTGTCAAATTGACATGACGTTGAAGTACGATGTCACGATGGGTCGACACGGGGCTCCCCCGGGGACGCCGAGAGAACGAAACAATAAAATGGCGTGCGAACAAAATAAGTTCAAGTTATACGATATTGCGAAGTATAAGCGAAGTTACAAGTCTAAACTAAATAACGATTAGTACCTACAACCTACAGGCAATAAATCAAGAATGTGTGTGTGCCTGGAATCCTGTGTTTTATTTAGCATCCTGACATACGCCCACTGAGAGATATCCAAAGGAATATCTGGTAGAAGAATCTACAATACTGATCATCACCCACTATGCCCATCGCCGGCCACTCCAAAGCGGAGACGATATATGTATTAATTCAGACTCGGAGCTTAAACCTTTTATACACCGCCCATCTTTCTGTACGTCCCGCCAAGGCCATGCACGATGCACGATGCAAAAGTACCATAAATAGGCTTGACGTACGTCGATAATATTATTAATTGTTTGCTGGATTTGCTCGACCAATTTTCGTCCTGTTTTCCACGCCTTAGGAAAATTTCCCTGCTCGAGACAGGCATTCAGGAGCCCCCTTAATTGCTACTCCAGGGACTCTGCGGCGTCTAGGGCGGAAACCAGCACTCGACCCGGAACAACATCGGGACCCGGGGTGGTATTTTTGGAGCGCAAACTTGCCACAGCGGCGCCAACTCAATACAACTCAACTCACCTTCCCTCCCCTCCCCCTCCCGTCCCATGTACAATGCTTCCTATCTCGCTTTAGAATTTATGTGTCTGTCTCTTTTTACTGGACAGTTTCGTTTCATCGAATTTCAAATCACCCCCGTACTAAAGAAGTTTTCATTTCAAAAATGTAAGTTGAAACACTTGAAGTACTACTAAGTGAATTACTAAGTTGAAAAACAAAAATGGAACTTAATAATTTCTAGAAGTAAAATTAATAATATATGACGTCACACAACGATGGGGGACGGATCAAAAAGTCATGAAATTAGTGTGACGTAATTTATGGATGGCCCCTTGATGATTAACTAAATTCACCCCCTTCCGCGTAACTCCCCCCCCCCCCCCGAAATAGCCAATTTAGTACTACATAAATCAAACCCTTTCATTTGATACCCCACTCGGGTATGTTCGCTGAATTCAGTATGTTTATCTCCTTCCTAACTATATGAACTACTATAACTACCCCACCCCCATGCCTTGAAACAGCCAATTTTGTGATTCATAGAAACATGATGATACGTGGTGTTATTAAAATAAAAAATAATTAATTTAATAATTGGATCAAAATGTGGTAGTCGGCGTAAAATTTGTGTATATTTTTACGTAAAATACGTGAGCGTTACGTCGTTCAGAGCGATACGTCCTCACGCGGAGAGAGCCTCGGCGGTACTAATTTAATATATTTAATGCGGTCCATAATATAGTTCAGTTTGCAACTATTATTAATAAACGAAATCATTATTTTTTCATAAAATAAAATTTTGATTCTATTTAAGGATTAACTGAAGATTAATGTATATTTTTTAAAATTTCCTTAAAGTGTTTCTAATTAATAGAAAAAAAATACTTACTTCGAACGAAATTACGTTATTTCAAAAAAAAATTCTGCTATATTTGGATAGAAATTTAAAAAACTGGCTAGGCTACTTAATAAAAGACCGTATACTTATGTTATTTATATTTTTTAATGTTTGGAATATTTTGTATTTTCGTTGTAAAACAAAGACAAAAAGCACTTGCTCGTTACTTTTCGGAAAAGAAGGGTTTTAAATAGTGGTGATTTGCCATTATTATAAATAATATGTTAGATTCGTCTGGCCTATCAGCAAGAACAAGAATTAGACTCTTATAGTAACAAAAAACAAAGCTTAATCTCTTTATCCTGTTCACACAAACAGTGATTAAAATTGACCGAAATTGTTGATATCGCGGCACGGAGCCTTAAACGGAAACAAGGCTGCTGATTTATTTACTTTTGATTTTGAATTTACACAGGCTTGAA
This sequence comes from Thymelicus lineola, assembly GCA_963932265.1. Lineage (NCBI taxonomy): Eukaryota > Metazoa > Arthropoda > Insecta > Lepidoptera > Hesperiidae > Thymelicus > Thymelicus lineola. The sequence goes on from OZ010708.1 coordinate 2,082,014, forward strand.
ATCTTTTCATGGAATTCTCTTTTCATGAAAGCCTGAAAACAAGGGTTTTTTTATAATGTAGTGAAAAGTCCTCCTTAAAAGGGGAAGAGTAGATAAGTGTTGTGTATGTTGGTGGTAAATACAATAAAGAAGAGCGTATTGTAATCACTGTAGTTTTATTTACGTATTTCACAATTATTATAATCAATTGTACAGAGCGAAATGTATGAAGCTAACATGGCGAAAACGGAAGAGAGAGTTAAATACAGTTGCCGATAGAGGCGCTGGTGGACAAGTTATACATGGAGCAAATATCAAACAGAGTTACTGTACACATTGAGTAATTATATATTAGAGTCTAACAATAAGTAATTAAAAATAAATGATAAGATATGTGAGTCTGATTCTCTATTTAGTGCGTGTAAAGTGAATGCAATGTTTTATTTGCAGGTGAATAAAGAGAAGTATTTACCACCGTACCTGTGTCAGGATTGTGCACGGAAACTTATAAACGCTGCCCAGTTTCGCAGTAAAGCTATACAAACCTCCATCATACTAGGTGATGTAGCTTCGAATCATCCTGTAAGTATTATTTATAGATGTTTTAAATGCAAGGGGTTCTAACGATTCGTATTTTATTATACCGATATTTCGACCCAGTTGCATAGATCGTAGTCATGGTGAGACCATCCATGTATGTACCCAATGCGGGTGACGTATGCGGCCGCATATGGTGCGGATACATGTGCGATCGCCATAAGAGTGTTTACCAAATATGACTCGTCTTTACACTACAATTCATATTTATAACACACACACATACACGGATATACATTTATTATACACCAAGAGAAATACACATTGGGAAGTAACAATAAACACAGTATAAATTATTTCCCCGACCTTCCATCAAGATAATATTGTATTGACTTATTTTCAGATAACACTCGACACAATTAAATATATCAGGCGTAATTTCCTGAAACATAACATTGGAACGTCGCAAGCGCCACCAGAAAATTATGAAATGCCTATTCAATTTATAAACCAAAATAACGATTCAGATGATAGTGAAATTTTGGTGAAACCTGAACATTATTATATAAATGATCATTATGACGATATCAGTCTAGAAGTGTATACAGATGAAGAAAATGTTAGTAGTGAAGTTAAGACAGAAAATAATGATGACAATTCCAGTGCTGTATTGTGGTCCGATAAGTCTATGGGTAAGTTTTTGAAGTTATATTCCTTTTGAGGCGTTTGAAAAAAAAAATGAGAGTAATTACGATGCGACAGCCAAATAGCGACATGATGAAGGTGCGTGATACTATCTATGTACTAGGCGCACAGGATTCGCTGGAGTTGTTTTGGATTGCTAGTGTGGGTTGTGGGTGCGAGCGAGAGGTACTTGTATAAGTCAGAGGTAAGTATAACTTCTTACGTGCGTACATAAGTACAAACACGTTTTTAGTATGTTTTTAGGTGACAATCGAGCTGACGATCCACCTGATGGTAAGTGGCTATCGTCGCCCATGTACCAGGACATCAGCAACACCAAAGGCATCAGTGATGCGTTGCCGGCCAAGAAGGAAGACAAAAAAAGAAAGAAAGAATAAAATGATTCTCAAGTCCCCAGCTGGAACTCGATTGGTTTGACGACTGATTCAAGCAAGGTTTTTATCATTTACCAGAAAATATTTACTACCCTGTTTTATCTTCTGCCTGGATTGGGATTTTAATAAGTTTTTAGGGCTCCGTACGTCCATGACTAGGTGTCACAGCTAATTTCAATCATTAATTCAATGTAAATAAATAATATTATAGGTAAACTAATTGACGTCAAATCGCTGTTGGAAGAACAAGAAATGAGACCAAATAGTAGAAAGAGGAAGAAAATAATTACAGAAGATTTGAATACCTCAAAAACCAAGAAAAGTAGGAGAGTTCTAAAAGAAGACCAGACTTTGGAAGATAAAGCATCTGTAAGCGACCGTGAAGCTGAAAAGGGAGGCAAGAAGAGCGAAAGTAAAGGAGTAAAAGAGACGGGTGATGGAGAAAAAGAAAATTGTGATGAAAAAGATAGCGTGAAAAAGTAATTATTTTTAAATATTTTATGGTTTAATAAAATATTTGCATGTGGGATTAGAGGGAAATCGCATGACTTAATAAAATATTATTTATCAAACAGAATACAAACACAAATCACTAGGGTATGCTAAACGGCAAAAACAAAAAAATGAATCTAGTAGTACAAATATCAAACATGGAGTTCCTCAAGGAAGTATTCTGGGGCCTCTTTTGTGGTTATACATACTTACACGCACAAATTAAGCATACTCTTCTTTTACTATATAAGGACGCTAACGATATTTATTTTGTACACCGCATTTTGTTCAGCCGTGACCACGATCCGTGCAACAGGGTTGAATTATCGGTGTACAAATTAAATATCGCGAGTACCCGCATTATGTAATAGAATAATTTAAAATTTAACAAAAAAAACTACTTCAAATGAAGTACATCCTTTCCAATAAGAAAAGAATCATCGAAATCGGTTGGCGTGATATTGAGTTATTCGTCCATTTGTCGCGCACATACTTAATGCAAATTTAAGACTTATATAGTTTTCTCATGGATGCCATTGTCAGATCGCGCTCAAAAAGTGGGACCACATGACAAGCACCAGCTTTCGATTAAAAAAGAATCATCCAAATCGGTTCACCCAGTCGAAAGTTCTGAGGTAACAAACATAAAAAAGTGGAATTGAGGACCTCCTTTTTTTGAAGTTGGTTAAAAATGTGTCTCATTTCATTTCATTTATTTATTTGCCATAAATGTGGTACATTCCAAGTTGGTAGTTAATAATAATAAATAAATAAATAAATAACGCTTCACACTCATAGCCCCACACTAGGATTCCCTGTGTCGTGGGTGCCATGGACAACACACAAGACAAGGACACTCACACCCAGACCGAGAACAGAAATTCAAACTCATCATTCAAATTTCCGCTCCGCTGGGAATCGAACCCAGGACCCTTGGCGCGGTGATCCGGCATGGTAACCATTGCGCCACACGGGTCGTCAATTATTCATATATTACACGTTTCTCACATTTAGCTTCTTAAAAGCATGCAAATATTATACATAAGTCAAGCACAGATTACATTAGTCACTTATAAGTACATAATTGATCGCTAAATTAATTTTTTAATGTCTAATTTATTATTGCCAATTATTATTTTATTGTTATATTTTAATTTCATTTAATTATTCTTGCTGTCATATTTCATGTATCTATTCGTTATCAATTAATATCGACTAGGTTTAATCCACGATGAGTTGTTTTAAATCAGCTACCCTCTTGCAGGCCTGTCGCCCGCCGTGCTAAGGGCAAAGCAATAGACCCGGCAGTGTTCACAATGAAGTTACTGTCCGCCGAGCAACAGATCGCCGAGGTGCAAGCGAGACAGCACACCGCGCAGTACGAGACGGCGCCATACAAGTGCACCGTCTGCTACCGCGGCTTCAAGGCGGAGCGCGCCTACGAGACGCACATGCTGAAACACGACAAGGTAATGTGACGTCACTGTGTCGACAGGTGCGAGCGAGACGGCGCTATACAACACTTTGTAGAGAGCGTTTCTCATTATACTAAACGCAAAGACGCATCATTTTCTCTCTCGTACTTAGTGCAAGTATATAGTATATAGTTTATAGATGATGTCACACAGGCACAGAGATGCGAAACACCTAATTTCCATAAACAGTGCAAGTGCGAGAGAGAAAATGATGTGCGCCGTCTCTTTCGCACGTTTTATTACTCCGCCTGCCACGAGTCTTTGCGTTTAGTACAATTCGAAATATGTACAATCAAAATACTAATTAATGTTACCAGAATTTACATTTATTTATATTATATACCTAAAAAAGGTCATCGGGCGTCTATTTGTTTGCGGTAATTAGTATTTCTTGCTAAAAAAAAGGTCATCGGACGTAATCCCGTACGATAAAGGAATTTGATGTAAGTAAGTACATATATACAAAGCGGACTTTTTGTTCTCGCGGGGGACAGCGGGACTGACAGCCTGAATGTGGGACGTATGGTCACCTTAATATGTAACCATATTTAACACTGATAACACTTTATACTTTCAGAGATATTTGTGTTTATTAATAATTATTTTTATTAACTCAAATATCTCTGAAAGTATATCACTTACGACATTTCATCACACAATACTTTTGATTGTAATCACTTACTTCGTCGATTGACACATGTTTCATCGCTGGCCGCCAAAACAATTTTTTTTTCAAAATGACGGACTTGTAGGTATGCCGGGTTCCATACAAAAATGTTCAAACACCTTTCCAAATGTAGACACACTTTTTGTAAGAAGCTAACCATAATTTCTTAATATTTGTGTATACTTCTGATTACGTACATTCTACAGAAGCAATTATACTTATCATCTCTCTTTCTTTCTGCTATACCTGTCTCTTTCTACCAACAGGCCAGCGGTGACCTCGAGTGTGCGATATGCCACATACGGAACCCTAATATTAGTCGAATGCGGCATCACATGACGTCTGCACATTCCATTGAATACAGCTGTAAGCTGTGCAAATTTGTCTCTAAATATAGGTGAGTATAATAATAATAATTGTGTTTGTCAAATCAGACGCTAGAGTTTAACGCAATCGCCAAATCAGTAACAACGCCATTTAGCCGTATTGGGGCGGCTTAGAATACTAACCCAACCCCACGCCGGATAGGTGTCGTAAGAGGCGTCTAAATCCGGCCCGCTGGTGGTAGGGCCTCTCGAGGGATTATATTGGTAATATGGATTTTAATTGTTAATTAATACTATTATTATTTCTCCATGGGGTTCGGCTGGATAGCTACCACCCTTGAGCATGAGTCAGCCGCCAAACGATTCGTGTTCCGGCTGGGGGCTTGAGAGCCAGTTCTTTCTTTCTTTTTCTTCTTTCTTTCTTGGTCGGCAACGCATCAGTGATGCCTTTGGTGTTGCTGATGTCCATAGGCGATGATAGCTACTTACTATCAGGTGGATCGTCAGCTCGTTTGCCGGCTATTTACATAACGAAAAAAAAAAGAAAATGTGTGCAATTCACACGTGGTAGAAGTGAAACTTTCCAAAATTTTGGTTTCAAGATAATGATATGAAAAAGCAATAAATCGAATCTTAAAGTAATAAATCGAAGCGCCATCTATGAATACAACTTAGCACTTTTTAAAAATCTATCTAGCAATAAAACGAATGTTCTATCTTACTCCTCACGCCATCTATGAATACAACTTAGCATTTTTACTGTCTGTATAATCGGCTGGTCGATCGACAGAATGAAAGAATGAAATTCTTATTTTTTGTTGATAAATTCTTTGAAAATATTTAAAAGAGCAATTGAAAGTATTTAAAAACAGTATAAAAATAAAACTAAAAAAAAAAGAAAATGTGTGCAATTCACACGTGGTAGAAGTGAAACTTTCCAAAATTTTGGTTTCAAGATAATGAGATGAAAAAGCAATAAATCGAATCTTAAAGCAATAAATCGAAGCGCCATCTATGAATACAACTTAGCACTTTTTAAAAATCTATCTAGCAATAAAACGAATCTTCTATCTTATTCCTCGCGCCATCTATGAATACAACTTAGCATTTTTACTGTCTGTATAATCGGTCGGTCGATCGACAGAATGAAAGAATGAAATTCTTATTTTTTGTTGATAAATTCTTTGAAAATATTTAAAAGAGCATTTGAAAGTATTTAAAAACAGTATAAAAATAAAACTAAAAAAAAAGAAATATTGTGAGACGCGAACCTGCGCATCAGGTATTGTGTATCTACGTCCTGACCATTGAGCTACGGAGAAGTTAAATTGAATGACGAAATTAGCGGTTATATTATCTTACCTGTCGTTGCATCCGGTTTCAAATCACTAACGATTCTAAAGAAGTTTCACTTCAAAAACTAAAAAAAAAGAAATATTGTGAGACGCGAACCTGCGCATCAGGTATTGTGTATCTACGTCCTGACCATTGAGCTACGGACAAGTTAAATTGAATGACGAAATTAGCGGTTATATTATCTTACCTGCCGTTGCATCCGGTTTCAAATCACTAACGATTCTAAAGAAGTTTCACTTTAATAATCGTGTACTTATGTACGCGCGTGAGAAGTTATACTTCTTTGGCATGAAAAAAAATTCAATAAAAAAACAATTTCAAATCAACCGTTTCAAAAAAAAAATTAAAAAACAATACTCAAAAAACAAAAGTTTTAAAAAAGAAAATTTTGAAAAAAAAATTTCAAATGAAAAATTAAAAATAATATATAAATAACAACAATATATAAAAACAAAATTAAAAACATATTCAAAAAAACAATATTCAAAAAAAATATAAAAAAACACAATATAAAAAAAAACAATATTCTAACAATATTTAAAAATAAATATAATATTAATAATATATTTTCAAAACGAGCGCTTTAAAAAACGCGCGTGACGTTTTTCGTCACCGTCGTTTTTGATTCCCGTCCGTGTTACAAATCTTAAAATTTAACTCTCATCATTTTTTCCGTTTATTTCATAACGCGCCTAAAGAAGTATATCTTCAAAAATTATTGAAATGCGAACGTGAAGATCTTTTTTGGTGAAAATAAAAGTGTCAGGGGATTTTAAAATTTGCATTTACAGTTATAAAATATCTCTGATTAAACTGTTTTTCGAATGTTTCAACTGAAAGAAAGAAAGAAAGAAGCACTTTATTTTACAACTAGGAAATCGCCCTCACTTCGCTTCGGGAAAAATAGTAAAAAAAATATAAAATAGCCAATGTCATCCGGGGATAGTGTAGCTTCCCAACTGAAAGAATTTTTCAAATCGGTTCGGTAGTTTCGGGGCCTATTCAATGCGAACAAACAATCAAATCTTTCCTCTTTATAATATTAGTATAAATAAAAAAAAACTGGTCTATTCTTTTTCAGGAAGGCGGCGGCAGAGCACCAGAACTTCCACGCGGGCGTTGTATACAAGTGTCCACATTGCGACATGTCTTTCAGGTAAGATTTTATTAACCCTCGACGAAAAAGGGGTGTTATATGTTTGACGAGTCTGTGTATCTGTGTATTTATGTGTCTATGATCTTGCGGAGTGACTCTTCTGCACCAATAGGTAAGGGAACATACCAAAACCACGTGCCTCATTTAGGGGGCGGGAGGGGGGTCTTCAAAACACCACGATTGGTCACAGAGGGGAGGGGGTTTAGGTTTTTGTCACGTAGTCAATATTTTAGCAACCATTGCGCCACACAAGTCGTCAAATATAAGCAAAATTATTTTTTTTAACTCTGTTTTTGCAAAAAAGTTTTGAAAACCGTATTTATCAATTACCACGTGAAAACTAGGGGGGAGGGGGGGTCTTCTCATTTACTACGGATGGTCACGGAGGGGGGGGGGGGGGGGGGGGAAGTTGGAAAAAATGGGTTACGTGGTTTTGGTATGTTCCCTAATATTATGTATTCTGTAGTATAACTTCAATACAAAACTTTAATTCCTCTCTAGGTGTTGCACGACGTACAAGAACCACATGCGAATAAAGCACCCGTCCGAACATGCGTGCCCGCTCTGCGGCTACATGTTCGCGAGCGAGCGCGGCGTCGTCGCGCACAGGAACCTCAAACACCGCAACGAGGAGGGGCTGGTGAGTGTGTGTGTGTGTGTGTGTGTGTGTGTGTGTGTGTGTGTGTGTGTGTGCGTGTGTGTGTGTGCGTGTGTGTGTGTGCGAAGACAGTACACAAGCGTAATAAGGATGTTGACAGTAACTGTAAATTATGTTTAAATTATTAATGGTGTTTTAACCTAAAATATTATTCTTTAATCGAAATTTTTTTTATAGCATATAAGTTAATGCTTGACTACAATCCCACCTGATGGTAAGTCGCCACTTACATAGTCATAGTCATTGGTGGTAAAACGCATTAACTTAGTAAAAGTCTATTCACTCTTGCCTCAAATCAATCACAATAAATTAAATATTATTATCATGAATTTAAAATGTTGAAAATTGTTTATTATATTCTATTAATTTAAAATGTTAAAAGTGACAGTGAGTACTCACTGTCACGTGACGTCAAACGCCATTTTGAAAATATGACGTCATTGTCCGTATTTTATATGCAAATTCAACGAACTTCAATAGAGTGCTAGTATTGAATATCGGTTAGTGACGTCACGTGACGTTTTTGGTCGGTGTCGCATTGTAAAAATTTTATTTATTTATTTAATAGGTAATCCAACAGCGTTTACAAAGTCAATTATTACTAATCTAATTACTCAAATACTATGGCCAAAAACGGATTACACAAAAAGTAATAGTTAAAAAAAATATATGAACAGTTATGCTTAAAAGTAACTTGTGTGTGGGTGTGTATGTGTTTACTCTCATATTTTTTTCCAAACGCGCCAAAAGCAGTATAAATTCGAAAACGTCTACACATATAACAGTGATAGCGTCTTCATCCATCCATCCATCAGCCCTTGGAGGTCCACTGCTGGACATAGGCCTCCCCTAACTTGCGTTACTCTGACCGGTCGTGAGCCTTCTGAATCCAGCGGATTATCTATCGAGCGTCTTATTTAATTCCAGGTGATCACCGGCCCCTACTGTGAGACGTGCGATGTGGGTTTCGCGACGCAAGCGGCGTACGACAGACACTTGAAGCTGTCGTCCAAACACTGCAGCGAGGACGATCCGTGAGTCTTAAGTCCGATTTAAACATATTAAGTAGTTAAGTAGATAAGTAAATTTTAACTAAAAAGTTGCTAAATTGTCCGTTTACACGTATTAATTTACTTAAAATTTAGTTATCTACTTAACTACTTAATACGTGTAAATCGGACTTTATGCGTGCGTGTGCGTGCTGTACGCACGTATGTGCGTGTGTGTATGTGAGTGAGAACTTTCCTCGTGAATCAATAGGGATGTTGACACTAACTGTAAATTATTATAAATTTATGTTTAAAGTATTAATGGAGTCATTTAAACACCTAAAATATTATTCTTTTGTCGTAATCGTGTCGTAATCAATCCCAGTAAAAAATATAATGAATTTAAAATGTTAAAAATAGTACCCACTGTCACGTGACCTCAAACACCATTTTGAGAATATGACGTCATTGTACTTATTTTAAATGGATGGAAGTTCAACAAATTTCAGTAGACCGATAGTATTGAATATAATTTAGTGACGTCACGTGACGTTTTTGGTTGGAAATTTGATACTGATTTGTATTTATCAATTTTTGTTTTTAAATTGAAGATTATTATTTTTATATTTTTTTTCGTGAATATTAAGGTTCTATTGAAATAAAATTAAATAAATTAAAAAGCGATCCAGCCTGCAAAGCGTGGGGTCCCGGGTTTGATTCCTGGCCGGGGCAGATATTTATGTGACAGATAAATATTAGTACTTGGGTGCAGGATGTTATTGTGATGTGTTATATGTGTCCATGCCACCCGCGATACAGGTACATCTACTGCAGAGGTATGAGTGTGTTAGCGTTTATTTATTAAAACCAAAGATATAATTGTATATTATCAGCCAAGAACAATAGAAACACTGAACTAATAAAGCTAAAACCTCCCCCAGCGAGGCTATAACGAACGACCCGCAATGCATGGGGAAATTCAAACGAAGGGTCGGGCGCAAGAAGCCGCCACCAAAGGAGAAGTCCCCGCGCAAGGATAGCGGCCCCGTCCAATGTGAACAGGTGACGTATTATATCCGAATATTTGTAGAAAATTATTTTACATATATGTATCATGTGACACGCACACATACACACACACACACACACACACACACACACACACACACACACACACATATTTATATACTTACTCACGTACAAGATACTTTTAAGCACGGTTTTAAGCATAACTGTTCATATTATTTTACTAATATTTGTAGAAAATTATTTAATACTAGCTGTTGCCCGCAGCTTCGCACGCGAAAATTATGAAAATCACCCCTTCGGGGGTGGAATTTTTTTCTATTATAAAATTAAAGTAGGCTTAGTTACTCCTTGTCACATTAGCTATCTGTCTGTGAAAGTCCCGTCAAAATCGGTCCAGCCATTTCAGAGATTAGCCGGAACAAACAGACAAACAAAAATTGTAATTGTGCTTTTTTTAGCATTTTTTAACCCCCCCCCCCTCCCCCTTAGTGATATGTAGTGAGGTTTAAGACTACCCAACATCACGTGTATTTTTCCTTTCTTATACTCTGCAAAAAGGTCTTTATACAGATCACCTACTTTCGACATTGTTTTAATCCAAAACATGCCGAGCCGGTAGTCGGTGGCGGCGCGTGAGGCCTTCGTTCGTTGCCTGGCAACGGCAAGTCAAAGTCACACTACACGCTGCTTTTCTATTTAAAAATCGCGCGTTTGACGAAAAAATAAATACACGTGATATCTTACTACACCCCCCCTCCCCCTTCGTGCTATTTTCGTGATTTTTGTCAAACCCCTCCCCCCCCCCTTTCAAGCCTCACGTGATTAATGGACGGCCCCTTAGTAAAAAGCGGTTATGTTAATATTAAAATGAAATGAAAAAAACTTTATTACGGCTTTTGAAAGCACAGCAACACGTAAACAAAAACATAAACATCCTAAAAGAAAAAAAAGAACAATTAATTGTGTAAATAAATTGAATAAACAAAAAAGAAACAAAAGATCAATGAAAATATTACAAGAATTAAGTGAACTATTTTAAAGGAAATAAAAGCGTTTAAAAAAGGGATCTGTGCTGCAGTACAATGCCGTAAAAGGACCGAACTCAGCAAAAGCCGCGATAAGAACGGCACTGATTTTCAGTTCGGACCATTTACTAAGAGGTGTAGCTCGGGCAACTGCGTATGTCCAATATACAAACAGACACAGACAGAACAGACACTCCAATTGTATTGGAACGAAGTTCCTTATCGCGCGTTGTGAAAGGGGGCTAGACAGAAAAAATTCTTACGAAAAGTTGTCACGACACTTTTTGAAGTGATTCAGTAATATGAAACTAGATGGCGCTGTACAACTTTCTGAATTACGCTAGCGTCTTCTAGCGCCATCTAGTTTCATATTGCTGAATCACACTGCTGAGCGCGTAAAACAATACTTAAATCGAAAGGAACTTCGTTCCATCCGGGTGTCCCTTGACACCTCTCAAGTTTTTTATTTGTATATATGTATACTATATACAGTGTTGTTTATCGTTGGCAGTGCAACGAGGTGTTGAAGAACTACGTGGCGTACGCGGCGCACTTCCGGCTGAACCATCCGGCCGCCATCCGGACGCAGTTCCCGGAGCGCTGCGTCGCCGCCGTCTGCGAGCTGTGCGGAACCGTCTGTCGGGTATGTGATATTAAAGCTTGTTTTTAAAAAGTTTTTTTTACCATTAATTTATTAAAATTTATAGTTATAAATGTTGTTATGAAGTTAAAGGCGTGTAACGGACGATAGATAGGAGTTAACAGCATTCCTTTCGAAAAATATATTATAATGATTATTATTATATTATTATATTGATGTATGCATGAATTGATTGACTTTTTCTATTCTTGATTTTAATAAATTAAACTTAGATTTTATTGAATTGTTATTCCTATTATAATTTTCTTGTAATATTAAGTTTTATGTTTTTTTATTTTCCTTTTTATTTTTGTCTTTCTTCTTGTGTATTAATTTTAGTGTTATTGGTGCTAACCGTTCTAATTAATTAATATAAATAAATAAATAATATGATAATAATAATAAAAATTGTTTTGTCTGTCCAGTCCCCCACTCTTCTGATGTGCCACATGTGGAACAACCACGGCGTGGGGGAGTGGAGGCCCCTTCCCTCGGGGGGCCCTCGCCGCCGCACCGTGGCCCCCAAGTGCTACGACTGTCCGATATGTAACCAACGGTTCGTGAACAAGTATGCCTTCCAGCGACATGTACTTGTGAGTATACTACTGTTGTATAAACTATACAACTATATAGTCATTGTCTAAATTTAAAAGTAGTTTGTGAAAGTTAGAAAAAAATTAATTGTATTAATTATTATAATTATATGTCTCTTTTATCTCTTCAAGGTTAAATTTTGTATTTTTATGCCTTTTTTTTTGTAAAATATCTGTTTTAAACACGTCTATTTTTTTAAAGCTTGTTATGTTTATCTGTAATTAACTGTCCATTTATTGTATGTTGTGAAATCACATTTTTTTTTGTTTGTGTAATGTAACAGTCGTTGATGAACTTTAAAATAAAATAAAAATAGTCTAAGTACAAGACATGAAGAGAATTTACGCTCCAACTCAGAGTCACTATACCTCGTGCTGTAGCATGGTGCGGGTGACAATAACGTTTCGTTTCACTCTTGAAAGTTACCGCGATTTACAAATTATGACTTAGTATTTCAGCTGTACCACGTAGTAATATTTATATTACCCGGGCTCTGTGAGTAATGCCCCCATTAATCTCTTTGTCTATACTAATATTATAAAGAGGAAAGATTTGATTGTTTGCATTGAATAGGCTCCGAAACTAGCGAACCGATTTGAAAAAATCTTTCACTGTTGGGAAGCTACACTATCCCCGGGTGACATAGGCTATATTATATTTTTTTTTCTATTTTTCCCGAAGCGAAGCGAGGGCGATTCCCTAGTCCGTAATATTTATATTAGGGATCTATACGAAAAACTAAGCAAAGCGAGGGCTAATACTAGTGTTTAGTATATTTGGTTGTTTTCTGTTTCAGAACCACACCGGTCAACGCCCCTTCCAGTGCACCGCATGTCCGAAAGGCTTCAAATTTCGCGCTGAGCAAATAGCCCACTTCGAACACGTACATCTGAATAAACCTTGGCCGAAGAAACGTAATCAATCGCGTAGGAAGAAAGAGAATACTTCAGCCTCTGACGGGGGCGGGAAGCAGGAGAGGGCGTTGGTGAAAAAGAGTTTAGGGGGGGTGAAAAAAAAAGTGTTAAAAGCCAAGAAAAAAGTAAGGGAGATAGATAATTCGATGGTGATGGTCAAAAACGATGCGAAGATTTTTATGGTGAACAAGGAGAGTTTGGAGAAGATGAAGAGGCAAATTAAGGTCAAAGATTTGGTGATAGCCAAAAATGAATTGGTTTATGAAGTGCCGTTGGTACAGAATGACGCCTCTGGAACGAATGAAGAGCGTCTAGAAGATGGGGAAGAGGAAGGGGATTTAATGTTTTATGATGAATTATGGGAGGATAATGAGAATAGTGATGCGGAGGAATATAAAGAAGAGGTATTAGTCTTAACGGAAAATGAGGAGACATTGAGAGATGATGAGGAGGCTTCGGTTACTGAGGAAGACGAGGAGAATAATGAGGGGGTGATATATTATGAGGACGAGGAGGGTCCAGAGGAGAAATGCGTCACAGAGATCGTGTGGGAAGACGAGGATACATGGCGTGAACCAAATCATGACTAAATATTAGTTATACTAGAATAATTATAATTAGAAATTAAAAAACTTTAGTATGTAATTAGTGTATTTATGAGATAATAATGATTATGATAAGGGAGTTAAATGAAAATACAATTTAGTGCACATATTTCTATAAATGTATAATGTATTTCTATAAATGTCTTAATGTTAGCAAGTGTTTTTAATTATTATTGTAGTGTATTGATGGTGTAAGGAATAAAATAAATACTAAATAAATATTTATTATTCACATCCCAAAACTAAGATTCTCTCTGTAGCGAGTGGTGTGGACACCCATGAAGCAAGAATACATAATTATGTATCAGTGATATGTCTCCCCGAGAATCGAACTCGGAACTTTCCCAAGGATCTCAGCAACCAGGCCATAGTAGTTCATGTACTGTTAATCGTTTTGCCCTCCTCTGCCGGCCAGCGTTCATTGGAGTCCGAGGCAAGGGTTTTCGACAAATCCTGTAAAATTATTTTTATTATTGTATTTATTTCTAGGTCAAAGTTTAAAGAACAGTTTAATTTTTAACCGACTTCAAAAAAGGAGGTATTCAATTGGACTGTATTTTTTTTTGTTTGTTACCTCAGAACTTTCGACTGGGTGAACCGATTTTAATGATTCTTTTTTTAATCGAAAGCTGGTGCTTGTCATGTGGTCCCACTTTTTGAACGAGATCTGATGATGGCGTCCATGAGAAAACCATATAAGTGTTAAATTTGCATTAAGTACGTGCGCGACAAATGGACGAATAACTCAGTATCACACCAACCGATTTCGATAATTCTTTTTTTATTGGATATATGTACTTCATTTGAAGTCGGTTTTTTTTTTGTTAAAATTTTAGACTTTGATGTGTCTGTTTGATTATAGCATCGTAACTGCTAAACGACTGGACCGATTATGATGCTGTTTTTGTTGTTTAAAAACTGATGTGCTCGGGATGATTCTCAGTTGATTGGTGTAAATAAACCTGTCGGGTGTTTTTATTGACTTCCATCTCTAAATTCACCTGTTTGCTCCTTCGCGGTCGCACGCGCTTCGGGTACGGTTTCTTGAGGTGTACGTACTGGAAGTGCGAGCGCTGCTCGTCCGCGAACTTGAAGTTTTTGCCGCACAGCGAGCACTTGTGAGGCTTCAGACCCGTGTGACTCTGTAGGACAAAGTCATATATTTATATACATGTATTGTATATACAGGATGAATTTTCCAAGTACGCGTGGAGGGCCAAATCCAATGGCAAAATCCTAAACTACGAGGAATAGCGAAAAATGCTCAAAGGTGTCTCGGGGCCGATTTTGATGAAAACTAAAACTGCAATTTTTAATGGAATAGCCGGCGAATGAGCTGACGTTCCATCTGATGGTAAGTGGCTATCGTCGGTAGACATCAGCAACACCAAAGGTATCACTGATGCGTTGCCGACCAAAATAGAGAAGAAAAAGAAAGAAAGAACTGGCTCTCAAGCCCCCAGCCGGAACATGACGAGTCTTTTGTCGGCTGACTCATGCTCGAGGGTGGTAGCTATCCAGGCGAACCCCATGGAGAAATAATAATAGTAATAATTGACAATTAAAATCATGAATGGCAACATATTTATATTAAATATTTCCACGCGATATATCGTCTACCCGCTCCACGCGGCCGTAACACTTTTTCGTGACAGAAAAATCCTAATATAGTCTGTATAGAAGTTTAATTTCAATAGATTGCAGTTCACTCACAAACTCGTGCCGCTGCAAGTTGTTCCTGGTTGTGAAGTTCTTCCCGCAGACGCTGCAGGAGTACATCGTGCGGTGCGCGCTGTGGTTGCGACTGTGCACTGTGGGGCACACAAGTTTCCATCAGCTTTGGTCATCGACCGTGACTCAAGCAAGTAGGGAGAGATCAATAATGCCAATAACAATGTTAATGACAGTAATACAACGATTGCTCCTTCATTGGACGCCATGATAACGACACACTTTATAATTTTTTTTTTAAACTATAATAAATCTCAGTGTCTGTTTGTCTGAAACAATTTGTACGCCATAATATGGCAAATGTGAGATTCATTGTATAATATTTGACCAACTTTATAACCACATTTATACAAATAAAGATATTTCATTTCATTTCATTTCTGTCCGGGCATCACATAAAAACCCTTGAACGGATTTCGATGAAAATTGGTAAAGTTGTAACTGATACCCTGGGTCATATTTTAGACAACTTTTCGTCCCGGAAAATTAAAAGGTTTCCCGGACCAACAGGATAATAGTTTGAATAAGTTAAAACATAATTTCCGCATGCAAAGCTGCGGACAACAGCTAGTTTATTAAACGTTTTCATATTTCTACGAAAGCAGTGCAAGTGCGAGAGAGAAAATGATGTGCGCCGTCTCTTTTGCACGTTTTATTACTCCGCCTGCCACGAGTCTTTGCGTTTAGTATAGTGTGTGTGTATTGTGTACAGTAATTTCCATGTGTGCGTGTGTAAACCACACACACATAAACGTGGCAACAACTCACGCGCCAAGCTGGATTTGGTGAGGAACACCTTGTCGCACTGCACACACTTGAACTGCACGGCGCTGTGCGTGGTGCTGTGGTCCTCCAGGAGGGCGCGACACTGAAACGAGACAGGTATTGGAACGAAGTTACTTACGACACTGCTATTTTACTTATGTTAGGGCCAAAGAATCTCAACAGCGTGATTCAGAAAGTTGTACAGCGCCATCTAGTTTCATATTGCTGAATCACACTGCTGAGCGCGTAAAACAATACTTTTGTACATAATAAGAGTGCATATATATATATCGAAAGGAACTTCGTTCCATCCGGGTGTCCCTTGACACCTCTCAAGTTTTTTCTAATAAAGCCGATGATTGTAGGCAGGTATAGCTTGTCGTATCAATGTGACGACCAGGCCCTCACCTTGAATATCCGCCCGCACACCTCGCACATGCACGGATGGTTGCGCGACAGAGACGGATAGCTAGTTCTGTTCTTGTCGGGATGCGCGCGCCGGAAGTGGCTGTAGTAGGCGCGCGGGTCCGGCAGGCTCGCGTCGCACTGGAATAATACATGGAGTTTAAAAATAACATGTGTGTACTTATGTACGCACGTAAGAAGTTATACTTCTTTGGCGTAAACCAAAAACGTCGCGTGACGTCACCAACCGATATTCAATATTAGTCTGTTTAATGAAGTTTGTTGAATTATTATAATAATTAATAATTAATTAATTATTTCTAATAATATTTTATAAATTCCTTGTAAACACACACACACGCATGCATACACAAACGCGCACACACACACACACACGCACATCCACACAAATATGTCATTGTAATAGATTTAAGGTATTGTTTGTATTTCTTGCTTCTCCGAGGTGGGCGTAAACAGCGGCGACACAGTCTCAACTATTGTCGTTGTTTACAGTCATATATGTCTATTGTAAAACTGTTTTTATGACAAATAAATAAAATCTTTAAATCTTTAATTTGCTTTTAAAATACGAACAATGACGTCATATTCTCAAAATGGCATAATAAGCTCTATCTATCTATCAATTGATTTCAGTCTATCTATCTATCTGTCTGTCTGTTTGTAAGTCTGTCTGTCTGTCTGTCTGTCTATCTATCTATCTATCTATCTATCTATTACAGTACATTACCTGTTCACACTGCACAGGCTCCTTAGGTTTGTATCGTCTGACATACCGGCCAGATAATATCTTGTTCCGTCGCACCGTTTCGGGGTCCGAGCCCTTCCTGCGGCGAGCTATCACGCCCTCTTCACGGACACTGAAACAAACGCTTACAATAACGCTAACACTCTTACCCCCGCAGTAGGTACCGCCTATTGTATGTACTAGTTCCTGTATAATAAAATGTATTTGGATATAATTTTGGTGTACAATAAAGAGGATTTTGTTGTTGTTGTTGTTGTTGTAGGTTTCCCTGTGTCGCGGCAATGACACATATCGCACTCTCAGTGAAAAAAAATACTGCATAAATAAAATTATTTCCTAATATTAATACTTGTGAAAACACCATCTATGTTCTATTACGAGAACTATTACGATACGTGCGTTAGGTTATTTTCGTTACGGAATTTCTGGATTCGGTCTCCACGCTCAAGGCCCGCGATAGAAGCTATGCAATAGCTTAAAAACATAAGTCGTTTTACGTTGAATTTTAGTTATTAATATGATTGGAAAGAGGGACAAAAGCTGCTTATGCTCAATTTTTTTCAAATTTTTATCAATAATCATGACGGTTTTGTGCAAGAAATCGTAATGTAAATTCCTTTGACTACTTACCTACTGATATTTTAACAGTTTTTTTGCTCTCCTGTAAAATTACAATTTTCATCTTATGCCTTTTTTCCACTGAAGGTGCGATATAACACATCACAATATAACCCTGCACCCAAGTACCGTAAGTACCGTACCGTAAGTTTATCCGTTACATAAATATCCGCCAGCCGGGAATCGAACCCGGGACCCTTCGCTTCGCAGGCAGTTGCTGCCTACTAAGCTACAGGGTCAAAATACAAACATTGTACATTTTGACCGTCATTCGTTATGCGTATCGTAAAGGACTGGAGTAGTTTGTCTGCCTAACGCCTGCCTATGTGGGCTGAATGTCGAAATACCGCGTATGGCAGATTGAAGAGCGGATTTACACACATTTTATATTTAAGGCCATACAAGCGAGAAAGTTGATGCGTGTGCGCGAGTGTAATATTACGTTTATTTTACTTTGGTTTTAATAATTTTGATATCAAAACTCAAACTTTTATAAAATTTAGAAACTGGTATAAATTTAAAAATTAAAAAAAAACCGCCTGCTATGAAAAAGCTATAATGATATTATTATATATATATACCTTTTTGGAATCCTTATGGTGAGCTCTTTAATTTGATACCCATATTACATTATTCCATTTATTTTTATTTTTTGATACAATGGCAATCACAATACAAATAATTGCAAAAATAACTTACAATGGCGAACAATCGCATTTCACTGCCACCATATTTAGTTTTTTTTTAGAAAGAAAGAAATTTTAATTTCACTTGTCTAAACTAAGAACACTTGGGTTATCAAGACGAATCTAACGATATATCCTAATTATATAAATTGGTGTAGCGGTTTGGAACATATGAGGTAATAAAGAATATTACATGCATACATACAAGATACGCGCGAAAAGCAACCCTTCCTTTACAGTCAGGCAAAAAAGGTATGGCTATTAAACTCCATTACTTTGTTCGAGCCCGAGCCGCCTGCGCCGGTCACCGAGCGGGTGGCGGGCGCGCGGGACGAGGCGCGCGGTGGGACACGAGCACTTCGTCTCTAGCCGCCATCGACACCACGCGCGTACCTAGTTGTTCGGAGCTCTTATTTGTGACAATTCTTCTCGCTATTACAATTATTTATACAGTCCACGCTCTTTTATTGAAGGACCCAACATTATGGTCCTATCGCCGTCTTAAGGAACCAGTTTCTGGAGAAAAATAAGCAAGAGAATTCCTGTTACTACGCTGCCGGACCGCGGTCGTTGAACTTTGCGACGTGTCATCGCTTCGGCGGCTGTGCAAATTGAAGTCGCCTTACATAAAGAAGAGGATTATTTCGTCAAGAATATTGAAAATATACAACTTCTACTAATTTTGGCTGCCTGGTGGATAAGAATTGGGTATTTGTAAGTTCGTTCCAATTTTATTTCCTTTCTTATCCTCTTCTAGGTCTTTAGTTACCTTCTTATTTTTCAATATTCATATATCCCTTCCCTTTCACTGCCTCTAATAATTGAGTGATAGTAACAAAACAATAATAAAGTGCACAACAGTTCATTCAACTCGCATCTGTTGCATTGCATTGTTTCTTATCGCATTTTTTATGATACTCGCAACATCTGTTCGCTTACGGTAACTACGCCAGGTGCGCCTTGATCGTAACAAGTTCAAGGTCATGCACATTCATTAGACCTGTCACTCGCTATTTCATTGAGAAAAAATTATCAACAAGCATTCTATCTCTTTCATTTTATTGCCCATTCATTAACGTCTTTGCTTTCACTATGGCTGACTTAGACATTTTATTAAGAAAACGTAGTGCAATGAAAGCAAAGCTTACAAACTTCTGCAACTATCTTAGCATTCTTAGTAGTTCCCAATGCATTTCAGACCTACAACGCATCGAGTTGGAAGGTCGCTTAAGTAAATTTGATGCCTTATATGATTCCTTTGACGATTTACAGATGGAAATCGAGGTGGTTTCAGACGCGCCAGACGAGGCGTACGAGGAACGCACCAAGTTCGAAGAGCGGTACCATTCATTGGCTGCTCAGGCTCGAAATCTACTGGTCCGCACCAGCCCAGTCGCCGAGGCCGGGTCTGTAGCGGGCTCAACTTGCACACACACAGGTGAATCGTTCCATCGTGGTTTTATTCGCTTACCTAAAATTGATTTGCCTCATTTCAATGGTAGTTATCAATGCTGGCTTGAATACAGGGATACTTTCTTGTCACTAATCCATAGTAGTAAGTCTATCGATGATATTAGCAAGTTCCACTACTTACGTGCATCACTCACAGGGAATGCACTCGAAATTATAAAAAATATTGATTTCAAAGGTGACAATTATCAGTTGGCGTGGAATTTGCTTTGTGATCGGTATGACAATAGTCGGCTTCTAGTAGATAACCATGTGCAGGCACTATTCAATGTTGAGCCTATACCATCTGAGTCAAGTATTTCATTACGTCGGCTAATTGACGTCATAAATAAAAATATTCGTGCTCTAAAAACATTGAACGAGCCTACTGAGCACTGGGATACACTTGTAGTTCATATGATGGGAACCAAATTAGACGCTGTTACTAGTAGAAACTGGGAAGAATATCGTTGTAGCTTAACTAAATCCCCTACTTTATCACAATTTTGTACATTCCTAATCAATAAGGCTGATTTATTAGAAACAGTAGAACATAAAGACAAAAACAATTTAATCAATATAAAAACTAAGCCTACTTTCTTAATAACTAATACAAATGAAAACTTAAATCTAGTAAAAACAAGTAAAAGATATAATACAAATAATAACAAAAGTAAAAATAAATGTCCTTTGTGTTCTGATGAACATCTTTTGTACACTTGCGAATTATTTCGTAATTTGTCCGTTCAGGTAAGAAATACTAAGGCAAAAGAATTTAAAGTTTGCTTAAATTGTTTACGTCCTGGCCATGTTGCTAACAAATGTAAACTATCACACTGTAAATATTGCAAGGGTAAACACAACACGCTTTTACACATAGATCAAATCAAATCTAGTCCTTTACACGACCCTATGCCTAGTGTGTCCAATAACATGTCTAATAGTGTTGCCTTGCCTATTTCTATCCCTCCTACTTGTCCTACAACTTGTAAGTCAAAGAATGTCGCCCTTACAAGTGATAATTCTATGCAGTGTACTACTGCTTCGCAAATTTTGCTTTCCACAGCGTTGGTGAGAGTGGTGAGCGACAACCGGGAAAGGTTCGACGCCAGAGTCCTCCTGGATAATGGTAGTACGGCCAATTTTATTACCTATTCATTATGCGACAAGCTGGGATTGCCTCGACGTAACACGAGCTCTGCGATAACAGGTATTAACAGCCAAACTTCGACTAGTACACAGTCTTGCAATTTAACAATTGAATCTCGCAACGGCGCCTACAAAGCAAATATAAACTGTTTTATCTTGCCCGAGATTACAAAAATATTACCATCTAAATTAATAGATATAAGTAACATTCTTATTCCGCATGATATTCAATTAGCGGATCCTTCTTTCAATGTACCATCAGGAATTGATATTCTTGTAGGTGCAGAGGTCTTTTGGAATATTCTAGGTTCTGCATTTATCAACCTAGGAAAAAACCAGCCCAAATTAACTGAATCTAAATTCGGTTGGATTGTAACCGGCTCTATAGCTCTTCCATCACAACCAACCTCTTCAAATCACTCTCATCTTTGTAATATATCCTTAAATGACATCAACGAGAATATCAATAAATTTTGGGAACTCGACTCAATTTCATCTAAACATTCATTATCTCGCGAAGAACGAGCTTGCGAGGAAAGTTTTAAAAAAAATACCATTCGTGATAAAACCGGAAAATTCATTGTTACAATTCCTTTAAAAAATGATCCAAGTTGTTTAGGCGAATCATATGCAGTTGCTAAACGTCGATTCTTATCTTTAGAACGTCGTTTTCAACGTGATCCTATATTTAAAGACCGTTACATCAATTTTATGGACGAGTATGAGCGTTTAGGTCACATGAGTGAGATAGCATATACATCTGAAACACATAATCCAGAGAACATTGAATATTTTTTACCACACCATGGAGTTGTAAGAGAGTCTAGTACAACCACGAAACTTCGCGTAGTATTCGATGCTTCCGCTGCTACTACGTCTGGACTCTCCCTAAACGATATTCAAATGGTGGGTCCTACTGTCCAAGACGATCTTCTTTCGATTCTTATTAGATTCAGACAACATAAATATGTTATTTCAGCTGATATACAGAAAATGTATCGAGCTATATCAGTAACACCTTCGCAACGTTGTTTGCAGAAAATTATTTTCAGAAAAAATCCTTCCTTACCCCTTAAAACTTATAGTCTTAATACAGTGACTTATGGTACGTCATCTGCGCCGTATCTAGCTACAAAATGCCTCACGAGTCTTTCATCAGCTGCCACAAACAACGACGTAAAAACGTCAATTGAACGTGACTTCTACGTCGACGACTTTCTCAGCGGTAGTAATTCTTTTTCAAAGGTAGTAGAGCTAGGCAAAAAAGTCGCTTATATACTACGCTCAGCTAATTTTCATTTACATAAGTGGCAGTCTAATAGCCCTCAAGTTTTAGCTGAAATCACAGGTACCTCTGAAAGTTCTAATACTTTAAATTTTTCTGAAAATCAAAACGTCCCTTCAAAAACTTTAGGTTTGCATTGGTTGTGTAACACAGACACACTATCTTTTTCTATCGGTATCAACAAAGTTACACAAGTGACAAAACGCCATATATTGTCGGTTATCAGTCAGATCTTTGACCCGCTAGGTCTAGTTGGTCCTTGTGTAGTTGAAGCTAAAAAGATCTTACAAAATTTATGGTTAACTAAATGCGATTGGAATGAACAGGTACCACAGGAAATAGAAAACCTATGGCAATCTTTTATGAACTCTCTTCCATTCCTTAATACATTGAGAGTGCCACGATGGGTAATCTGTGATAAATCAATAATTAACGAATTGCATATTTTTACAGACGCTTCAGAAAAGGCTTACGGTGCATGTATCTACGTCCGTTCGATAGACAGTAATGGTCATGTTACAGTAAATCTATTAGTCTCCAAAAATCGGATTGCCCCAATTAAACCTACGACGATACCTCGTCTTGAGCTTTGTGGCGCGCTGCTAGGATCAAGACTGTTTACAAAAGTTCGAAGCTCTCTTACGTTGCCTATAAGTAACTGTCGTTTTTGGTGCGACTCAACAATTACATTAAGTTGGTTATCCATGGCGCCAAGTAATTTAAAACCTTTTGTACGTAATCGCGTAGACGAAATACAAGAGCTTACATCAGGCTATACGTGGAGCTACGTGTCGTCGAAGGACAATCCGGCAGATCTTGTTTCGCGCGGGCTGAAGGCTGATCTAATCAGCGAGTGCTCTTTATGGTGGACTGGACCGCCCTTTCTCTTAAAAAATGAAAGTTCATGGCCAGAGATGCCTAATTCAAATGTGAAACAGGATCTACCTGAAGTAATATCATCCCATTTTATTAATAATTCATCCAATCAATCATTATCACATCACAATCACGATCATTCATTATTCCAATCAGACAATAAATCTTTCATTCATCAAATCATTCATAAATATTCTAATTTTAATCGTTTACAGAGAATTATTGCTTACATAAAAAGGTTTATTCATAATTTGAAACATAAAAATAAATTACAAGGCAATCTTTCATGTCAAGAGTTAAGTGATTCCTTTAATTTTATTATTTACAATGCTCAACTTTCAATGTTTCCCCAAGAACATGCTTTGCTTCAATCAGGGAAATCATTGCCAAGAAAAAATAGGCTCACTTCTTTAAGTCCCTTCATCGATAGCAGTGGTATCATCCGTGTGGGGGGAAGGCTTGACAATTCCTTTTATGACTATAATGTCAAGCATCCCATTTTACTTTGCAGTAAACATCATTTGACAAAAATTATATTTCACAAATTTCATTTAGATTTACTTCATGTTGGTCCCCAAACTCTTTTAGCAAACATTCGACAAATGTATTGGCCTCTAGGTGGAAAAAACCTATCAAAAGCCATTGTCAGACAATGCATTAAATGTTTCAAATATAAATGTACCGCTGTGCAACCCATAATGGGTCAATTGCCAACATCTAGGACAAATTTAGAATTCCCTTTTTTAAATTGCAGTGTCGACTACGCCGGGCCAGTGTTGATAGCTGACCGAAAGGGAAGAGGGTGTAAGCTAATAAAATCATATCTGTGTATTTTTGTTTGCCTCGCAGTAAAAGCTGTGCACATAGAGCTCGTTACGGACCTGACTAAGGAGGGGTATTTGGCTGCTTTAAACCGTTTTGTCGCTCGTCGCGGCAAGCCTCGGACCATCCTTTCCGATAACGGTACCAATTTCGTGGGCGCCTGTAATGAGTTGCAGCGGTTTTTGAACGACTTAAGCATTTCTAATGAAATGGCACAACAAGGCATCGAATTTTCTTTTGCACCTCCATACTCTCCTCATTTTAATGGCATTGCTGAAGCTGCCGTTAAGTCGACAAAACATCACCTTAAAAGACTTCTTCAAACGACACATTTTACCTATGATGAACTGGTGACATGTCTCACTCAAATAGAGGCAGTATTAAATTCTCGTCCCCTTACTCCTCTATCTTCCGATCCTCTTGATTTCACCGCCCTCACGCCTGCTCATTTCCTTATTGGACGACCACTTATATCTGTTCCGTGTCCACAGGTAGCTGAAATTAATATTAATAGACTCGAACGCTACCAGAGAATAGAGCACGTCAGACAACACTTTTGGAAGCGATTTCATATTGAATACGTGTCTCTATTACAACAAAAGGTTAAATGGACATCATCCTCAGGAGAGCTATCTGTCGGGGCCCTAGTTCTCATCAAGGAGAAAGGTCAACCGCCGCTTCTGTGGCCCTTGGGACGGGTCATCAAGGTCTTCCCAGGCGTCGACGGGATTACAAGGGTGGCCGAGCTGAAGACCAAAGGAGGGACACTTCTACGAGCCTGCCACAACATCTGCCCGCTTCCTCTTAGTTGAAGGCTTCAACGGGGGGAGGATGTTCGAGCCCGAGCCGCCTGCGCCGGTCACCGAGCGGGTGGCGGGCGCGCGGGACGAGGCGCGCGGTGGGACACGAGCACTTCGTCTCTAGCCGCCATCGACACCACGCGCGTACCTAGTTGTTCGGAGCTCTTATTTGTGACAATTCTTCTCGCTATTACAATTATTTATACAGTCCACGCTCTTTTATTGAAGGACCCAACAACTTTCATAAAGTCGAAGTACCCGGATGACCGAGCTTTGCTCGGTTTAGTGTTGCTTAACAACGCCATTTACTGAAGTAGCTTTAGTATTGCTACTTGCCAATAGATGTCAGGAAGAGTATATTTTAGAAGTTTATCATTGCCTGAAAACACCGATAACACGACATTTTCTAAAAATGAATCCTAGCTAGATCGATTTATCGCCCCCGAAACCCCCTATATACTAAATTTCATGAAAATCGTTGGCGCCGATTCCGAGATTCCAATTATATATATATATATGTATATACAAGAATTGCTCGTTTAAAGGTAGTAGATTAATTTGACATAACTATTAAGTTATTATACGTATAAATTGATTTTGTTAAGCCTCTCTCTCTTAAAAATCTGTCGCCACACCTCTCTCTCTTAAAAATCTTTTTCCTCTCTCTCTCTCTTTCTTAAAAAATCTCTTTGTTAATGCATGATAAATTTATATTACCCGACATTATGTTTCGCTCGCAAATGTGTCTGCAATGCTTCCTTTTTGACGAAACTCAAGTCACATTGCTCGCAGCGGTGTTTCTCATCAGGAATCTGAAAAACAATTGACTAAAACGTGTGCGTGTGTGTGTGTGTGTGTACTAATGTACGCACGTACGAAGTTATACTTACCTCTTATAAGTACCTCTCGTTCGCACCCACGACCCGGCGCGCGCTACCTATCCAACCATTTACCTCTCGCTCGCACCCACAACCCGCGCTAGCAATCCAAAACAACTCCAGCGAATTCTGTGCGCCTAATATCACGCTTTATCATGTCGCGTTTTGGCTGTCGCATCGTTAAACTTTTACTCTCATAATTTGTTCCAAACGCTCCATAAAAAGTATAAATTTAATATAAAAACAGCCAGCGTATATACAAAGCGCTCTTAACCCAGCGGTTTGCGTCGAACCTAACTTCCTAACGCCCCAACTCAAGAGTCACTAACGGTTACTTTAATAGCTACTTAGTAAAGAATCACTATACACATTCTGTACCAAGGAGCGATTTAAGTAAGTGACTCTGAGTTGGGGCGTAAGTGACCGACAAAGTTAAGCAATAGCATTCGGTAGTTGGATGGGTGACCGCTAGTAGCAAAATTTCTTGAGCATTTCCATACTTAAAGCCCGTAAGCCCGTAAAGCCGTCGGTTCCGATTGTTATCTTAAGATAAGTCATTAAGAGATGTCGAATACCTTCGGGTGACATGAATACATCCGTCACTTAGGTTGGCCACTAACCGTCCACCAATCCGCACTGGAGTATGCTCTAAGCCTCCTCAAGGAGAGAACAGTAGGCCATCAATGGGTTCATGGAGGATAGAGTAGGAGAGCCATCTCATATGGAGGGAAAGTTGAAAAAGTGTTCAGTTGTTTACTGAAAATAGAGGTCCCAATAATGGCTTTTCCAGAATGGCGCTAGTGTCTGAGAAATAGCGATATGAACATAGCTGTTGTAGACGGAGTGAAGTTTGCTGAGTTATGCCACTCTTAATGAATGGCGCTAGTGTCTGAGAAATAGCGATATGAACATAGCTGTTGAGACGGAGTGAAGTTTGCTGAGTTATGCCACTCTTAATGAATGGCGCTAGTGTCTGAGAAATAGCGATATGAACATAGCTGTTGAGACGGAGTGAAGTTTGCTGAGTTATGCCACTCTTAATGAATGGCGCTAGTGTCTGAGAAATAGCGATATGAACATAGCTGTTGAGACGGAGTGAAGTTTGCTGAGTTATGCCACCCGTAATGAATGGCGCTAGTGTCTGAGAAATAGCGATATGAACATAGCTGTTGAGACGGAGTGAAGTTTGCTGAGTTATGCCACCCGTAATGAATGGCGCTAGTGTCTGAGAAATAGCGATATGAACATAGCTGTTGAGACGGAGTGAAGTTTGCTGAGTTATGCCACTCTTAATGAATGGCGCTAGTGTCTGAGAAATAGCGATATGAACATAGCTGTTGAGACGGAGTGAAGTTTGCTGAGTTATGCCACCCGTAATGAATGGCGCTAGTGTCTGAGAAATAGCGATATGAACATAGCTGTTGAGACGGAGTGAAGTTTGCTGAGTTATGCCACCCGTAATGAATGGCGCTAGTGTCTGAGAAATAGCGATATGAACATAGCTGTTGAGACGGAGTGAAGTTTGCTGAGTTATGCCACTCTTAATGAATGGCGCTAGTGTCTGAGAAATAGCGATATGAACATAGCTGTTGAGACGGAGTGAAGTTTGCTGAGTTATGCCACCCGTAATGAATGGCGCTAGTGTCTGAGAAATAGCGATATGAACATAGCTGTTGAGACGGAGTGAAGTTTGCTGAGTTATGCCACCCGTAATGAATGGCGCTAGTGTCTGAGAAATAGCGATATGAACATAGCTGTTGAGACGGAGTGAAGTTTGCTGAGTTATGCCACTCTTAATGAATGGCGCTAGTGTCTGAGAAATAGCGATATGAACATAGCTGTTGAGACGGAGTGAAGTTTGCTGAGTTATGCCACCCGTAATGAATGGCGCTAGTGTCTGAGAAATAGCGATATGAACATAGCTGTTGAGACGGAGTGAAGTTTGCTGAGTTATGCCACTCTTAATGAATGGCGCTAGTGTCTGAGAAATAGCGATATGAACATAGCTGTTGAGACGGAGTGAAGTTTGCTGAGTTATGCCACCCGTAATGAATGGCGCTAGTGTCTGAGAAATAGCGATATGAACATAGCTGTTGAGACGGAGTGAAGTTTGCTGAGTTATGCCACCCGTAATGAATGGCGCTAGTGTCTGAGAAATAGCGATATGAACATAGCTGTTGAGACGGAGTGAAGTTTGCTGAGTTATGCCACTCTTAATGAATGGCGCTAGTGTCTGAGAAATAGCGATATGAACATAGCTGTTGAGACGGAGTGAAGTTTGCTGAGTTATGCCACCCGTAATGAATGGCGCTAGTGTCTGAGAAATAGCGATATGAACATAGCTGTTGAGACGGAGTGAAGTTTGCTGAGTTATGCCACCCGTAATGAATGGCGCTAGTGTCTGAGAAATAGCGATATGAACATAGCTGTTGAGACGGAGTGAAGTTTGCTGAGTTATGCCACTCGTAATGAATGGCGCTAGTGTCTGAGAAATAGCGATATGAACATAGCTGTTGAGACGGAGTAAAGTTTGCTGAGTTATGCCACCCGTAATGAATGGCGCTAGTGTCTGAGAAATAGCGATATGAACATAGCTGTTGAGACGGAGTGAAGTTTGCTGAGTTATGCCACCCGTAATGAATGGCGCTAGTGTCTGAGAAATAGCGATATGAACATAGCTGTTGAGACGGAGTGAAGTTTGCTGAGTTATGCCACCCGTAATGAATGGCGCTAGTGTCTGAGAAATAGCGATATGAACATAGCTGTTGAGACGGAGTGAAGTTTGCTGAGTTATGCCACCCGTAATGAATGGCGCTAGTGTCTGAGAAATAGCGATATGAACATAGCTGTTGAGACGGAGTGAAGTTTGCTGAGTTATGCCACTCGTAATGAATGGCGCTAGTGTCTGAGAAATAGCGATATGAACATAGCTGTTGAGACGGAGTAAAGTTTGCTGAGTTATGCCACCCGTAATGAATGGCGCTAGTGTCTGAGAAATAGCGATATGAACATAGCTGTTGAGACGGAGTGAAGTTTGCTGAGTTATGCCACCCGTAATGAATGGCGCTAGTGTCTGAGAAATAGCGATATGAACATAGCTGTTGAGACGGAGTGAAGTTTGCTGAGTTATGCCACCCGTAATGAATGGCGCTAGTGTCGGAGAAATAGCGATATGAACATAGCTATTGAGACGGAGTGAAGTTTGCCGAGTTATGCCACTCGTAATGAATGGCGCTAGTGTCTGAGAAATAGCGATATGAACATAGCTGTTGAGACGGAGTAAAGTTTGCTGAGTTATGCCACCCGTAATGAATGGCGCTAGTGTCTGAGAAATAGCGATATGAACATAGCTGTTGAGACGGAGTGAAGTTTGCTGAGTTATGCCACCCGTAATGAATGGCGCTAGTGTCTGAGAAATAGCGATATGAACATAGCTGTTGAGACGGAGTGAAGTTTGCTGAGTTATGCCACCCGTAATGAATGGCGCTAGTGTCTGAGAAATAGCGATATGAACATAGCTGTTGAGACGGAGTGAAGTTTGCTGAGTTATGCCACCCGTAATGAATGGCGCTAGTGTCTTAGAAATAGAGCGATATGAACATAGCTGTTGAGACGGAGTGAAGTTTGCTGAGTTATGCCACCCGTAATGAATGGTGCTAGTGTCTGAGAAATAGATATTGGAACATAGCTGTTGTAGACCGCACCGCAGCGCCACCTGTCATTGGACGCGTTTTTACGGACACTTTTCATACACAGAGATGGCCCTCCGTTTACCTTCTATACTCCATGAATGAGTTGAAGCCCTATGCAAAGGATATGTACACAAAAATATAAGCCAAACTTCAAACACAAAGTACTAGAGACCGATAAGAGATGGCGCTGTACGCTATACTCACAACGGCCTCGTCGAAGCGATGTTTTAATTTCCTGTGCAGATCCAATCCCTTCTGGCTGATGAACGAGTTGCCGCACAGCTCACAAACTATGTCCGAGGGATGTTTGACGCGCACGTGACTCATGTACGTCGTTTGTTTACTGAAATCAACGATAGATAGATAGATAGATAGATAGATAGATAGATAGATAGATAGATAACTATTTATTGTTTGCGAACCACATGTTATCTATACTAATATTATAAAGCTGAAGAGTTTGTTTGGGTGAACGCGCTAATCTCAGGAAGTACTGGTTCGAATTGGAAATTTATTTTTGTGTTTGATTTTTGTGTCCATTTATCGAGGAATGCTATAGGCTATATAACATCATATATTTAATCGGCTGTTAGAAAGGGATTACTTATGGGGAAGGGGATGAATTCACTGAATATTCGAATGGGGTACCAAATGAAAGGGTTTGGGTTGTGTATTACATAATTGGCTGTTTGAATTAAAGGGGGTGGGGAATAAAACATGAGAACAAAACACACAAAATACACTTCAGGTTCCACTTCAATATAATTATTTATAGATTAAATAAGTATCACCGAGTATAACGATATTAGTATCGGTAATTATAGCTTTATATTCGTAACTGTAATTTGATATTTATTTAAAATTAAGTTTAATTTTTTTGGTAATACGTGTCACCAACGTCAAAGAAGTTTTACTTCAATCGCGCGTAAAGATTACACGCACACACTTTTTTGGTAATTTATTGCTATCATTTTAACCTATTAGATGCAAGTTGAAAATGCGTATTTTTAGATGGAATGTGTTTTTAGCCCCTAAATTATAGCACATAATATTATAAATAAAACTCACGTAAAGACTTCGTCGCAGTGGGAACAAGTGTACTTAGCTCCGTTATGATATGCCTCGTGAAGCCGCGCTTGGTGGCTGGAATCATAATGTAATTTATTATACATTGCAACATTTTCATTTTGACGTGATAACGTCTATTAAAACGATGCCGGGTGCACGCACGAAAAAGCATGACTCATCTGTCGCGTTACGCGAGCGAGCGAACAATGGAGAAAGCGCCATCTATGAACAAAACTATATACACAATTAAGTCAGAAAGGAACTTGCTGAAAAAATAGTTTAGTTCAGGAGTTCTAGATGGCGTTGTAGTATAAAGATAAGTTTCTTATGTATAAAAGTATGCAATCATTTCATCAATGTTTTGTCATGACGTTGTGACGTTAAACTACCGTCCGTAAACCGACTTTACAGACAACCATTTTTTATTTTAATAAATTACATTGCTATATTTTAATTTTTGTAATATTTAAGAATTTTCAAATAGTAGTTGTGATAATAATAAGTTATTAAATAAATGTAAATTTGACATTGCATGCTGCATCTAGCCAAATATGCTGATCTCTGACATGTTGTTGTTACCAACATATTATTATGTACCATCTTTGACGCAATAAAGAATTATGAAATTATAATTATGAAATTTAAAACAAAACAAATGCCTGCTAGCTTTAATTACTTACTAACTTATCTAGATATTTTCTCCCATAAAACAAAGTACTAAAAATATTTAACAACTAAAAAATACTTATGTACTTTCAGAATAAGAACATCTTATTTGTAATTTTTGTGTGGAGATGAATAAAAATTATTGTATTGTATAGTACTGAAAACAGTTGCCAATTGGCTACAGTTTCTTACGCAAACATAATAGTAATACATAATAGTTCCCCGAGCATAAGCGCAGAGTAGCCATCCTCTCGGTATTCTACAGGATACATTTTGGAATTTGCGCAGGAACTAGATGATCTGATTCCCCCATCCCCTTTTCACCATTGAACAACCCCATCCCTTAGTTGTTAACATCCCCCCTGTACGAACGACGCGCTTCGTTTCATCTTTTATTATGCGTACAGCGAGGGAATGGAATAAATTGCCCGCGTCAGTATTTCCCCCGATTATAATGCAAGTGTCTTCAAGGCAAGAGTGAATAGGTTTTTACTAAGTTAATGCGCTTTACCATCCACTACATCGCCACACCACCAGGTGGGATTGTAGTCAAGCATTAACTTTATACCGGTTGTTATCATAAGATAACAGTCGTTAAGCAATGTCGGAGGCCCTCGGGCGGTTTGAAAACTTCTTACACTCGGGTTGGCCACTAACCCCTCCACCAATCCGCACTGGAGGAGCGTGGTGGAGTATGCTCTAGGCCTCCTCAAGAGGAGAGACCCGTGCCCAGTAGTGGGCAATTAATGGGTTGAAGCCATTAACTTATATGATATACTAATATTATAAAGAGGAAAGATTTGATTGTTTGCATTGAATAGGCTCCGAACCTACCGAACCGATTTGAAAAGTTCTTTCACTGTTGGGAAGCTACACTATCGCCGGGTGACATAGGCTATATTATATTACCAAAAAATTAGGGAT
The DNA here is from genome assembly GCA_963932265.1 of Thymelicus lineola. NCBI lineage: Eukaryota > Metazoa > Arthropoda > Insecta > Lepidoptera > Hesperiidae > Thymelicus > Thymelicus lineola. The sequence goes on from OZ010708.1 coordinate 2,114,115, forward strand.
CCTTAATAAAACTACAATAACGTAACCCAAGGTGTACAAAATAAAGAAAACCGAAGCAAAGCGAGTTCAAAGTTCACAACTTACATTCTGCTGGTGACGTAAGGACACTGATTACATTGGAACTTCTGGCAATGCGAGGTGGCGTGATGCTTCATGGCCCTGAATAGCTTGAAATGGACCTTGCACACTTCACACTCGAATTTACCGCTTTTCTGAAATATATACTATTGTATTTATATGTATATAGCTTTATAGATTGAATTATTATCCCTTGAAATGTGACTGTGCTTCATAGTCTCTTCCTATCTTTATCAAACTTATACAATGTATAGGGAAAAGAACAAGGATGGCAAATAAAAATATTTCAAGTGTATAAACCATATTCACAATGAGTATTGGACGTTTTAAAAGACATGTTTATGTCCCCCCCCCCCCTCCCCCGCAAATCTTAAATGTTAATTTAATCGAATTTTTAGTTAATTGTGGTTTATTTTTATTCATTCATGTTAAACCTATGGATATTTATGTAAATTAATATAATATAATAATAATTACGAAATAATGGTTGTTTCATTTAATTATGACAATTTTTTGTTTTCAGGCCTGGCGCACTCCGCTTTAAATATGAAGTTATAAGTACCCGCCGCGTTCGACATGTCGGGCCAATTCATAGTAGTCTAAGATCCGAATTAGAGGCATTTCTGCACCCATCTGCTTCATCCATCCATCCATCCATCAGCCCTTGGAGGTCCACTGCTGAACATAGGCCTCCCCTAACATGCGCCATGCATGACCGGTCCTGAGCCTTCTGAATACAGGATAAAAATTGTTTTATCAAATATCATATGTAAAGAAAAGTATCGCGAATGGGTTGCCTAAAAATATGTTCAAGGCTATCATTAATCTATATACAGGATGAAAAAAGTTGTTGGAGGAAAAGTACACTGAATATTAATGATGGCAAATTTTACTGAAAGGAAACATTCCTTTATTTTCAAACATAAGTAAAACTGCATTCAAAGATTTTTAATAAATCACCTGTGCCCTGTTTAATAAACGTTACAATTCGACAATTTTGTAAATAAGTGACATATTTGTTAAATTTTATGACAAGTGCTGTTTAATAAACCTTACAATTATGTAAGAATTTTACATATAAAAATCCTACAAATATTAGAATTGTAAATGCTGTTTAATAAACGTTTACATATGTAGAAAACGCCTGTAGATTTTGATGAAATATTGTATCTACAAATTTATAATTGTAAGTCTGAGTTGTAAGTTACAAATTACATAAAATGTAAATTTTTGTTGAAGAAATTTACGAGGATAGATTTCAAAATTTTTAAAATATTTAGAATTTGGTTTTACCAATTAGCTTACAGAGTGCTTTCCTATTTGTTTGATTTTTAACGAAACTTGTGAAACACAATAACAAAATTACGTTTTTGTCTATAATATACAATAATGTTTAAAAAAAATGTAGATACGTCATGCCCTTACCAATCAACCAAAAAATCTGTTCCGAAAAGAGCTACAACATCTTTTGTTTCACTACACCAATCACACTACAATAATGCACGAAGGCATTTTAACGTTGTATGTCAAATCTCAAGCACTTCTGACAACAAAAGCGTCCATATCGTCTTGTATTGACAGAACGACTATGAACAAATAGAGGTCAATTGACCTCTCTTACGATCTTCATCTTCGGCGCGCTAGTGACATATCTACCTCTTTTTTACTTATAATATCATATAAAATATACCTTTAATTTGACAGTGACGTGTTAGAATCGTATTTAAGATCATTTCCTATTTTTGTTACCAAATATTCGAATGTAGTTTTGCTAACCCGAATTTTTTCGTTGAATGTAAAATCTGTCACATCAAAAGCAAAGTTAATACTTTTACGAAAAACTCGCCGCCGCCGCCCTTATACATATACATATATTCATCGTCACTACTGTTACTACTTCCACTACTAGTTGTTAGAATCATTTTTTTTGTGTAGGTATAACAAATAAATTTCGTTACTTGAGACACTAAATTGTAAATTTCTGACACAAGACAAGTCCACCTGTCGGAATTGTTCTACAATTTACAAAATGTGTAAACTTGTAAATTACAAGTATTGTTCAATAAAACAGTTTTCCCTACAAATATGTCAATTGTCACCTGTAGAGAGAAAATGTTTATTAAACAGAAATATGTAAAATTGTAGGTACAATTCTACAATTTTGTCAATTTTCTACCATGGTAAACTTGTAAGTTGTATTCTTTATTAAACAGAAACTTGTAGATTTGTAACTTGTAATTTACAATTACAATTTACAATTTGTAAAGTTTATTAAACAGGGCACTGATTGATCCGGGAATCGAACTTGCATATATCGCTCACCCAGTAATACAACGGCACATCTACGTTTGTCATTTACAGAAACGAATTTCAAAAATTATATAAAAATGTTTAAAATTAATTTACGGGTTCTGTTTACGTTTTTTACAGATTGTATGGGTTTGGTTACTAGTATAGACATTAATACATATTTACCACTATGTAGATAAGGCACTTTTAAACATGCATACCATATAAACTCAATTTCGCATTTTTTGCAGATGTGCCATTATATTACTAGGTGAGCGATACATAAAAAAACAGCCTGTATTTGCTGCAAGGTGCGAAACGAATTCAACCATGAAATAAACCTGTGCATACGTGAAAATGGGTCTCATTTGAGCAATGCATAGGTTAAATTGTGATCTATTTACTTCAGCTAACTAGTACCTAAGTAGGAAATTTACAAAAAAATTTTCAACTAACTTATATTTTTCTTGGTCTTCCTTTAATTTAAGATACTTACTAATAGATTAATTTTGTTGTTTAAAGAAACTGATCCTTGTAAATAACCCTTTCGATTGGTATCATAAAATACAATTTTTTTTTCACATTTCACCGGTTCCATTCCCGGCTGAAGCAGGTGATTTATCAAAAATGTTTAAATGCAGTTTTACTTGTTCGTGAAGATAAAGGAATGTTTCCTTTCAGTAAAATAATCTAACATTTTAACAAAAAAATAACCGACTTCAAATGAAGTACATTGTACTTTTGACATGGATACCATTGTCAGATCTCGCTCAAATTTATGTGGGACCACACGACAAGCACCAGCTTTCAATTAAAAAAAGAATCATCCAAATCGGTTCACCCAGTCCAAAGTTCTGATCTGAGGTAACAAACATAAAAAAAACAGTCGAATTGAGAACCTCCTCCTTTTTTTGAAGTCGGTTAATTATATAATACCTATTGAACAATTTTTTTAAGAATGTATATCAGTTATGCGTAATGGTCAAATCATACATACACTATCATATCATTTTTTACTTCATCACATCACAAGTAAAAATGTTTGTCAGCGAAGTGAGTACGGGTCAGTAGTAACAGATTCATTCAAAAGACCGGGCAAGTGCGCGGCAGGCCACGCGCAATATAGGGTTCCGAAGTAGCATGGAGGATAGAGTAGAAGGGCCATCTCATATGAGGGGAAAGTTGAAAGTGTCCAGCTGTTTAATGAAAATAGAGGTTCCAATGGCCATTCCAGAATGGCGCTAGTGTCTGAGAAATAGATATTGGAACATAGCTGTTGTAGACCGCACCGCAGCGCCACCTGTAATTGGACGCGTTTTACGGACACTTTTCATACATAGAAATGGCCCTCCTACCTCTATACTCCATGCGAAATAGTGTTTGTGTTGGATTATTAATCTGTAACAAATAGAATTGCAGTCTGTATTGGGTGGGTAAGGCTCACACTTGACGCATGTGAAAAGGTTTTTTTTTAATTAAATAGATTTTATTCGCTGTCACTTATTGATGTCTTCATGTAATTATGTGCTATAATAAAACCCTGGTACCAAATCTGGTCTTTCTTAGTTTATTTTTGTCAAAATCCCAGGTTATGGGCCCAGGCAGAAGAACACAGCTTTCTAGCACTAAGGGTCTCGGCGTTTTGCTTCGGACAAACGGACGGACAGACGGACGGACGGACATGACGAAACTATAAGGGTCCCGATTTTACTTCGGAACCCTAAAAATCATCGAACTATACGAAAACTGAAGCAAAGCGAGGGTGTTTATTAGTGAAAAGAAAATCATACATACATCTGTATGTCGAGCCATATGAAATTTGAAAGCCGACTCGTACAAAAATCCCTTGTAGCACTTATCACACTTAAATTCGGATTGCGTATAATTATCAGTCAATTTTCTCTTTTCTATTTCCTGTACTTGTTCTTCAAATGTCAAATCGGTTATCGTAAATAACTGGCTTGTCAGACTTTTTACTTTCGGCTTTGCCCCAGACTTTTCTCTTGACTTGATTTTTTTCTTGACTACTTTCTTTTTATCTATCTGACTGTCATCGGAGTCGTTTTCATCATGAGAATCATTATTATCGGTTTCCTTTTCTACATCACTAAATTCCTTTTTTGCCTCTGCCTGATCATCACTAAATTCCTTTTCTGCCTCTGCCTGATCATCACTAAATTCTTTTTTAATCTCTGGTAGATCAGCTGATGGCACTGAGCTGCCGATTTGATTGATTTCATTCTCACTTATCTCTTCGTGAAGTATCTTTACATCAAAGCAATTTCCCGTATTCACACACTGAGTTAATTTTGATTGTAATCCATTTTTGAGTCTATTTATTTTCCTAACGTTTCGTTTTGTGATCTGTAAAAGTAATTACAGTTTTAAGGACTTGCACATAACCACATGAGACATAAAAATTAGTCATATTTCAACAATTCGCACTGGAGCATCGTGGGCTCATCAGTGGGCCATTATTGGGTTGAAGTCAATTATATATTTATTAATTTACTCTCTTAAACATATGAACTTCGTTTTTTAGTTCTTGTGAGGTTGATTCCTGCACAAGTTAGGTTCTCAAAACTGGGTTGTTATCAATAAAGGGCACAGCAATTCAACATAATTTAGCTTTTATTATTATGAAAACACAATTCATTCACAATACTTTTGACTTTTATACATTAGAAAATAGGCAATTGAATAATAAATAGTTAATTTTATATTAATAAACAATCATCAACAAATAATTTACAAAAATCCTGATCATTGAACAGATCTCACGTAGTTCAATCTGTATGACTGAATTGAGCTGAGCTGTGAGCTGGGTCACAGCTCCAGCTCACCGTGATTTGATCTACAGCTCAAGATATTTTACTGAGTGACCCATAAACAGACGTATAACTTCTTACAAGCGCGTTCAAGCAATTCACAGACAGGGAAGATTACGATATCTCTGGCACCTCAATTTGGCAATTGGACTGCGATATATGGCCGAAAGAAATACGAAAAACAAGAATTACTTTTTTCGTTTTGAGCCTTAGTTTTGCATTACAGCGATTCGAAGAGCAAAAAATAAATTGTTTCGACTTTCGATATGAATCAAATTTTCCGCGTTTTCACAGACTTACAAAAAGAACAGACGAATTATCAGCAACAAATTCAGTGAAGCACCCATAGTAATACCAACTCCTCTATTCGTATAAGTATCACATGCACACATTGACACCATGTTGTTATTAATCGGCCGCCATTACCGCGTCGGATTGGTCGGACCACACTAAAAATTACGCACACATGGTAAGCGGGCGGCATCACTCTCGATAAGATAAGGTGACGTCTGGTTCTTTTTTCAAGTCTGTACGTGTTTTACATTCCTCCGTCGTACTTTGTCGTTGATTTAACGAAGTTCGCTGCAGATCATTAGCGTTATCCAGAATAAACCACGTGGAGGTTGTCTGCATTGGTATTCCTGAGCCCTGAAAAGGGATATCTTATTTGTGCGTCTGTGATAGCGGTCCGGAGATTAGGAACCGTGAGGCGTCGCTCCCACATTGGTCTCGACTTAAAGCCCTCTCCGCTGTGTGTGTGTGTGTGTGTGTGTACGTGCGTGCGTCTGTGTGTGCGTGTGTCATACACTATTAAATTTATTTATTAAATGCTAGTTACATTTTTCAAAATTGGTGACAGAACCGACTTGGTCAACCCCACTCACCCTTAGTCAACCTCACTTGGTACTAGTCTGCCCTAGTAATGCCCTAATAATTTTTGTCATATTTTCTCTAAAATTGGTGGGTGTAGTCTCCCCTTACGGTGGTCGAAAATTTACTTCTTCCTCATAGATTACCCCCAATAGATATCGCATTAGTGAATATTTCCATATTTCCTTCAAACTCACAATTTGGCGGCAGGTTTGCGGGGTACGAAACATGCGCTGTGATTGGATATTTCAAACTCAAACCATTGAAGTATTAATACTAGCGTATAGAACCGACACCGCGAACACCATGTATGTCCCAATGCATTGGCGCCACGTGGCTTCAATCTTCAATGGATTCGTTCCATTTTGAAAGGAGAACGGAGGCTCAATTTTGAAAATTTTGAGCGGGACACACATTTTGTTCTAGATGTCTGTTCTATGACATTATACTTCAATGACTCAAACTTGGAATTTATCAAGCTCAAATGATTGAGTATGATCGATAAATCTTACGATCGATGTTAGGTATGATTATCAATAACTACTTTCAAGACATTTATAATGAACAACAATAAAATGAAAATATTGATACGTTTATTAATATAATATTAACAGTTTTAAAATACAATGTCCGATTAGATAATTTTACACAATGCTATTCGGCTTATTACAGTAAAAATTACATAACATTTATATTACAATAACTTAACTGTTCGTCGTAAGATTGCTTCTTAGCTTCACGAACTTAAAAATAAAGTGATCCTATAAGGGTCCGTTTTTCGTTTTTTCGTACGGAACCCTAACAATATTTTTGGGTTGTTAAGACGTCCCTTTTAGGAAGTATTTTATTACAAACTAGTTGACCCAACAGACGTTGTCATATCTAAATTTCAATTACTTTTCCTTTCATTAAGTCTATGTTCGTATGTATGTATATTATTTTCATCACACTGAATATTTTTTCTGCAACGGTATCAAAATTTCGATAGTTATTTCTAATTTCGTACTCTTATTTTATTTTTTGGCTAATCCCTTGCCTTCCAAATGAAGTATTACATACCATAATTTATTACAGTTAGTAATTCCTAATCACAATTAATTACTTTTGTTATAACAGCATTCCAATATCTAACCGTTTAGCTGGACCCTTAGTGTACCACATCAAGAATATCAGACCTTCATACATTTTTAGTAAATTCTCATTACAATTAATAACTTTTGCTCAGTAGGCATTTTAAATCTTCAACAGTTTGGCTGATCCCTTATCCCAACTCTCATGTAACTTTGGTAAAAGGAAATCACGTTACAAATCTTTTGCTATGACGATATTTTAAATTTAATACTTTGGCTGATCTTTCAGTGTTCCACGTCAAGTAGGTGCCTCAAATCTGTTACGAATTCATTTTGTATTAGTCTGTTGAAATTATATTTTAATAATTTGTAATTTTGTATGGCAATATATAGCAACACTAATTAAAAATAAATCACTTTAGGACGGAAGTGCGAGCGCGTAACGTCTTTTTTATTTAATGAAGCCCACGCCCATCCATAACGAATCCCAGCCCATACGAACCTGAATCTACAATTTTATTATGCATATAATTCGTGCGAGGCTGCAGTGACCTTGACAGTGTCAGGTATGATATTTAAGTGGATATCCTTGTAACAAGATGGAAACAAAGAAGAAAACCATGACCGCAACCGAAACCGTTAGTGTATTTTATCGTTTACGACGACTATTTTGCGCCTACCTTAAATTTTTCACCAGCACCCAGGGCTGACTGGTAGATAATGCCATTAGGCATTAAGTTTTTGCCCTTGTATACCCTAGTTTAAGGTGTTGCAAAAATTAAATAAATAAATAAATAAAACCCGGCGTGCCAAGAGGGCGTTCACAAAATTCACCAATTCTTTAAAATTGGATACCCCAACCCACGATGGTGAGGCAAAACATAAATATCTTAAAGAAATCGCCGCAAAACTGGACGGCCTTGATAAAGAAATTGAAAATCTTATGGAAAATGACGCCGAAGCCGATATAGAAGATGAGCTTGGAAGTCTCAGCTTATAAATTAAAATGATTATCCATATAATCCGTGCGAGGCTGCAGGAGTCCGCATATCTGGCGACCGTGACCGTTTCAGGTATGATATTTAAGTGGATATCCTTGCAACAAGATGGAAGCAAAGAAGAAAACCCGGCGTGCCACGAGGGCGCAGTTCACAAAATTCGCCAATTCTTTAAAATTGGATACCCCAACCCACGAAGGTGAGGCAAAACATAAATTTCTCAAAGAAATTGCCGCAAAACTGGACGGCCTTGATAAAGAAATTGAAAATCTTATGTAAAATGACGCCGAAGCCGTACAGAAGATGAGCTTGGAAGTCTCAGCTTATAAATTAAAATGATTATCCATATAATCCGTGCGAGGCTGCAGGAGTCCGCATATCTGGCGACCGTGACCGTTTCAGGTATGATATTTAAGTGGATATCCTTGCAACAAGATGGAAACAAAGAAGAAAACCCGGGGGGGCACGAGGGCGTTCACAAAATTCGCCAATTCTTTAAAATTGGATACCCCAACCCACGAAGGTGAGGCAAAACATAAATTTCTCAAAGAAATTGCCGCAAAACTGGACGGCTTTGATAAAGAAATTGAAAATCTTATGTAAAATGACGCCGAAGCCGATATACAAGATGAGCTCGAAAATCAGCTTATAAACAAGATGGCTTACCATACAAACAAAGCATGATTCATGTACCTCGGAGATAACATCCGCGAAAATTTCAAAAGAAATAAACTATGAAAGAAATTATAAACTTCCACGTTTGGAATCAGTCAAATTTGACGGAAATATAAGAAATTGGATGCCCTTTTGGGATCAATTCGAAAAAATAGACTCCGATGAGAAAATTAACAACGGTGACAAGATTGAACAAGTGACGCCTGGCATAGAAGTGTGTCGCTTCATTGAGAGCTATCCAGCCACAACCAAAAGTTACAAGCTGTAATGGACCTTAAAGAAAGATATGCCCGTAAAGATCTTTTAATCCAAGTGTACGTACGTGAATTATTGTCCTCGGTATTAAGCAAAGAAGACAACTCAAGAGTACCTTTATGATCATATGAGCGCCCAGCTACGTGCCTTAGTCTCTTGAACTAGGAGATGGTTACTCATCCTTTATATTACCCACGATATAATCAGTGTTACCATTAGAGGTGTTAAAACCTTGGGAGCGAGCAAATCCGGCTAACATGGAAAATGAGTTACACTTACTACTACAATTTTTGAAGGAGGTGGAAAGTTGCCAAATAATAAAAATGGCTTCTATTTTCAGACCTGAGTGACCCAAAAGAGTCAACAGCATCGTCATTAGTAGCCAGAGTCCATCCCATTGAAAGGAAGTCATGTTTGTGGTGTGATAAAAATCATTCCACAGAGTTATAAACTTGTGAAAATGACCATAGAACAAAGAAGAGAAGAGAAGTTTGTACAATGCTTCATATGCAAGAAAAGACGTCCTGCAACGCTATGTCCAGAGACAGACTCTTCCAAAGAATTATCAGCAGACCAGACCACAAACAATTTTGCTTGTCAGGGAAATAGTGTAACTTTATTACAGACTATTATGGTGAAAATACTCAACGGGGACAAGGATTTGACTGTACGAACACTAATAGATAATGGCTCACAGCGGTCCTACTTGAGAAGAGATGTTGCACTAAAGTTAGGTATTAAAGAGACTGGTAAAGAAACTCTAATACATTGTCTTTTCAGTGGAGTACAAGTAAAGTCTAAAGTTCATAACATTTATAATATTCAAATTCATAGTTTGGATAGGTGTAACACCACAGACGCGTTTGCATACTCTATGGTCTGCGCTCTTTATTTGATCTGTAGTCGTTACCGCTTCCGCTCTCTTTATCTCTCTGACACTCACTAGGTAATACGATATACGCCATCTTAGAATGTCACTGCGTTTGCGCTTGTAACAATATAATTAATGTTTGGAGCTTGTACTTTGAAACAAGTGACTTTGGCGTTTTCAATCCACGGCCGAACTCCATCACCTCATAGCCGGACAAACCCCATTACAATTGACGCCCAACGTGGGGCCCGTGGATTGAGGTTACGTACGACGCAATACGTGAGAAAGTGCCGACCGACCGACGCCAAATTCGTTCGTCCAATCTAATATTTTACCGCAATTTTTTCATCGTCGTATTTTTCACTCCTTATCAAGATTGCGATGCAACGAGGAGGCAGACGACGCCGCGAAGAGATCGTTGAAGATGAGACCGAAGTAGAGGAAACCCATGAAGGGCCTACTCATGATGCCGAATTGGAATTCGTTGCATGCGAGGCGTGGCCAGACCAACCTCACCGAGCACCCACGACGAGCGGGGAGACATTCCAGATCACCGAAGAGTTATCCAACTATCGAATCTGCTGACGAGTGTTATGCACTGCTACTGAACGACAGCCAACCCGGCCACATCGACACGTCACCCGCGAGAAATTTAGCTAACTGCAAGGGGAGATTTGACGGAAGCGGCGAGCGTGATCCCGACACAATCGAATCGTTCATCGACGCAGTCGAAATTAATATAGAATGCATGCACGAATGTCAGCGAAGAACATGCGCTCAGAGGATTGGCCATGCTGTTGAGTGGTGGCGCCGCGACCTGGTGGAGAGGCATCAAGTCAGACGTTGCTACATGGACCGAAGCGAAGAACCGCATGCGAACTATGTACAAGCTTCTCCGTGACATATTCGCAAACGAACAAAGTAGTGAACCTTCTGACGCATTTATTCCGCGAGCGCGTGCTATAATTTCCCGGTTTCCGTATGAATCCAGTTCAATTACAATTAGATATTTTGTATGGTTTGCTTAATAGAAAAATAAGAAAACATGTCCCGAGAAATAGTGTCACTTGTCTAGATATGTTATTAATGAGAGCGAGAGAAGTAGAGGAAGCGATGAACGAGGTAGGTAATATAGAAAACACTCCTAAAGGTTCTCTATGTTCGAACGTCAGCGAAGGTAAACCGCGCGTTTCCATTAACACTAGCAAAGGTTCCTCCTACACCTAGCTACACGAAGCGTCCTCGCAACCGTTGCAATTACTGCAAATCGTTCGGGCATAGCATACAAGAATGTAAGAAAATAATGGGGCTAGCAATGCTCTGTGCATTGCTAGCCCCATGCTGTACAAACTTTTGGTTAACTCAGGGGTATTTTAGGGGTATTTTATAGGGGGTGGGGTTTAGTATATGAGGTATCTATTGGGAGTAATCTATGTTTTTCCTCCACCACCTGACATTAATTTAGACTAGTTTAAGACAAATACTGAGCAGTTTTCACAGATTTAACCTCAAAATAAAAATAAAAAAACTCAAAAACTATGTGTTTCCTCACTTAGCTCCTCTAAGGGGGGTCCTTCCCCCACCAGAGATATCCTAATCATGCCCACAGACAGAAAAATAGGACCAAATAGGATCAGAGCTGGGCCGATCACTCTACTGGTCCTGTCGTTGCTCCAGCGAGCCTGTATGGAATTATACTCCTGTGTATTTATTTCTCGTGCCTCTAGCTGGCCTTGAGTTGGAGAATTAGGACAAACTCACAGATCCCTCGCTGTCCAGCAAGGACTCCAACAAAGAGTGTGTGAGAAGAGCTTGATTTCTAAATCGGTGACATTTCAGCAGCCGATAACAACATTCCCAGCATAGTGCTTTTGGTAAATCATCCACGATTGAAACCTGAAAAGCAATAAATAAGAAGTTGTTTATTAGGAAGAATGAATTCTTTGTTTGCCTTATTAAGGCAAAATTTTGCCCTATTAATGTTTGCTTTATAGGTAAGATAAAATGTCATTATTATTATTTATGAATAAAATATTTTGACTTTCACTTTGAAATTTTTATTCGTCACCTACCCTATAGTGGGTATAGTTGAAAAGGTTTCCAAAAATATTATGAGTCTTCTAAGACTATTTGGAATTAAGGGTCCGTTTGCGAAATATTTGGCTTTAAAGTGCAAAGGAGAATGCCCATAGCCAGTACTCTTAAAAAAATTATTGTGTCACAATGATTTCTAGACACAAAATTTAATTAAAATATTTCAAGTATTTTACCCTATTTCCTAAAAAATCCTTATGGGGAATAATTTTCTGAAATTAATAAGTAACTTTACTTCCGTTTTACAAAAGAAAACCGTTGGGCCATTTATGTTTGGATAAGGGCCAATCAGGAATCTTTTAAGATCCTTCGGGCCAATAGGTTGCATTGATTCGATTATAATTATGATACAACTAGTTGACGTAAGAGGACAGTCAAATGAATTAGAAAATTATTATAATCAGCCAGGAGTAATAGTGTTCTGTGATTATAATACATTACAAACTGCATGGTGTTTGGGGACTGTCAAATGAATTTGAAAATTAAAAGATCGACATTACATACGCAATCGACTTTAATACGCCTGAGAGTTCATATTACTGTGAGTTTACTATAACCTAAATACGAACTAATTTTATTGAAAATCTCGTATTTCCTAATATTAACATTGACTAAAGTTAGTATGTGTAATTTATTAAGATAACATTATCAAATAAAGGTATTTTTATCAAGACACAAAAATGTTAAAGTCAGTACATTTCTCCATACTAAATGGGCATTCTCCTTTACCCTGTATAATGAGAACTTACAATGAGTCCAGTAACTTCTTGGTACACAGTTTTCATATCATCATTTATCATGCTATACAGCTTCTCGTCTGTAGTCAAACATATTCTGCATACCTGAAAAAATAAGGAGAAATATGTTTTGTTTCACCCAATTTTCTATAATTAACTAGTGGACCCTAAGTTACCCGGCCTATGCTAAAATAACGAAAATAAGTTACAATTCAGGAAAATTTTTATATGTTGTCGAAATATCTCATGAATGGATCAAATGTGCCTGATGTTTGTTTATGTCGCCAACCACCTTTACATTGTTGCCTTTCAAATGAAATCAGTTTGGGACACATCTGATAAACTTTTCATTTGAGGGAGATAGCCTTAATATAAAATCACCATTAGCTACAGAAGAGTTTAAGAGTTATGTTGTGAAAAAAGAAATATGCTGTACTCATTTCACAATATGGCACCAGGATAAAATCTATACTATAATAAAATTCAAAGTGTCTGTTTGTCTGTCCGAGCATCACATAAAAGACCTTGAACGGATTTCGATGAAAATTGGTAAAGTTGTTACTGATACCCTGGGTCATATATTAGACAACTTTTCATCCCGGAAAATTAAAAGGTTTCCAGGGAAAACAGGATAAAAGTTTAAATAAGTTAAAACATAATTTCCGTATGCAAAGTTGCAGGCAACAGTCTGTATGTAAATTTTGATATTAATTAGCATATCCAAACATCTTTAAAACTGTACAAAAATATATGGAGGAAGTAGGATTGGATAGGATTTACTTAAAACTCCAAACTATATCCCTACCACCATAAAGGTCTTTGACTAATGCATTACATCAAGCCAAAAGGTACGTGTAGAGGAATTTCCAAAAGGAAAGTTGGAAAATAATATGTAATTAACTTTTTCTTTTATGCATAGGACTTCTCATCTGCTTTTAATATAATAGTATTCAAGAGGAGAAGGAACTGGCTTTTACTACGTCAGCGTGCTCACCGTCATGGAGTTATCGTCACTTACCACCAGCCGCCACCAGGTAGGATGGTACAAATACAAAATGGTGAATCAATAACTTAATAAATGAACTGGCTATGATAACAACAGTAAACAGACCTTGTACAGTTGTAAGTTACACTGCTCACGAATAAAATAATTATTTTACTCAAGCATTTACTTATAATTTCAATAAAAAATAACTAACCGACTTGGAATTGGATGCCATGTCTTCAGTAATTTACGAAAATTACGAACTCTTTCTTCGTATCCTTACTATCCCAAGCCCAACGATCCGTTTTGTTAATCCAACACACAACTTCATTAAGTCTATTCTTAATAAATTATTATCTTCATCCAAACAAAACTGTTAAATTTATTATGATTTCTTATTACAACCAGAAGAAACGCACCACCATTCATGTTGATGTCCATAATTTTTCAAACCTTTTTTTAAAGACACTGACACTTGACAGCGGTGATGTCAAGTCAAGGATAATATAGGTTAACTAGAATTCAATTCAATCTTCATAAAGATACTTGAAGACGGACGACGTAACATTGGATGACCATATTGTCCATTATCATTGTTAAGTATAGTCCCAGAATATACAGGCTGAATTTTATTCGAAACTATGAGGAATAGCGAAAAATGATCAAATCAATGGAGTCTCTGGGCACAGAGTACTTAATCACTACGTCGGTCGGGGTCACGGAACACAGAGACAAGAGGTGGAAATGGTATAAGTGTTGATTAGTATGGGAACCGTTCTAGCCAAAAAACACAAGTAAATGGATAATCGTATTACTTACAACTAAGAAACTTAAATTTTGATTGGTTGTTAGTTGTCAACCACGAATAGTCCGAGAAACCTGCTATTTATGTTTGAAAATTCACTTTAATATTTGATGTTAATTCTTATTTTTCAATGTCATATTCAGTGAACTTAGTACCTTTATCAATTAAGATCATAATACTTTTCAAGTTCTGCTATACCACAGCTATACACCGCTAGATGGCAATATTCTACGTAATAAATAATTCTATACTTAACATATAGTAATAAGGTTGACATTGAATTGCAGTTGGTTGTATTACAATGTCAATCTTATTGGAAAATGATTAAATAATTCCGTCTTCTGAACGCTAGATGTCGTGACTGGAATCTAATATCAACCTTAAATGTATAGCGGTAAGTTATATTTTTGGTTAATTAGGCCTAGGGATGTGCGTGGTGCTTTTACCGCGTTATCGACAATTATCGATATTTATCGAAACTGGTATACTACAAGGTAATGTTGGTACTTGTTCTTGTACAACTTGTGTGTGTCTATGTGAAAACGTGCTCAAAATTTTGAAAGCTTATATCTATTACAAGGCGTAGACGTGGCCGTAGCTTTTTTATTAACGTTAGCTAACTAAACAGTATGTCGATAAGTGAAATTTCAATGTAGCTCAACGTAGCTTAGCTATAAAAAGAATGATGTGAATTAGGATGAATTTCAACCTTAACGTTATACAAAAAAGGTAAAAAAGAATGCCCATAGCCAGTACTCTCAAAAAAATTACCTATTGTGTCACAATGATTTTTGGACAAAAAATTAAATTAAAATATTTCAAGTATATACCGTATTTCCTAAAAAAATCCTCTTTGAGAATAATTTTCTGAAATTAATAAGTAACTTTACTTCCGTTTTACAAAAGAAAACCATTGGGCCATTTGTGTTTGGATAAGGGCCAATCAGAAATATTTTAAGATCCTTCGGGCCAATAGGTTGCATTGATTCCATTATGATTATGATACAACAAACTAGATGACTTAAGGGGACTGTCAAATGAATTAGAAAATTATTATAATCAGCCAAGAGTAAGTGTTCTGTGACTATAATACATTATAAACTACATGGCGTTTTGGGACTGTTAAATGAATTTGAAACTTAAAAGAACGACATTACATACGCAATCGACTTTAATACGCCGTCATAGGCTAAATTCCAACTAATTTTGTTAAAAATCTCGTATTTCCTACTATTAACACTGACAAAGTTAGTATGTGTAATTTATAAAGATAACATAATCAAATAAAGGTATTTTTATCAAGACACAAAAATGTTAAAGTCAGTACAGTCATTTCTCCATACTAAATGGGCATTCTCCTTTTGTTCGACCTACAACGTTTAGTAGTAGAACCAATTGCGCCATCTAGTGTCGCCAAGGAATAGTTTAAACACCTTTATTTTCGTGGAATTATATTTCCTAGCTTTGAAGCTCTCATAGCCCGGCGGATTGCGTCGATCCTAAGCGATCGAAGAAGTTAAGCAACAGCGGGCGCGGTCGGTAGTTGGATGGGTGACCGCTAGTCCAAAAATTTCTTGAGCGCCTTTGCAACATCCAAACTTACAGCCTTTTTGCTTCTGCCCAGCAATGAGTAAGATATACTAAAAGATCACCAGCTGATCTGCCGTGGCGGAAACCGTATTGACGGTCACTGAAACTATGAATTCTTCTTGTAAAAAAATGCTCTGAGCATGGTACTAGATTTTACTGGGAACCAATTAATCCGCCCAGTAGTTTTAAGCCAGTCTTCTTTTCTCTATGCGTCTTTAGGAAATCTAAGAAGTAACTATAGAAACCAAAATAAGTATAATATTCAAATAATTATTATAATTATTCATAATAATATTATAATATTGACCAAGTTGACTGTTAAAGATTGCAAACTGGCATTAACTATTTATATGTATTAACTATAGGTTATATACGAAGACATTTTCTCTATAAATAGCCATTTAAACCCTAATCAGTCGGCTCTTGGTCCTATAATATTACATCGTAAATAAAATTACAACACACCGATATCGATAAATTTATCCCATCCCTTCCCGAGTAGGAAAGAATGTTTTCAAAGAATGTTCTAGAAAACAATAGTCGAGTAGCAATACCATTTAAAACATAAAAATAACCTTATTGCCGTGTAAATAGAGTAGCTTTTTGATCATAAAAATATATTATTTCCTTTAATTTTATGTTTTGAATTTGAATTAATACAAAATAAATATAAAACTAGGCTTAGCTGTGGGTGGCTGTGGTATGAAACACTGCCATTAAATAAATGCTTAGCTCTGCTATCATTTTTGCACCCAAAATTGCACAATAAGTCATATTATTATAATTTAAGTCAAATTTTAATTTATGTAATGCACAACCGACGCAGCTCAGTGACAGATATGTTATGCGGGCAAGTAAGCGGAGCTACGCTTACTGTTAGTCGCTGTGCCCCGCCTACTTCGCACTTCCACCTCTTGTCTCTGTGTTCCGTGGTCGGGGTCGATTTTGATTTTTGATTAAAACTAGAACTGCATCATTCCATTTTTGCAAAATTAATATTCCTGGCTAGAAATCGAACCCGTTGATTTTAAAAACAAAACTTTTATCTTTAGCTAATTTCCAAAGTATAAAGGTTCAAGCAGGTTCAAGTAAACCAAAAGTTGAAGACTTAAGATTCATTCAGTACAATTTTATTAAAAGAAAAGGAAAGAAGGGCCGCTGGTTTGTTTAGCTGGGGAATTCCTTAACCGGGGGGTCAGTCCGAACGGGCCCTACCGATAATTCACAAGAAGATAGGTACTTAATATTTGAGGCAAAGCGATAACACTAAATTATCAAGAATTACAAAATTCGTTCGGTTGGCGCCGCGCCGGGCGGGCGAATTTTGGAATATTGAAATACTCGCGCAGATTTGTTACATGTATGTATGTATTATAATTATTACTCTTTGTTTGTTATAGTGCGAGTTTTACGTGACATAACGGGCTCGCAACGTAAATGCGAATTGGCTACAATTTGTATGGGACCGAAGCTTTTCTTTTCACTGCCACTAGTATTTATAAAATACGTCAAATTGGAGATTTGAGGTTTTTTCCTAATAAAATCTGATTTTTGTGTTGAAAACCACTAAAAATCGTTACGGTAGATCGAAGCTGAATACTACCGTAAGTACCGTATACCGATCTACCGTTGTGATACCTGGCAGCACTGTCTTACACCTACATCCATTTAGGGCGAATAGTCATAGAGTAGAAGAGTCAGTAAGTAATAATCATGACACGAGGTATTGGTCACTGAGGGGTTGTTACTCCACTTATCATCAGTGGGCTTAGTGCGAGTTTTACGTGACATAACGGGCTCGCTACGTAAACGCGAGTCAGCTATGCTATTGGCTACCGATTTGGCGGCAGTGAAAATAATTTAAAAGAAATGCATCGGTAGCCAATAGCATAGCTGACTTTCCTTTACGTTAGCGAGCCCGTTATGTCACGTAAAACTCGCACTAAGCCCACAGGTGCCTCGTCTGTTTGTGTACAGGCTAGTAACGTAAATCAACACTCAATGGCACACACACACCGAGGGTTCCGTACAAACTTGTAGCCAACGATACTAACTGGCGAAAAGATAAGCTGATTATCTCTATGGGGTCCACCTGGATAATATCAGTGATGACTTGGATGCCACTTACCATCAGCTGGATCGTCAGCTCGTTTGCCAGCTATTTCCATAAAAAAATTCACAGCTCCAAGAGCGGACCTGAGTATTGGGTATTAATTTCAACGATACATTGAAATACAGATAACGAAGTGATCATAAAAGGTTTCCTTTTTTGTCATTTGATCTACGGAACCCTAAAAAGAAAAGGACCACAGTTGACATTATTATGAGATGATCTAGTACAGCCCTGCAAAGAAATGTAACCCATGTGTTTATTAAAACCGTTTAAACAAATAGGTTACTTTTCTCTGCAGGTGACTGTACAATGAGTAAGCTCAGCCCAATAACACCACGATATTTCACAATTATTTTAATTACACTTTCCATTACACTCATCACAAAATAACATCACTGATATCACAGACTTTAATTGAGAAATAACTTTTGTCTCGGGTTTGTATGCGACCGTTCAGGACGACTGCTGTATAGTAATTAAATACTCTGTGGTCGAATGTCCCGTGGGACTGTACACTCTAAGCCCGTGGGCTTAGTACGAGTTTTACAGTGCGACAAGGATCTTTTGGCACGTGGCGAAAATCGGAACTACTGCCGCCATCTTGCTAAGTGTCACTTTTTGACATCTCATTCAGTGCACCCGTCACTGTGGCCGCGTTCCACTTGACGACCACGGTCGTCATGGCCGCGGCGAATACGTCATAGATGACGTCATTTAATTTCCGGGTGGGTCGAAGTGGTCGAAATGCAGTGCTACCAGATATTATTTATTTATTATTGATATAATTATGCTCAATTATGTAAATAATTTTAAAGTATACCTTTTTGCTAGTATAATTAAATTGATAAATAATTATAAAAACGGCGGTCGTGAGCGTGATCATTGTGAACGTCAAGTGGAACGCAGGGTGTACTTCTACGAAGGCGCCCCCCTGTCAATGTCATCCGTGTGCCAAAAGATCCTTGTATTATACAGTACAGTGCGTACGTGACGTAACGGGCTCGCTAACGTAAATGCGAGTTAGCTATGCTTATTGGCTACCGATGCATTTCTTTTCACTGCTGCTAGATCGGTAGCCAATAGCATAGCCGACTCGCATTTACGTTAGCGAGTCCGTTATGTCACGTAAAACTAGTACTTTAGAAGCCCACTGGTTAGAGTTCTATGTGATGTCGACACCAATGTCTTCAATACGCTCACTAGCGCCACCAAGTGGCGACTGATGATATCTGTAGTAGCATATTTTAATCAATACCATACTTTTATTCACAATAGTATAAAATAATAGTCCCAAGAGGCGCCACTGTAATAACCACGGAACACAGAGACAAGAGGTGGAAGTGCGAAGTAGGCGGGGCACAGCGACTAACAGTAAGCGTAGCTCCGCTTACTTGCCCGGATAACATATCTGTCACTGAGCTGCGTCGGTTGTGCATTACATAAATTAAAATTTGACTTAAATTATAATAATATGACTTATTGTGCAATTTTGGGTGCAAAAATGATAGCAGAGCTAAGAATTTATTTAATGGCAGTGTTTCATACCACAGCCACCCACAGCTAAGCCTAGTTTTATATTTATTTTGTATTAATTCAAATTCAAAACATAAAATTAAAGGAAATAATACATTTTTATGATCAAAAAGCTACTCTATTTACACGGCAATAAGGTTATTTTTATGTTTTAAATGGTACTGCTACTCGACTATTGTTTTCCAGAACATTCTTTGAAAACATTCTTTGCTACTCGGGAAGGGATGGGATAAATTTATCGATATCGGTGTGTTGTAATTTTATTTACGATGTAATATTATACGACCAAGACCCGACTGATTAGGGTTTAAATGGCTATTTATAGAGAAAATATGTTCGTAACCTATAGTTAATACATATAAATAGTATAATGCCAGTTGGCAATCTCTAACAGTGAACTTGGTCAATATTATAATATTATTATGAATAATTATAATAATTATTTGAATATTATGCTTATTTTGGTTTCTATAGTTACTTCTTAGATTTCCTTAAGACGCATAAAGAAAAGAAGACTGGCTTAAAACTACTGGGCGGATCAATTGGTTCCCAGTAAAATCTAGTACCATGCTCAGAGCATTTTTTATAAGAAGAATTCATAGTTTCAGTGACCGTCAATACGGTTTCCGCCACGGCAGATCAGCTGGTGATCTTTTAGTATATCTTACTCATTGCTGGGCAGAAGCAAAAAGGTTGTAAGTTTGGATGTTGCAATTGCGCTCAAAAAATTTTTGGACTAGCGGTCACCCATCCAACTACCGACCGCGCCCGCTGTTGCTTAACTTCTTCGATCGCTTAGGATCGACGCAATCCGCCGGGCTATGAGAGCTTCAAAGCTAGGAAATATAATTCCACGAAAATAAAGGTGTTTAAACTATTCCTTGGCGACACTAGATGGCGCAATTGGTTCTACTACTAAACGTTGTAGGTCGAACAAAAGGAGAATGCCCATTTAGTATGGAGAAATGACTGTACTGACTTTAACATTTTTGTGTCTTGTAAATTACACATACTAACTTTAGTCAGTGTTTATTAACCTACTATTGTAGGAAATACGAGATTTTCAACAAAATTAGTTTGAATTTAGGTTATAGTAAACTCACAGTAATATGGAGCCTATGCCGGCGTATTAAAGTCGATTGCGTATGTAATGTCGTTCTTTTAAGTTTCAAATTCATTTGACAGTCCCAAAACGCCATGTAGTTTATAATGTATTATAATCACAGAACACTATTACTCCTGGCTGATTATAATAATTTTCTAATTCATTTGACAGTCCCCTTAAGTCATCTATTGTTGTATCATAATCATAATGGAATCAATGCAACCTATTGACCCGAAGGATCTTAAAATATTTCTGATTGGCCCTTATCCAAACATAAATGGCCCAATGGTTTTCTTTTGTAAAACGGAAGTAAAGTTACTTATTAATTTCAGAAAATTATTCTCAAAGAGGATTTTTTTAGAAAATACGGTATATACTTGAAATATTTTAATTTAATTTTTTGTCCAAAAATCATTGTGACACAATAATTTTTTTGAGAGTACTGGCTATGGGCATTCTTTTTTACCTTTTTTGTATAACGTTAAGGTTGAAATTCATCCTAATTCACATCATTGTTTTTATAGCTAAGCTACGTTGAGCTACATTGAAATTTCACTTATCGACATACTGTTTAGTTAGCTAACGTTAATATAAAAAAGCTACGGCCACGTCTACGCCTTGTAATAGATATAAGCTTTCAAAATTTTGAGCACGTTTTCACATACACACACACAAGTTGTACAAGAACAAGTACCAACATTACCTTGTAGTATACCAGTTTCGATAAATATCGATAATTGTCGATAACGCGGTAAAAGCACCACGCACATCCCTAGGCCTAATTAACCAAAAATATAACTTACCGCTATACATTTAAGGTTGATATTAGATTCCAGTCACGACATCTAGCGTTCAGAAGACGGTATTATTTAATCATTTTCCAATAAGATTGACATTGTAATACAACCAACTGCAATTCAATGTCAACCTTATTACTATATATTAAGTATAGAATTATTTATTACGTAGAATATTGCCATCTAGCGGTGTATAGCTGTGGTATAGCAGAACTTGAAAAGTATTATGATCTTAATTGATAAAGGTACTAAGTTCACTGAATATGACATTGAAAAATAAGAATTAACATCAAATATTAAAGTGAATTTTCAAACATAAATAGCAGGTTTCTCGGACTATTCGTAGTTGACAACTAACAACCAATCAAAATGTAAGTTTGTTAGTTGTAAGTAATACGATTATCCATTTACTTGTGTTTTTTTGGCTAGAACGGTTCCCATACTAATCAACACTTATACCATTTCCACCTCTTGTCTCTGTGTTCCGTGGTAATAACAGAAAGCGCGCTAACAAATGAAACTCAAAATAGTTTTGAATATTTTTTATTCAAGCAAAACATTTTTCCCTAACTGCAAGAATCTTCGGAGGAAATAAAAGAATATTATTAGCTATAAAAAAATCAAAACAAGATACAATTTCTTAAAGTAGAGCAGATACGTAATTACTTAAAATAATACGCCTTCGTTTCGCCTAAGTAAAGTGCAACGATCTTTCATAGAGCTTGGTGTACATTTCTATAATAAAATCCCAAAATTAATACGTGACTTGCCAATAGAATCTTTCAAAAAACGTGTAAAAACACAATTGTTAGGCAAGGGATATTATAGTGTAGACGAGTATTTAAATGACAAAGACGCATGGAACTGATTAGCTCTGCAACCAGTTCCACTCAGAATAATAAAGTTTTGTATGATAATATCTTTTTTGTAATATTTTTTTAAAAGATGTGCTGAGGAGCTTCTTTAGGCTTTTCTTCTCCTCCATGACAAAGCACCTTCCGAAAAGCCAAAAAATTACGTGCATAAGTGTATCAATGATACCCTATTATGATACTATACATAGTATATGGTATTAATTTTAAGATATTAACTCATCCTCGCACTAGGATTCCTTGGACACCTGATGGACACCCACGAACCCAAGAATACATATTATCTAACTAACTAACTATACATCTTATCTTTGATACAACACAAACATTCTCTAACGTCAACGATCGCCACCTATAAATCACAAAGGAAGCTGAAATGGCCCTTACCTAAATCGAATACGGTTTTTTTCAGAACATTTTCTTTTCTAGGACCTTACATCATAGTAAACTACATCACACACTCAATCTTGTAAATCATACTATGTATATATACAAAAATAAAGTTAAATCTTGGCTAGTCCAACTAACATTTATAAAGAAACTGAAAACTTATTTTGCAGTAATATCTTAAATGTTAATTAAATGCACATCCATACATATACACCCACAAATCAACATACACACACACAAAAACACAATTTTTTGTATGTCTTTTTTGTTTTATACTTATATATATTTTTTAACTTTTATTTATAACGAGAGGTTTGAACCTGGTTTCCCACAACACAGGGAATCCTAGTGATCAGGATGGCTATGTAACAAAGGATATGCAATAAATATTTTTTCATTTTCATATTTATCAGTGACATGTCTCCCCGGGAATCGAACTGGGAACCTTGGCATGGTTCTCAACAACCAGGCCATAGGATCTTCGTTTACTGCTAATCATTCTTCCTCTGACGTCACCTCTGCCGGGCTGCGTTCATTGTAGTCCGAGCCAGAGGTCTTCGACAAATCCTGTAAAAATAAAATGTATTTATTGAGAAATAAATAACCGAAATAAATAAAATATGCCCGAGAGGTTATAAGTTTAAAGAAGAATTTATATCCCAGAAAACACATTTTCACGTGAAATGATGCCAAGACGAGACCCTATGGCTCTATATCAAATAGTTATCAGATCTCATGTAGAGCCAATCTTCGCGGCCGCACGCGTTTCTTGTACGGCTTCTTGAGGTGCACGTACCGGAACCGGTACACGCGCCACATACACACCTGTTTGTTCCGTGGCGGCCGCACGCGCTTCTTGTACGGCTTCTTGAGGTGCACGTACCGGAACCGGTACACGCGCCACATACACACCTGTTTGTTCCGTGGCGGCCGCACGCGCTTCTTGTACGGCTTCTTGAGGTGCACGTACCGGAACCGGTACACGCGCCACATACACACCTGTTTGTTCCGTGGCGGCCGCACGCGCTTCTTGTACGGCTTCTTGAGGTGCACGTACCGGAACCGGTACACGCGCCACATACACACCTGTTTGTTCCGTGGCGGCCGCACGCGCTTCTTGTACGGCTTCTTGAGGTGCACGTACCGGAACCGGTACACGCGCCACATACACACCTGTTTGTTCCGTGGCGGCCGCACGCGCTTCTTGTACGGCTTCTTGAGGTGCACGTACCGGAACCGGTACACGCGCCACATACACACCTGTTTGTTCCGTGGCGGCCGCACGCGCTTCTTGTACGGCTTCTTGAGGTGCACGTACCGGAACCGGTACACGCGCCACATACACACCTGTTTGTTCCGTGGCGGCCGCACGCGCTTCTTGTACGGCTTCTTGAGGTGCACGTACCGGAACCGGTACACGCGCCACATACACACCTGTTTGTTCCGTGGCGGCCGCACGCGCTTCTTGTACGGCTTCTTGAGGTGCACGTACCGGAACCGGTACACGCGCCACATACACACCTGTTTGTTCCGTGGCGGCCGCACGCGCTTCTTGTACGGCTTCTTGAGGTGCACGTACCGGAACCGGTACACGCGCCACATACACACCTGTTTGTTCCGTGGCGGCCGCACGCGCTTCTTGTACGGCTTCTTGAGGTGCACGTACCGGAACCGGTACACGCGCCACATACACACCTGTTTGTTCCGTGGCGGCCGCACGCGCTTCTTGTACGGCTTCTTGAGGTGCACGTACCGGAACCGGTACACGCGCCACATACACACCTGTTTGTTCCGTGGCGGCCGCACGCGCTTCTTGTACGGCTTCTTGAGGTGCACGTACCGGAACCGGTACACGCGCCACATACACACCTGTTTGTTCCGTGGCGGCCGCACGCGCTTCTTGTACGGCTTCTTGAGGTGCACGTACCGGAACCGGTACACGCGCCACATACACACCTGTTTGTTCCGTGGCGGCCGCACGCGCTTCTTGTACGGCTTCTTGAGGTGCACGTACCGGAACCGGTACACGCGCCACATACACACCTGTTTGTTCCGTGGCGGCCGCACGCGCTTCTTGTACGGCTTCTTGAGGTGCACGTACCGGAACCGGTACACGCGCCACATACACACCTGTTTGTTCCGTGGCGGCCGCACGCGCTTCTTGTACGGCTTCTTGAGGTGCACGTACCGGAACCGGTACACGCGCCACATACACACCTGTTTGTTCCGTGGCGGCCGCACGCGCTTCTTGTACGGCTTCTTGAGGTGCACGTACCGGAACCGGTACACGCGCCACATACACACCTGTTTGTTCCGTGGCGGCCGCACGCGCTTCTTGTACGGCTTCTTGAGGTGCACGTACCGGAACCGGTACACGCGCCACATACACACCTGTTTGTTCCGTGGCGGCCGCACGCGCTTCTTGTACGGCTTCTTGAGGTGCACGTACCGGAACCGGTACACGCGCCACATACACACCTGTTTGTTCCGTGGCGGCCGCACGCGCTTCTTGTACGGCTTCTTGAGGTGCACGTACCGGAACCGGTACACGCGCCACATACACACCTGTTTGTTCCGTGGCGGCCGCACGCGCTTCGGGTACGGCTTCTTGAGGTGCACGTACCGGAACCGGTACACGCGCCACATACACACCTGTTTGTTCCGTGGCGGCCGCACGCGCTTCTTGTACGGCTTCTTGAGGTGCACGTACCGGAACCGGTACACGCGCCACATACACACCTGTTTGTTCCGTGGCGGCCGCACGCGCTTCTTGTACGGCTTCTTGAGGTGCACGTACCGGAACCGGTACACGCGCCACATACACACCTGTTTGTTCCATGGCGGCCGCACGCGCTTCTTGTACGGCTTCTTGAGGTGCACGTACCGGAACCGGTACACGCGCCACATACACACCTGTTTGTTCCATGGCGGCCGCACGCGCTTCTTGTACGGCTTCTTGAGGTGCACGTACCGGAACCGGTACACGCGCCACATACACACCTGTTTGTTCCGTGGCGGCCGCACGCGCTTCTTGTACGGCTTCTTGAGGTGCACGTACCGGAACCGGTACACGCGCCACATACACACCTGTTTGTTCCGTGGCGGCCGCACGCGCTTCTTGTACGGCTTCTTGAGGTGCACGTACCGGAACCGGTACACGCGCCACATACACACCTGTTTGTTCCGTGACGGCCGCACGCGCTTCTTGTACGGCTTCTTGAGGTGCACGTACCGGAACCGGTACACGCGCCACATACACACCTGTTTGTTCCGTGGCGGCCGCACGCGCTTCTTGTACGGCTTCTTGAGGTGCACGTACCGGAACCGGTACACGCGCCACATACACACCTGTTTGTTCCGTGGCGGCCGCACGCGCTTCGGGTACGGCTTCTTGAGGTGCACGTACCGGAACCGGTACACGCGCCACATACACACCTGTTTGTTCCGTGGCGGCCGCACGCGCTTCTTGTACGGCTTCTTGAGGTGCACGTACCGGAACCGGTACACGCGCCACATACACACCTGTTTGTTCCGTGGCAGCCGCACGCGCTTCTTGTACGGCTTCTTGAGGTGCACGTACCGGAACCGGTACACGCGCCACATACACACCTGTTTGTTCCGTGGCGGCCGCACGCGCTTCGGGTACGGCTTCTTGAGGTGCACGTACCGGAACCGGTACACGCGCCACATACACACCTGTTTGTTCCGTGGCGGCCGCACGCGCTTCTTGTACGGCTTCTTGAGGTGCACGTACCGGAACCGGTACACGCGCCACATACACACCTGTTTGTTCCGTGGCGGCCGCACGCGCTTCTTGTACGGCTTCTTGAGGTGCACGTACCGGAACCGGTACACGCGCCACATACACACCTGTTTGTTCCATGGCGGCCGCACGCGCTTCTTGTACGGCTTCTTGAGGTGCACGTACCGGAACCGGTACACGCGCCACATACACACCTGTTTGTTCCGTGGCGGCCGCATGCGCGGCTTGTACGGCTTCTTGAGGTGCACGTACCGGAACCGGTACACGCGCCACATACGCACCTGTTTGTTCCATGGCGGCCGCACGCGCTTCTTGTACGGCTTCTTGAGGTGCACGTACCGGAACCGGTACACGCGCCACATACACACCTGTTTGTTCCATGGCGGCCGCACGCGCTTCTTGTACGGCTTCTTGAGGTGCACGTACCGGAACCGGTACACGCGCCACATACACACCTGTTTGTTCCGTGGCAGCCGCACGCGCTTCTTGTACGGCTTCTTGAGGTGCACGTACCGGAACCGGTACACGCGCCACATACACACCTGTTTGTTCCGTGGCGGCCGCACGCGCGGCTTGTACGGCTTCTTGAGGTGCACGTACCGGAACCGGTACACGCGCCACATACACACCTGTTTGTTCCATGGCGGCCGCACGCGCTTCTTGTACGGCTTCTTGAGGTGCACGTACCGGAACCGGTACACGCGCCACATACACACCTGTTTGTTCCGTGGCGGCCGCACGCGCGGCTTGTACGGCTTCTTGAGGTGCACGTACCGGAACCGGTACACGCGCCACATACACACCTGTTTGTTCCGTGGCGGCCGCACGCGCTTCTTGTACGGCTTCTTGAGGTGCACGTACCGGAACCGGTACACGCGCCACATACACACCTGTTTGTTCCGTGGCGGCCGCACGCGCTTCTTGTACGGCTTCTTGAGGTGCACGTACCGGAACCGGTACACGCGCCACATACACACCTGTTTGTTCCGTGGCGGCCGCACGCGCGGCTTGTACGGCTTCTTGAGGTGCACGTACCGGAACCGGTACACGCGCCACATACACACCTGTTTGTTCCGTGGCGGCCGCACGCGCTTCTTGTACGGCTTCTTGAGGTGCACGTACCGGAACCGGTACACGCGCCACATACACACCTGTTTGTTCCGTGGCGGCCGCACGCGCGGCTTGTACGGCTTCTTGAGGTGCACGTACCGGAACCGGTACACGCGCCACATACACACCTGTTTGTTCCATGGCGGCCGCACGCGCTTCTTGTACGGCTTCTTGAGGTGCACGTACCGGAACCGGTACACGCGCCACATACACACCTGTTTGTTCCGTGGCGGCCGCACGCGCGGCTTGTACGGCTTCTTGAGGTGCACGTACCGGAACCGGTACACGCGCCACATACACACCTGTTTGTTCCGTGGCGGCCGCACGCGCTTCTTGTACGGCTTCTTGAGGTGCACGTACCGGAACCGGTACACGCGCCACATACACACCTGTTTGTTCCGTGGCGGCCGCACGCGCTTCTTGTACGGCTTCTTGAGGTGCACGTACCGGAACCGGTACACGCGCCACATACACACCTGTTTGTTCCGTGGCGGCCGCACGCGCGGCTTGTACGGCTTCTTGAGGTGCACGTACCGGAACCGGTACACGCGCCACATACACACCTGTTTGTTCCGTGGCGGCCGCACGCGCTTCTTGTACGGCTTCTTGAGGTGCACGTACCGGAACCGGTACACGCGCCACATACACACCTGTTTGTTCCGTGGCGGCCGCACGCGCTTCTTGTACGGCTTCTTGAGGTGCACGTACCGGAACCGGTACACGCGCCACATACACACCTGTTTGTTCCGTTTGTTCCGTGGCGGCCGCACGCGCGGCTTGTACGGCTTCTTGAGGTGCACGTACCGGAACCGATACACGCGCCACATACACACCTGTTTGTTCCGTGGCGGCCGCACGCGCTTCTTGTACGGCTTCTTGAGGTGCACGTACCGGAACCGGTACACGCGCCACATACACACCTGTTTGTTCCGTGGCAGCCGCACGCGCTTCTTGTACGGCTTCTTGAGGTGCACGTACCGGAACCGGTACACGCGCCACATACACACCTGTTTGTTCCGTGGCGGCCGCACGCGCTTCTTGTACGGCTTCTTGAGGTGCACGTACCGGAACCGGTACACGCACCACATACACACCTGTTTGTTCCGTGGCGGCCGCACGCGCTTCTTGTACGGCTTCTTGAGGTGCACGTACCGGAACCGGTACACGCGCCACATACACACCTGTTTGTTCCGTGGCGGCCGCACGCGCGGCTTGTACGGCTTCTTGAGGTGCACGTACCGGAACCGGTACACGCGCCACATACACACCTGTTTGTTCCGTGGCGGCCGCACGCGCTTCTTGTACGGCTTCTTGAGGTGCACGTACCGGAACCGGTACACGCGCCACATACACACCTGTTTGTTCCGTGGCGGCCGCACGCCCTTCTTGTACGGCTTCTTGAGGTGCACGTACCGGAACCGGTACACGCGCCACATACACACCTGTTTGTTCCGTGGCGGCCGCACGCGCTTCTTGTACGGCTTCTTGAGGTGCACGTACCGGAACCGGTACACGCGCCACATACACACCTGTTTGTTCCGTTTGTTCCGTGGCGGCCGCACGCGCGGCTTGTACGGCTTCTTGAGGTGCACGTACCGGAACCGATACACGCGCCACATACACACCTGTTTGTTCCGTGGCGGCCGCACGCGCTTCTTGTACGGCTTCTTGAGGTGCACGTACCGGAACCGGTACACGCGCCACATACACACCTGTTTGTTCCGTTTGTTCCGTGGCGGCCGCACGCGCGGCTTGTACGGCTTCTTGAGGTGCACGTACTGGAAGTGCGTGCGCTGCGCATCCTTGCTCGTGAAGCTCTTCTCGCACTGCGAGCACTTGTACGGCCTCAGACCCGTGTGTCTCTGACGACAAGTGGACATACACATCTGGGTTACTCCGCAAAAAAAATGCTCATTACGAGCTTTAATTTGACTTGTCAAATCTTGCAAAATGAATAAGAACCACTTGTTTTCATACTACAAAGTTAAAATTTTGCATATTGCTTACAGCTTACTTTTAAAATATTACATTTTAGTAATATAGACTCTGTGTAATAAAAAAACAGCCACACAAAACAAAAAAAGTTGTCTGAACCAGACATGCGGCATATGGTTTCCGAAGTATTTTGTCCCGCTGATTACGAATCTGAGGTCAGTATGGCCCCGTAAGTTCAGGATCAAGATCATTTAGAGGTCAAATGGACATTACGTCATAATAAAAATCTGAAAAAATTCATACAAGGGTTTTCGAGGTCGCTGATTACGAATCTGAGGTCAGTATGTTTCCATAAGGTCAAGATCAAGGTCATTTAGAGGTCAAATTTTTTTCAGATTTTATCATGAGGTCCATTTGACCTCTAAAAGCCCTTGACTTTGACCTTACGAAGACAAACTAACCTCAAAGTCGTGATCAGCGACCTCAAAAACCCTTGTATGATTTTTTTCAGATTTTATTATGACGTTATGTCCATTTGACCTCTAAATGACCTTGACTTTGACCTTACGGAGACTAATCTCACAGTCGTGATCAGCGACCTCAAAAACCCTTGTATGTTTTTTTTTCAGATTTTATTATGATGTTATGTCTATTAGACCTCTAAATGATTGTCCGATTAATTTAGTGAACGAAAACCTCCATACCGATTTTATTCTTATTTTTCATAAAAATGTAAAATGTGTCAAGAAGATTGTCATGTAGATAATGTCACAAGAAATAAATCAAGTAAGAGAGTTACAAGTTCGTTTCAATTTTCATCGTCCGAAAAATAATTATATTAGGAAAACACAAAATACAAATTTAGTAACAAACATATTTTGGTCCTTCGAGCCGGATTGATTTTACGGACGATTAGTTTACTCGACAATAATAGTGTTCGGTTCATTCAACGAACCGATATAACAAAAGGCAGTCACATTTGAAACAAAAGGTAAGTCGATAATTATTATTTCTATCTATCGAAAATAAATAAATTACAACAAGAACAATGTCGCAACAAACTACGGAAGAACAAGATAAGTATATATACACATTGCAAGAGATCGGGAGTATAATACAGAAAACACAAATTAATATGAAGAAATGTCCTAAGCAAAGACTGACTAAAGGGTATATACAAGCAAGACTGAAAATTCTCGAAGACTATTGGAACACATTCAAGCAGGCGCACAACGATCTTACGACATGTACTCCGAGGGATCAAAAGGTGATATTACCGCATTTTGTCAATGAAGAATTTTACCGAATTGAGGATATTTATCTGGTGCTTCAAGCGGACCTAACTGATCACCTACTAAACCTGGAAGCGTTGGACGTCGTCAACAAGTCAGCCGTAGCCGTAAGTCAAGATACTCAGTCATTGCCATATGTAAGTAGTTTGCCACGAATTCAGTTGCCTACGTTCTCAGGGAGATATGAGGACTGGCCTACATATCAGGATTTGTTTACAGCTCTCGTTCACAATACAAATTTAAGCAATGTTCAAAAGTTACATTATTTGAAAACTAGCGTATCAGGGGAGGCGGAAATGTTACTAAGACACATTCAAACTTTAGAAAATAATTACGTACAAGCATGGGAGTTACTTAAGGGGCGTTTTGGTAATAAAAAGATGATTTTAAATTCTCTCTTAAAGAGGCTATTTGGTCAAAAGAGGGTTATTAATCAGTCGTCTGGTCAAATTAAAAATATTTTAGATACAACAACAGAATGTATTAACAGCTTAAATAATTTAGAAATTAACACCAGCTCTTGGGATCCTCTTGTAATATTTTTGGTAAGTCAGAAATTAGACCCGGAGACTCTAAAGGACTGGGAGGAGTTTTCTTATAAGACTACGACTGATCAATTACCTACTTGGGATATGTTGAAAGGGTTTCTTGAAGTTAAGTTCCATACACTTGAATTAGTTGTGCCAATGTCAATACATTCAAGAGAGAAACCTTATACACACAAATTATTTCATGCCTCAACTCACGCTACCAATAATGATGATACGTTTCAAACTGCACATGCAATGTCTACAATTGCTACATGCACTTATTGCAAGAATAATCACTATTTATTTCAATGTAAGGACTTTTCAAAATTATCTGTAGAGGAAAGGCGCGACTTTGTGAAAAACAACAATTTATGTTTCAACTGCCTTATACCGTATCATAATGCATACAAATGTAATCAAACAACATCATGTCGAGTTTGCAAGAAGAAACATCACTCTCTATTACACCAGTCTAGAGACAATAATGAGAAAAAGGATTTGGGGACAGCAGTACAATTAGAACCTAAGATTACAACTGCACATTTTTCTCAACAACAATCTGGTCATGACGTATTGCTAGCTACAGCGCAAGTAGAGGTTATATCAAGTAATGGAAACAAACATCTACTTCGTGCATTAATTGACCAGGGTTCTGAAGCTTCATTCGTTTCCGCAAGGGTAGTTGACATATTGGGTTTATCAAAAACGAATATTAGCGGTGTTGTCTCTGGAGTTGGAGAAGGAAGTCAGATACCAATCAAACACTTAGTTGACCTCACAATTATGTCGCGATTTAATACGAAGCATGTTATACAAGTCAAAGCATATGTGCTGAAGACTATATCTACAAGATTACCATCAAAACACATCGCGATTAATTGTTCACAGCTTCAAACATTACTATTGGCTGACCCTACGTTTAATACACCAGGCAGGATTGATATGCTGCTTGGCGCTGACGTCTTTTGCAAAATTATAGAAGATGGTTTGCTTAAGATGGCGGATGGAGTAGTAGCTCAAAAAACAAGTTTGGGGTGGATACTGTCAGGTCAAAGGGAAGATACAAAAATGAATAGCAACAAACATAATATAATAACACTACATATTACTAGAATGGTTAAAGAAGACAATGATATGTTAAGAAAATTTTGGGAAATAGAAACAGATTCATATACAAAGAAGAAATTATTTACAAAAGAAGAAGAAAAATGTGAAGATTTATACAGAAATACAACGAAAAGAGATGTTAATGGAAAGTATATAGTACACTTACCATTAAGACAGAGTATTGAGGAAACAGTAAATTTGTGTGGGAATACAAAGGAACAAGCTATACGAAGATTTAATTACTTAGAGAGGAAACTGGCAAAGACAGAAGAATTGAAGAAAGAATATACGAAAGTCATTCATGAATATAAAGAGATGGGTCACATGAAGAAAGCTGAAACAACAGACGATAAAAATTCGATTTATTTACCACATCACGCCGTAATTCGTGAAGACAAGGAGACAACCAAAGTGCGAGTTGTCTATGACGCATCTGCAAAGGGATCTAACGGTCATTCCCTTAATGACTGCATGATGATTGGACCTGTCTTACAACCTGATTTGCGAAGTTTGATAACAGCGTGGCGAACTCATAAAATATGTGTAGTGGGAGATATAGTTAAAATGTATCGAATGGTCTACATGACAAATGAACACACAAATTTACAACGTATCGTCTGGCGAGATAATCCTGATGAAGAAATTGAAAGCTACAATCTTACAACTGTAACATTCGGCACTGCTGCAGCTCCGTATCTAGCAGTACGTACGCTACAACAACTAGCTGACGACGAAGCAATGAAATATCCTGATACTGCACCTTTAATCAAAACTAGTTTCTACATGGATGATTTAATGGTAGGAGATGATAATGTGGAGAAAACAAAGAAGATGTGTAATGAAATTAGAACAATATTAAAAAAGGGTGGATTTGAAATGCAAAAGTGGTCTAGTAATTGTGATGAAGTTTTAGAATATCTACAAGAAAAGAAAAGTAAGAATACAGTAGAGATAAAACTGAACACGATAATAAAAATATTAGGCTTGACATGGGACAGAAAAGATGATAAATTTAAAATAACAGTAAATTTACCTGAAATGAGATATCCTATAACGAAGAGGTCTATTTTATCTGATGTTGCCCGTTTGTTTGACCCATTTGGGTGGCTGTCACCAGTTGTAATTAGTGCGAAGATTTTAATTCAAAAATTGTGGCTTTGCAATTTAGGTTGGGATGATGAATTACCATGTAACTTTTGTGAAGAATGGATAAACTACAGAGAAGGATTGATACATTTACAAGATATAAAGATACCTCGGTGGTTTAAAACAACGTCAGAAAATTATAATAACGTTACTCTACATGGTTTTGCTGACGCTTCTACTCAAGCATACGCAGCTGTGACTTACTTGAGAATAGTAGAAGGTGATGAAGTACATGTAATTATGATTGCATCCCGTACTAAAGTTGCGCCGTTGAAACAGTTATCAGTTCCTAAATTAGAACTATGTGCTGCGGTACTACTTGTAAAACTTATTAGCGATATGATGGAAATTCTGAAAATTCCTAAAGATAAAATATTTGCTTGGACGGATTCAATGGTGGTATTGTCATGGCTACAATCACAACCTAATCGTTGGCATACATTTGTAGCTAATAGAGTAGCAGAAATCACTCGAGTTATGGACAACGATAGGTGGAGACACGTGAAGTCTATTGACAATCCAGCTGACATCGCGTCAAGAGGTATTACAGCAAGCAATCTAGCTAACAACGAACTTTGGTGGACTGGACCGAAGTGGCTCAAGGAAGACATGTCGTTAGTTAATAAAACTAACAGCCACATACCAGAAACAGAATTAGAGTTAAAGATTAAATGCAACTTATTATTAGAAGAACAACCAATATGGGAAAGATTTTCAACATTGTCAAGAATGAAAAGGGTATTGGCATATTGTAAAAGAATTTTGAAAAGCGATAAATCAGAATCTAAACAGAAATACTTACAACCTGAAGAAATGGAGAATATTTTAGAAGAATGCATAAAATATTATCAAAATTTAGTTTATACCAGGGAAATTGAAGAAATAAAGAAGGATGGAAAGGTTAAGACTAGAAGTTCCCTTATCAGCCTTTCACCATTCTTAGATAGCAAGGGAATTCTCAGAGTAGGGGGCAGACTTCAAAATTCGTCAATTCCAGAGACAACTAAACACCCAATAATCATTCCTGCAAATCAACATATCACCAAACTACTTGTAAGCGAAGCTCACACTAGAACACTTCATGGCGGTATTCAGTTAATGATGTCATATTTAAGAACAGGGTACTGGATAGTAGGGTTAAAATCTAGTGTCAAAAAATGTATCCATAATTGTAAAATTTGTATTGTGGATAAGGCTAAAACAAAATATCAACTTATGGGTCAGTTACCGGCACCCAGAGTTAATCAGCATAGAGCTTTTTTAAATAGTGGAGTTGATTATGCTGGACCCGTATGGATTAAAACATCTAAAGGTCGTGGACATCATGCCTCAAAAGGTTATATTTGTTTATTTGTATGCATGGCAACACGTGCCATACATCTGGAAGCAGTTACAGATCTTACTTCACAAGCATTTATTGCTGCATTTCGGAGATTTGTGGCTCGCAGAGGGTATTGCCAACATCTGTGGAGTGACAATGGCACCAATTTTGTGGGCGCTGCCAAAGAATTGAAGGACTTGTTTCGAGCTGGAAAAGACAATATGATCAAAGAAGTATCTGAAATTTTGGCAAATGAAGGAACAACATGGCACTTTATTCCCGCGAGAATGCCGACGTGTGGTGGTTTATGGGAAGCCGGTGTCCAATCAGCGAAGAGACATTTATCAAGGATAAATAAAGATACTAAGTTAACGTATGAGGAAATGATCACTCTGCTGGCACAGATTGAGGCATGTCTGAACTCACGCCCTTTATGTCCCATAGACAATACAACTGATGAAGTACTAACGCCAGGGCATTTTATAGTGGGCGAGCCTTTAATCAGCGTTCCAGATCTAAATTATGAAAGCAGGAATATCAACTTGCTAACTAGGTGGCAGTTGGTACAGAAATTAACTCAGCACTTCTGGAGTAAATGGCAAACTGAGTATCTTAACACACTACAACAAAGGCACAAATGGCAACAAATACACCCATCACCTGCGGTTGGAGATGTTGTGGTCATTAAGGATGAGGTTATGCCTCCTACAAAATGGTTACTAGGCAGAATTAAACAATTACATCCTGGTGCCGATAATCTTGTACGAGTTGTCACTGTACAGTGCAAGGGAGATCACGAATTGAAGAGACCATTATACAAATTGATACCGCTTCCAAAGGAGATGTAAATCTTATAAATATGTCATGGTGGGCGGCACTAATGTATAATGTAAAAAAATGTTTTTATAATTCTTATTAATGATAAAACAAATGTTTAGAAATTCGTAATTTTGTTAATGTTTGTAAGTATTGTTCAAGTTCAAGTATTGTAAGTATGTTTCAAATTCACTTCTTGTAAATTGTTTTCAAATTCATCAAAGGTAGGGTTGTCAAAATTGTCAATTTCAAAATACAGTCCATTTGAATGTAGCTAAACCTGAGTTATTCGTATCATATATTGTAAAAACTGTTGTTTTTGGTGGGCGGTATGTCCGATTAATTTAGTGAACGAAAACCTCCATACCGATTTTATTCTTATTTTTCATAAAAATGTAAAATGTGTCAAGAAGATTGTCATGTAGATAATGTCACAAGAAATAAATCAAGTAAGAGAGTTACAAGTTCGTTTCAATTTTCATCGTCCGAAAAATAATTATATTAGGAAAACACAAAATACAAATTTAGTAACAAACAATGATCTTGATCTTAATCTTATGGAAACAACTAACCTCAGATTCGTAATCAGCGACCTCAAAAACCCCTGTGTGAATTTTTCAGATTTTATTATGATGTTATGTCTATTTGACCTCTAAATGACCTTGACCTTGAACTTATGGAAACAAACTGACTTCATATTTGTGATCAGCGACCTCAAGAACCCTTGTATAATTTTATTCAGATTCTATTATGACCCTTGACCATTGTCCATTTGACATCTAAATGACCTTGATCCTGACCTTACGGGGCCAAACTGACCTCAGATTCGTAATCAGCGGGACAAAATACTTCGGGAACCATATGTCGCATGTCTGGTTTAGACAACTTTTTTTTGTGTGGCTGAGAAATTAAAGGTTACTGATTTGTATGAACCCGCTTATCTCTGAAAATGTCAGTCGGATTTGATAAATAATCTATGTTTCTGGCTTTTATTCATAGCGTTCATAGCTCGGCGGCTGGTGTCGATAATTGAGCGGCAATTGGATGGGTGACCACTAGTTGGAAACACTTTGAGCGTTTCAGTGATTTCCGTGCTTCGGAGGGCACGTAAAGCCGCTGGTACCAGTTGTTATGGTAATGGTACAATGGTCTTTATTTGAGAGCCTTTCTTCTCCAACTACCACAGGTCTCTAGCTTTTAATAACAACAACTCACAAACTCGTGCCGCCGCACGTTGTTTTTAAATGTGAAGGTCTTCCCGCAGATGCTGCAGGGGTGGAGCATACGTGGCGCTGTGTGGTAGCGAACGTGCACTGTGGGGCACATAAAAATATTATAGTAATAACGAAAGAACAAATTCAACTATACACTACAAACAGAACATAACATTGTGTGTACAAGCTGCAGTACTAGTTAAAATCGTATTTAAATAGATGGCGTTCTTGATGTAATCTTTGTAGCATACTACTCGTATTGTAATAGTAACTGATTGTTCTTGGTGTAATATTGTATACTCTCTTGTATTCCAGTGTTATTATTTGCATATTATGTAATATTTAAAGTAATCCTTTGGAGAGTTGTATCATGTATGTCTACTACAGCTGCTCTAGAACATTTTGTCGAACTATACGAGTATCTTGGTGTTAAGTCGCATTGTATTGGCTACGATTGTGATGTACCTGATACATCAATTGTTATCTCAATAAATAAATAAATAAATAAATAAAATAAAATTTTGAATTGTAACTTCTATAGTTGATATAGCAGTGACAATTAGAACAGAATAACAAAATATATTTTAATTAAAAATTTACCAACTTCAATAAAAAACCTATATTAAAATGCACTATGTGTATCTATATATCGCTCATTTGGAGCGACAGTGACACATTTGCAAAAATCACGAAAATGACTTATTAATGCCAAAATATTATGCATAATCATCTGCGTTGGCAGTGAAAACGCCACATCTGTAGGTTCAAAAACCGTCCGATAGAGGGCAAAAAGTCTTTGTAGCATTATTCCGTTTTGGCGCGTGAGTGCGGAGCAACAGCGACCTAAAAGTCAGTTCTGCGGGGTGCCCCCCCAAGAGTGTACGTGTCAGGGAGCTACACAGACGCAAAGGTAAATGTGTCATATTTTTTTTTTCAAAAATTCGAAGCAATAATGACTCATTTGTATTTTATGTCGTTCGTGTTTTGTTTCACTTGGAATAGATATCACTTTTGAGGATACAATGACGTTTAATACAATTACGTCACTGTTGCACCGAACACTTATATTATTATATTGTTATGGCCGTGGTTATGGCTATGACTTAACTGATAATTAAGTCTGTATTATCCCGAAAACTTAAACATATTTTACAATAATGACTGATTGAAATCAGCTGTTGTATAATAGCAAATTTAACATAAAGCATTATTTTTAAGCATGTGATAGCCTAGTGGTTAGAACGTTGGTCTCCCGAACGCGGGGGCCCGGGTTCAAATCCTGGCACGCACCTCTAATTTTCAAATATTATGTGCGTATTACAAGTTAATTTATCACTTGCTTCGGTGAAGGAAAACATCGTGAGGAAACCTGCACACCTGAGAGTTCTCCATAATGTTCTCAAAGGTGTGTGAAGTCTACCAATCCGCACTTGGCCAGCGTGGTAGACTATGGCCTGTACCTCTCACATTGTGAGAGGAGACCCCGACCTCAGCAGTGGGACAATTATGGGTTGTTGCTTGCTTGCTTATTATTTTTATTTTAAGCCGTAAAAATGGGAAGCCGTGCTCGAATGTTGGTGAAGCTTTGTGAGCAGCATGAATGTTCCGCGACTAATAGCATTGGAGGCCAATTGCCGCTTGATTCAAAAACATCTCCAATTAATATAAGTACAAACGGTAAACATAATACTTTGTACATACATCATTTTTTTAACTTAAATCTATCTTTTCTTCTATATATAAAGGTGAATGGTGAAGAAACTGGGAGTGCTCAATAGAGCTAAGCAGTACTTCACGCCTAAGCACAAGTTGATGCTCTTTAAGGCGCAAATTCGACCACACATGGAGTACTGCTCCCACCCAAAGGCCGGAGCCCCAGCTGGTCAAGTGGATCCGTTCAATCGCATTCAACGGCGAGCTATTCGTCTTGTCGACGATCCCAAGCTTACAGACGGACTGGAATCGCTTAAGTTGAGGAGAGATGTAGGTTCTCTCTGTGTATTCTACCGTCTGTACAATGGGGAATGTTCTGAAGAACTGTTTGGTTTAATACCTGCAGTTGATTTTCGTCACCGCACATCACGTACCAGGTTTCACCAACACTACCTGGATACCTGGCGTTCGTCCACAGTCCGGTTCTCACGTCATTTTCTGCCTCGCACGTGTAAACTGGAACAAGCTACCTGCATCGGTGTTCCCTCTAAGCTATGACATGGGGTCCTCCCACCGACATCAGTTCAATGTTAAAATGGCGGCGTCTGCAGTCGAACTGCTGTCGGCGTGCAGTTGGCCTGCTGTCGGCCTGCTGTCGAACTGCTATCGGCCTGCTGTCGAACAGCTGTTACCGCGTCGACTACAAGCGTCGACGTTTACAGTTGGCTCTCTCGAATACGAAGTGCTGCTTGCGTGTAAGAGCGCTAACTGAGAGTCATTTATGTACTTATAACGATAAAAGGCTAAAACTGTTAAAAGTTTTCTTAATTAATTAGGTATAAGCAATAAGGCAATCTAACATTAAGATAATTGTAGTAAATGACTGTGATTTAAACATGCCATATTAGTAACTGATAAGACTGTGCTTAGTCTACAAAATGTTGATTAGTTCTTAAATGTAACTTAAGTATAATGTGAGAGGTACATTGTTATTATTGTGTGTTGGTTATTGTCATAAATAAATTCATACTCAGCTATGCAGCATAGCATTTACACATAATTAAGTCATCGAAATCTTTAAATTTTATTATTGACAATAAAAACAGAATATTAATGAAAAAAATTGTTATTTTATTTGAGGACTCAAACGACTTAATTTCTTAAACTGTTTTCGTCGAGGGATACAACGACGCAATTGTAGGTATTAAAACGAAAAAAAAAATTTTTGACCGTTTTTGGACTAGTTAATAATAAAAAAAATGGGTATATTTATGAACCAAGGGTTCCAGCTATAATAAAACAATTTAAAAATAATAATTAGCCGTAAGAATGCTTCAGAATCTTTTTTTGAAGTATGAAATAATCTTTATTCTGCTCTGGTGTAAAGTTAACTAATTTGCATTTGTGTCACTGTCGCTCCAAATGAGCGATATATAAAACACAAAAAATGTTTGTACGGATGTACTCTACAGACTGAAAATATCCAACCGATGTGCCCCAAATGGTTTCATTTGAAAGGCAATATTGCGAAGATGATTTGAGACCACAAAAACAATTCATTAGGCACATGTGTGTGTACACATATTGTACGTTGCATTAGGGTTAGTTTTACTGTGAGGTGTAGGAATGCAAAAATAATAGTTTAAGTACAAGGATTATCATTTTGATAATATTTTAAAAAGCACCCCACGCTTTTATTAAAATTACACGATTCTTAATTCTAATTTATTTTGATGAAGTGGGTCAAAATCAAGTCCAAAGGAGTCGGTTACCAGATACAAACATACATACATATAAAGCGTGTAAAAAGAACCATCGAAAATCGGAGGTAAAAAATTAGGTTAGGTACATTTGGCTCACCCAAATATATGGAAACACTGGAATAACTTTCGAGCGATGAGGACTTTCTTTGAAGAAAAATGTTTCAAACAAAACATTTAGGATTTTTCCTTGGCCATTCAATGGTGACCTTGAATCTGACCTCGACCTTGAAGGTCATTCCAAGGTCAAGGTCGCATTTTTAAATGGGAACCTCCATTTTTCTTGGCGGATTTGGAAAGAGCGGAAAATTTTACGTCCGAATATCGTAGTGAGTGGTTTGTGTATGTATACTTCGTATTCGTGTGAGTTTTAGTGCTGATATTTAACGTTTGATAGTACTGAGAGGCTTATTCCAGTAGTATATTCGTTCACTGGAACCAACACATATAATTTATCGTATCGTCCTGAATGCGGAAACCTGAACTTACTCGTCAATTTGAATTTGGTGGGGAACACCTTGCTGCAATATGCACACTCGAACTGCAAGCCGCCGCCGTGTATGTTGATGTGGTCTTTTAGTTGCGCGCGACACTGAAATATGACAAATAGTGATTAAAATAGACGTGGGCGACGTTATATTGAAGTTATTACTTCTAATGGGGCGGTTAGAAAAAACTATGGGAACAAAATTATTACGATGCGATAGCCAAAAGCGACACGACGAAGGTGTTATTATGCGGCTATGTACTAGGCGCACAGCAGTCGTTAGGGGTTGTTTTGGATTGCTAGCGCGCACAGGGTCGTGGGTGCGAGCGAGAGGTAAGTATAACTTCTTACGTGCGTACATAAGTACACACATGGCTTTTTTGTCATTGTGGCAACACTAGCGAACCAGTGGAATGTCCTTGGCCGGTCCGGCCTTGTCACGCCGCCGGCGGCGCGCCGATGCGAGACCAACTCGGACGGCAAACGCACGCGCTCTTTTTTAATCAGGAGACACAGT
Source organism: Thymelicus lineola (assembly GCA_963932265.1). NCBI lineage: Eukaryota > Metazoa > Arthropoda > Insecta > Lepidoptera > Hesperiidae > Thymelicus > Thymelicus lineola. The sequence goes on from OZ010708.1 coordinate 2,155,721, forward strand.
AGTGTCTTGGCACCAAAGTACACTTTAAACATTATTTTTGTTTGATACTTATGTCTCTTTTCTCGACACCTAGTAAACAAACATTCACCACATTTATTAACACCATATTTTTAATTATTAGCGAAACGTCAACACTTTGTACGTTCACGCCGGAGCGCCGGCTAGCCAAGTGGATCCGTTCAACCGAACTCAACGGCGAACCATTCGACTTGTCGACGATCCCAAGCTTACAGACGGACTAGAGTCGCTCGAGTTGAGGAGAGATGTAAGCCTCTCTCTGGGTATTCTACCGTCTGTATAATGGCCAATGGGGAATGTTCTGAAGAACTGTTTCGTTTAATCCCTGCCGTTAATTTACGTCACCGCACATCACGGTGTACCAGGTTCCACCAACACCACCTGGATACCTGGGGTTCGTCCACAGTTCGGTTCTCGCGTAGTTTTCTACCGCGCGCGTGTAAACTGTGGAACCAACTTCCTGCATCGGTGTTCCCTTCAAACTATGACACGGGATCCTTCAAGAAGCGGGTCTGTTGTTTTCTTCGAGGCGAGCATCGCATTGGCGACGCCCCTGGTGTTACTAAAGTCCATGGACGGCGGTGATTACTTGTCATCAGGTGACCCGTCTGCTCGTTTGCCTGCTCAAAGCATAAAAATAAACCTCTCACCGGAAATACTCGTCCGCACACGTCGCACAAATGAGGAATGTACCCCTTGCGCGACAGAGACGGATAGCTGGTTCTGTTCTTGTCGGGGTGCACGCGCCGGAAGTGGTAGTTGTAGGCGCGCGGGTCCGGCAGACTCGCGTCGCACTGCAATGTGTATAGAACAAATAGAACAAATGAGAATCTATGAAATCTACGAAACCAGTCTCTGCATGTTGTCTCTGACAAAGCATGTTCTCTACAAGAATTCTGTGTGACTCAGCGGCTTTCTTTATGCAATAAAATTCCCCTCAAATACTTTTTACTTTGTACTCTTTAGGTACTTGACACTTTTATCACTACAAATAAGTTGAATCCAAAAAAAAATTTTTTTTTTAAACGCTTTTATTTCAATTTTTTTTTTGATTTTCGTGTATTGTCATCGGAAATACACATGTCTGCCAAATTTCATCAATTTTCATTAAAGGGAAGTCATTCAAATTAACGTTACAAGATTTGATCCTCCGAAGTGAAGCTAAATATAAACCTTATTGCCGTGTAAATAGAGTAGCATTTTGATCGATTTGATGCTTTGATGCTCCGAAGTGAAGCTAAATAAAAGCGTTTAAAAACAACGTTGTTTACAGCGTGGCTGACTAACACAGACAAAAGTTCAAGGTTACAGACAGTAGTTTCGGGTCATGCTTAAGAGCCATTTCGCGGTTAGACGCGCGGAATGAAGAATTTGATGTCAAAAATTAGTATCATAAGAAAGATATTAATGCTGGCAAATGAACTCATAAAATAGATCAATCCTTCATCTTGGATCTTCATTTACCGGAATTTTGAAAATATTAATTTGTTTCTGCGTAACTGTCAATCTAGCATAACTATTTTTCAGCAAAAGGACGACAGAGTCAATTTCATACACTGATTTTCTTTATTAAGTTTTATTAAATTGAGTAAAAAAAAATGTCTAGAGAACACTCATATATTATATTTTGCATTTATTACAAGGGATATACGATTACTATAATATTCGTTTCAAAATTAATTCAATAACATTACCAATTTTCATGGTTTATGCCATGACTTTACCATCGATTTTTGTATTCAATAAAGCGTATTTCCCATCAAAAATTTATGTAGTAATAAAATATGGTCTTTGTCGAATATGACACGTAATTTTTTTTTTATCTTACTGCAAAAAATAATTTATTAAAACGAATTTACTTTACCATATAAAGATACGATCTGGCGCGAAATCAAATCAGTCGTGCGGCAGCACTCTTGGACGTCGGACCTATGTCAATTTTTGCTTTAGCCATCTAAGGAATAGATTTCGTAAAAGTAACGTAATTATATTGCCATTGAACAGTCTTGATCACGTGAGAATTTTTAGTTACAGTCAATTGTATTATTTTTAGTTTTCTATAATTTTCAGGGTTTTGTAGTCAAATCGGAATCATGTCTAGTCCGTTCGTTATTTCAACCGGCCGGCTAGCCCGTCCGGCCGTCCGTCCTTCCGTCTGTCCGTCTGTCCGTTCCGTATGATTTTTTCTTCGTCTACCCCTTAATGTGGGGTATCGTTGAAAAGGTCTTTCAAAAATATTATAGGTTTCAAAAGACCATTTTTCAATTCAGGGGTCCGTTTGCGTAATATTCTGCTTTAAACATCTTTGGTTTGAAGAAAACAATAGAAATTAAGTAACTATTTCTTTCCAATTTATGTAGTGTAAGTAGTAACGGAGAAAATCACGAACATACATATGTACAAAATATAACTATATCTATACTCTGTATGTTAGTCTGTAAGGTATTTATGTTATGGGCCTCGATGCCTGAAATAAAGATTATTATTATTATTATTATACTAATCTATACTATTACTATTGTAATATTATAAAGCTGAAAAGTTTGTTTGTTTGTTTGGTTGAACGCGCTAATCTCAGGAACTACTGGTTTGAATTGAAAAATTATTTTTGTATTGGATAGTTCATTTATCGAAGAAGGCTTTAGGCTATCGGATTTTTGGAAATTCAACCCCTATTGGGTTGGAAGTCACTGCTGTAATTTGAAATAAAACATTGTCCGTTTTTAGACATTAGTTACTGTTTACAGTATTTAGGTTTTTTGTTATATGTGTAAATTACATATTTACATAGAAAAAAATAAATAAATAATTATAACTTGTATACACATACCCTTTATTTATACAACTTTTAGATCAATCTGTACTTTATAGAGTTCCGTACCCAAACGGTGTCAACGGGACCCTATTGCTAAGCCAAAATGTTGGAATGATAGAAGCTCCGACATTAGTCAGCTATAGTCACTTATTATTAGTCAAAGATAATACATTCGTTGTTTGGAAACTCTCGTGCACCCAAGTTCCGTCAACTCCCCAAAACTCACGTATCTCAAATACACAACACAAATACAAATCACCCTCTCATTTTTTCCCTTCACAACCCCTCGCCTCCCCCTATACCCCCCCCCCCCCCTCAGTTCTTCACCCAAAAGTGGAATTTTGCGTCGTGATAATCTGGGAGGCATCCGGGCAAATACCGCACTCATCAGGTAGGCGCAGATCGGCAGATCAGGATATCGGGATATAGATTTTTGGAAAACCGGAAATCCCGGATATCTCGGAGACGGTGCGTCCTAGACAAGTTTAGACGGAAATTTCAACCCCCTTTAGTAAACCCTCAAACCTTATTGCTAAATCTTACTGAACCCACTTTTACTCCCCCCCCTCCCCAAATTTTCCTAAAATACCATATATCTCCTAAACGGTACGTCCTAGACGATTTCCGACTGAATTTCCATCCGCCCTGTGGAACTCATACTTGCAACATTACCCAATCTTATTGGGCCCAACCTTAACCCCCCCCCCCCCTCCCAAATTTTCCGAAAACTCCTTATATCTCCTAAACGGTGCGTCCTAGACGATTTCCGAAAGGATCGAGTAAAAGTTGTAGCCCATAAAAAGATTGACATTTTATGTGCCATACATTTTTCTTGTAGAGCAAGTGGTTTGGGAGGAAAGTGCGAATTTCGTTTCTCATAATTTATTATACTAGACTATTGTCAATATTTTGTTTTGTAAACCAACAGAAAACAATAAAGAATTCGTTTTTAACATTCAAAGAATAGTGTTCTGAATATCTTCTTTTTAAAGCTGTAATCATTTTTGTGTATGGATTGTATTTACCTTTATTTTTACGTTATCTTTTGTATCACGGTAATGATTAGGGTATCGAAAACCGATCCTGTTTTAAATTACCGGGATTTTCGGTACTCGCCTATGCTGGAACCGGGATTCCCGGGATTTTCAGTTCTTTCGGGATTATTTTACCACGGCTTTCCCCGCGTGAAAATAGTTAGTATCGCGTTTCCTATTTTATCTCTCAGGAGCATTAAATAGGGAAAAACTGTTTTCTACCCAAATCCGTATAGTCGTTTGCCGTGATTGAGTAACCATCATACTATTATACCTTACATGCAAACATAAGTTTCGTATTAATTGTATGAAAGCAACACAATTGTATTGCACAATTCAGCACTGCTTGGACGAGAAAAAAGAGTTAAATCATCTTCATTTATATTAGAAAAATATCGATCTGGGCTGTGTAAATAATATTATATTAGTATAGCTGCTTCATGTAGCCGACGTTCTGAATATCTTCTTTTTAAAGCTGTAATCATTTTTGTGTATGGATTGTATTTACCTTTATTTTTACGTTATCTTTTGTATCACGACGCGACATATTTTTATTTCCCAAAAGTTCAGAAAATCCCGGTTCTTTTATTTTGTTTCCCGGTTCTTTTATTTTGTTTCCTGGTCCTTTTGAAAAGTACCGTATTCCTTTGTAAATCCCGGGATTTTCGGTTCCGGGATTTCCCGGTTCTATACCCTCCGATTGATTTGAATTTAGGTATACTTATGTATTTCGACGCGCTGCGAATATCGCAGGCAAAATGGACGCATATTGCATTTTATAGATCACCTTGAAAAAACGTGATTTTTAATTTTTCACGTTGATTTGCCAAAATATTGATTTTTGCAATATGCATCTATTGGACATCTTTATTGTGATGTACCTAAGTAGGTACCTAAAATGTATTATGTAAATAAGTTACCGATAATGGTACTACTACATTGTACTCTTAATTATTATATATAATCCTAGATAATCCTAGACTTACGGGGAGTGAACTATATAATTGTTCTCCCAGAAAGAGTGGAAATACGATAATGTTGTCAATGGCAAAAGTTCTCCTTCCCCTCCCGACACCTCGGGAAAAATCTGACATTTCCCATTTTCAAGATGGCGGCTGCGCGGCGATTGTCAACTTTTTTGTTTATGGCCTTTTGCAAAATTTTTTTGGTGGTATTCGTAAAGTTTAGGGAGGGAGTTATGAAAAAATGAGAAAAAATTGAAAAAACAAGATGGCCGCCGAGTTATTTTGGTTTGAATTTTTTCGATTTTAGAGGTGATTTTGAGGGGTCGCATCGGGGAGGTTTTTCAACTTTTTTGCAATATTTTTTTTGCATTCGCTTGAAGGTATCCTTAATTTTAATATTTTGGGGATATTTATTTTTTCGACAAGATGGCGGACGCGGTGGTGGCCATTTCGAAAAATGTACGAAAAATTACATTTTTTGGGTGCATTTTTCTTCTGGTTGGCAACATTTGAGCGGGTCCCTTTGTTCCGGACGGTTGTGTAACTTGACCCAAAGTGTTGCCAGGTTTTATTTTTTTAATCTTCGTTCACACATTTTTTTGGACTTTCTATTCAAAAACATGAAAAGTAGAAGGAGCAATATTTTTGATACAAATGTCACACAAGAAACCGTGTCATGGTCGTCGCTATGACATTTGACCATTTTCGTCGATGTCGACTGGCAACACTGACTGCTGGAATTTTTTTTTCGTTTTACGAAAAGTCGAATTGATCTCCCAGAAGGAGTGATGGGGGGTGAGTACTATGTATGGGAGAATTTTTGGTTCACCCCCGGATCTATGGGAAAAATCCGACTTTTCAAAAATCCAAGATGGCGGCCGAGGTGAAATGACCAACTTTTTTTTTATTATGCAGCTACCCGAGATTGGTGTCGTTTTCGGCTAATGTTGGGAAAAGAAATACGAAGAATTTGGAAAAATTTGAAAAAACAAGATGGCCGCCGAGATATTTTGATTTAAAATTTTTCAATTTTCGAGGTGACTTTGCGGGGTCGGATTGCGTTGGGTTTTAAACTTTTTTGCGATTTTTTTGCTTTGTTGCCTTGCATCTATCCCCAATTTTGACGTTTGGGGTATATTTTTTTTTTCGCCAAGATGGCGGACCCCGTGGCGGCCATTTTATAAAATGTACGAAAAATTGCATTTTTTGAAGGAAATTTTTTTTAGGTTGGCAACATTTGAGGGGGTCGCTTTGTATGGGGCGAATGTGGGTATTAGTCTGAAGTGTTGCCAGGTTACGTTGATTTTTTTTTCTTTCATACATTTTTGTGAACTTTCTATTCAAAAATATAAAAAGTAGAAGGAGAAACATTTTTAATCAAAAAATTTTACCAGAAAATTTCTAGTGGTTGTCGTAATGACATTTGACCATTTTCATCTAAATTAACTGGCAACACTGGGAGCTAGAATTTTTTTTCCCGTTTTTTCACATTTCGAGTAGCCCAGCCGAAAGTATTGGTGGGGGGTTATAATGATGTATGGAAAAGTTGCTTGACTACTTATGGTCACTATGGGAAAAATCCGACCGTTCGAAAATTCAAGATGGCGGCCGCTCGGCGATTGTCAACTTTTTTATTTATGTGAGCACCTACCCAATATTGGTGTCATTTTCGAATAATTTTGGAACGACTAATACGATGAAATTAGAAAAAATTTAAAAAACAAGATGGCTGCCGAGATATTTTTCTTTAAAGTTTTGAAATTTTAGAGGTGACTTTGTGGGGTCGCATCGGGGTGGTTTTTCAACTTTTTTATAATATTATTTTTCTTTTTCCCTTGAAAGTGTCCTCAATTTTGATATTCTGGGGATAATTTTTTTTTCAACAAAATGGCGGACCCCGCGGCGGCCATTTTGTAAAATGTATGAAAAATTGCATTTTTTGAAGGAAAAAATTAGTAGGTTGGCAACACTTGAGGGGGTTACTTTGTATGGGGCGGTTGTGTAACTTGACCGAAAGTGTTGCCATGTTTGGTTTTTCTTTTCTTCGTTCATACAATTTTTTCGACTTTCCATTCAAAAATATGAAAAGTTGAAGGAAAAATATTTTTGATAAAAAAATCAAACAAGGAGATTTCTTGTGGTAGTCGTAATGACATTTGAACATTTTCATCTTAATTAACTGGCAACACTGGAGTCCAGAATTTTTTTTACTTTTCGAGTAGTTGAGCCTAAACTATAGATCAAGAGTATAAAAAATGTATGGGAGATATTTCTTAATTTAACCATTTGTTTTGGAAAAACAATAAAATTTCAGTGTTGCCATACAAAAAATAATAATTTTCATACAAATTTATTTTTGGATTGAATATTTCGCTGCTATAATGTATGGGGCATTTGTAGGTACTGGTATTTTGTGAATTTTGGTGAAAAAAATTTCGGTGTTGCCATACAAAAAATAATAATTTTCATACAAATGTTTTCTTTTTTCAAATATTTGAGGCGGTTGTCTTCATTTGATGGCCTTATTATGTATGGGGCGATTGTAGGTTCCAATAGTCCGTAAATGATGGTGAAAAAATATTTTAGGGTTGCCATACAAAAAATAAAAGTTTTCATACAAAATGTACTTTTTTATGTAATCATTTCATCAATCTTATGTCATTACAATATATCAGGAGGTTGTTGGTACTTATAGATCGTACACATCTACTCTACCTCCCCCTTGCCCTCCCTCTTCCGCTACCTCTCCTCCTCAATCTCCCTCCCCTCTCCCTACCTCTCCCTTTCTTACCCTTTCCCTCGCCCTTTCCCCCTCCCTCCCTCTCACGCTACCTCTCCGTCTCCCTCTCCCGCTACCTCTCCATCTCCCCTCCCTCTTCCTCTCTCACCCTCTCCATCTCACTCTTCTTCCCCCTCTCCCTCCCTCTCCTTTTCCATCTTCCTCCTTCTCACTCTCCCTCACTCTCCCTCTTCCGCCCACTCTCTCTACGTCTACCTCTTACGTCTACCCTTAATCATGCCAAAAAAAAATAATAACCAAAAGTAGTAGTTTGTAGCCAAACATTTCGCAAACGGACCCCTGAATCGAAAAATAAATTTCCAAGACCGATGACAATTTTGAAAAAAAAAACTATTTATTTATTTTGTCTTTTGCGAAAGAGAAAGGCACGCGCGCTGCTTTAGCAGCGCGCGCCCCACGCGAAAACCTAGTTATTATTATATATAATCCTAGACTTACCACTGACTCACCTATACAATTGATCTCCCAGAAGGAGACGAGATACGATTTTGTTGTCTATAGCGAAAGTTCTCCATCTCCTCCCGACACCTCGGGAAAAATCTGACATTTCCCATTTTCAAGATGGCGGCTGCGCGGCGATTGTCAACTTTTTTGTTTATGGCCTTTTGCAAAACGTTTTTGAGGGTATTCGTAAAGTTTTGGAAGAGAATTATGAAAAAATGAGAAAAAATTGAAAATACAAGATGGCCGCCGAGTTATTTTGGTTTGAATTTTTTCGATTTTAGAGGTGACTTTGAGGGGTCGCATCGGGGTGGTTTTTCAACTTTTTGGCGATATTTTTTTTGCATTGTCTTGAAAATATCCTCGATTTTGATATTTTGGAAACATTAATTTTTTCGACAAGATGGCGGACGCGGTGGCGGCCATTTTGAAAAATGTACAAAAAATGACATTTTTTGGGTGCATTTTTCTTCTGGTTGGCAACATTTGAGCGGGACGCTTTGTTCCGGGCGGTTGTGGAACTTGACCCAAAGTGTTGCCAGGTTTCATTTTTTTTATCTTCGTTCATATATTTTTTTGGACTTTCTATTCAAAAATATGAAAAGTAGAAGGAGCAATATTTTTGATCAAAAATTCACACTGGCAAACGTGTCGTGCTTGTCATAATGACATTTGACCATTTTCGTCGATGTCGACTGGCAACACTGGTTGCTGGAATTTTTTTTTCGTTTTACAAAAAGTCGTTTTGATCTCCCAGATGGAGTGGTGGGGGTAGATATGATGTATGGGAAAATTTTTGACTAACCCCCTTGTCTATGGGAAAAATCCGACCTTTCAAAAATCCAAGATGGCGGCCGAGGTGAAATGACCAACTTTTTTTTTTATTATGCAGCTACCCGAGATTGGTGTCGTTTTCGGCTAACGTTGGGAAAAGTGTTACGAAAAATTTGGAAAAATTTGAAAAAACAAGATGGCCGCCGAGATATTTTGATTTAAAATTTTTCAATTTTTGAGGTGACTTTGCGGGGACGGATTGCGTTGGATTTAAAACTTTTTTGCAATTTTTTTGCTTTGTTGCCTTGCATCTATCCCCAATTTTGACGTTTGGGGTATATTTTTTTTTTCGCCAAGATGGCGGACCCCATGGCGGCCATTTTATAAAATGTACGAAAAATTGCATTTTTTGAAGGAAAAAATTTTTAGGTTGGCAACATTTGAGGGGGTCACTTTGTATGGGGCGGTTGTGGGTCTTAGTCTGAAGTGTTGCCAGGTTACGTTGATTTTTTTTTCTTTCATACATTTTTGTGAACTTTCTATTCAAAAATATAAAAAGTAGAAGGAGAAACATTTTTAATCAAACAATTTCACCAAAAAATTTATAGTGATTGTCGTAATGACATTTGACCATTTTCATCTAAATTAACTGGCAACACTGGGAGCTAGATTTTTTTTCCCCGTTTTTTCACATTTTGAGTAGCCCAGCCGAAAGTATTGGTGGGGGGTTATAATAATGTATGGAAAAGTTGCTTGACTATATATGGTTACTATGGGAAAAATCCGACCATTCGAAAATTCAAGATGGCGGCCGCTCGGCGACTGTCAACTTTTTTATTTATTTCAGCACCTACCCAATATTGGTGGCATTTTCGAATAATTTTGGGACGTGTAATACGATGAAATTAGAAAAAATTGAAAAAACAAGATGGCCGCCGAGATATTTTACTTTAAAATTTTGAAATTTTAGAGGTGATTTTGTGGAGTCGCATCGGGGTGGTTTTTGAACTTTTTTATAATATTCTTTTTGTTTTCCCTTGAAAGTGTCCTCAATTTTGATATTTTAGGGATAATTTTTTTTTTCAACAAGATGGCGGACCCCGTGGTGGCCATTTTGTAAAATGTACGAAAAATTGCATTTTTTGAAGGAAAAAATTAGTAGGTTGGCAACACTTTAGGGGGTTGCTTTGTATGGGGCGGTTGTGTAACTTGACCGAAAATGTTGCCATGTTTGGTTTATCTTACCTTTGTTCATACAATTTTTTGGACTTTCCATTCAAAAACATGAAAAGTAGAAGGAAAAATATTTTTGATAAAAAAATCAAACAAGAAGATTTCTTGTGGTAGTAGTAATGACATTTGACCATTTTCATCTAAATAAACTGGCAACACTGGAGTCAAGAATTTTTTTCACTTTTCGAGTAGTTGAGCCTAAACTATAGATCAGGAGTATAAGAAATGTATGGAAGATATTTCTTAATTAAATCATTCGTTTTGGAAAAACAATAAAATTTCAGTGTTGCCATACAAAAAATAATAATTTTCATACAAATTTATTTTTGGATTGAATATTTCGCTACTATAATGTATGGGACATTTGTAGGTACTGATATTTTGTGAATTTTGGTGAAAAAAATTTCAGTGTTGCCATACAAAAAATAATAATTTTCATACAAATGTTTTCTTTTTTCAAATATTTGAGGCGGTTGTCTTCATTTGATGGCCTTATAATGTATGGGGCGATTGTAGGTTTCAATATTTTGTAAATGATGTTGAAAAAATATTTTCGGGTTGCCATAAAAAAAATAAAAGTTTTCATACAAATGTACTTTTTTATGTAATATTTCAGGTTATTTCATAAATCTTGTCATTACAATATATCAGGAGATTGTTGGTACTTATAGATCGTACACATCGGAGGAAAAATGTTGCAGTGTTGCCATATAAAAATGTAAATTTTCATACAAATGTATTTTGTGTCGAATATTTCAGATTGTTTGTCCATTGAATGTCAATACGATGTATGAGGCGTTTAATAGACTTAAGGGTTATTATTAGTTATCAACTAGCTGACCCAGCAAACTTTGCAAGTTGATAGGCTATCAATTTCTCCTTCTCCCTCTCCATCACTTTCCTTCCCCTCTACCTCCCCCTTGCCCTCCCTCTCCCGCTACCTCTTCTCCTCCTTTTCCCTCCCCTCTCCTTACTTCTCGCCCTTTCCATCGCCCTTTCCCCCTCCCTCCCTCTCCCGCTCCTTCTCCCGCTACCTCTCAGTCTCGCTCTCCCGCTACCTCTCCCCCTCCCCCTCCCTCTTCCTCTCTCTCCGTCTCCCCCCTCTCCCTCTCCTTCTCCCTCTTCCTCCCCCTCTCCCTCCCTCTCCCTCTCTATCTTCCTCCCTCTCACTCTCCCTCCCTCTCCCTCCCCCGCCCACTCTCTCGACGTCTACCTATCCCTCTCCCTCACCCCTTCCCTCACCTTCACCCTCTCCATTACCCTCCCCCTCTCCCTCACCCTCTCATATTCTGTTAATCATGCCAAAAAAATAGACAAACCAAAAGTAGTAGTTTGAAGCCAAACATTTCGCAAACAGACCCCTGAATCGAAAAATAAATTTCCAAGACCGATGACAATTTTGAAAAAAAAAAACTTTTTTTTATTTTGTCTTTTGCGAAAGAGAAAGGCACGCGCGCTGCTTTAGCAGCGCGCGCCCCACGCGAAAACCTAGTTGTTATATAAACTTATATTGTCACAAACCAGATACATGTATGTGGTCACAAAGTGTATAATTAAAATTATATGTTCATAATTTTAAAATTTTTACGTTTGAAAGTATCAAGAAGATTACTCGCACAGAACTGAGGTCAAGCGCGACGCGAGCCGCGCGAGGCAATATCACGCCGCGGAGCCGCTTCAAATACCTATAGTTTATCAACCGAGTTTTGCGAAATGGCTCTTAACCATCAGAACTCACATGCACGTAGTCCTAGTAATGCCATCTGTCTGAAAACAGCGAGAACTTATTCAATGACCTAATAAAATGTATAGTTATTGTTACCAGTTCACACTGCACGGGCTCCTCAGGATCGCACCTCTTGATAAGATTTTTTGCGGAGCGGTAATAATACATTTTCTGGTTGCGTAGCTTCTTGTCGGGGTCTGAGACATTCCGGTTACTGAAACAAAATAATCTTAAATTAAAATTTAAAAATCCCCCGACACTACGGTTCAGAAAGTGTAACTTCATCGACTATTACTCATTAACTTATTATATGTATTTCATATGTATGTATATATATATATATATTATATTTAATTGTATGTATGTAAATTTGTATGTATTGTATTTATAAAAGTATGTATTTATATATTTCTTTAAGCACCTACCGCAAATTTTAACTATCACCCAGGGTTGACTGGTGGAGAATGCCATATTAGGCATTAAGTCCGCCCATTGTTATCTAGTTTTTAGGTTAACAATAAAGAGTGAAATAAATAAATAAATAAATAACTACTTATGCTAGCGTAGCCGTGATAGTTTTCCTTGTAAAATCATCATATAACCTATTTTTAATTTTTTTTACTTACCATCTCCAACCGTTTAGTTCGCAGGGGGGGACACTTGACTCTGAGCAAAATTGGCACTTTTTAACCGACTTCAAAAAAAGGAGGAGGTTCTCAGATCGACTGTATTTTTTTAATGTTTGTTACCTCAGAACTTTCGACTGGGTGAACCGATTTTAATGATTCTTTTTTTAATCGAAAGCTGGTGCTTGTCGTGTGGTCCCACTTAAATTTGAGCGAGATCTGATAATGGCATCCGTGTCAAAAGCATATAAGTCTTAAATTTGCATTAAGTATGTGCGCGATAAATGGACGAATAACTCAATATCACGCCAACCGATTTCGATGATTCTTTTTTTACTGGATGTACTTCAATTTAAGTCGGTTCTTTTCTGTTAAAATTTTGGATTATAAGCCAAATATTTCGCAAACGGGCACCTGAATGGAAAAACAGTTTTAGCAGACCCATAATATTTTCGAAAGATACCTTTTCAATGATACCAAACACTATAAGATACGCGACGAATAAAAAAAAAGAAAATGTGTGCAATTCACACGAGGTAAAAGTGAAACTTTCCAAAATTTTGGTTTCAAGATAATGAGATGAAAAAGCAATAAATCGAATCTTCTACCTTGTTCCTCGCGCCATCTATGAATACAACTTAGCACTTTTTAAAAATTTATCTAGCAATAAAACGAATCTTCTATCTTATTCCTCGCGCCATCTATGAATACAACTTAGCATTTTTACTGTCTGTATAATCGGTCGGTCGATCGACAGATATTAAACAACGAAAATGAAATTCTTATTTTTTGTTGATAAATTCTTTGAAAATATTTAAAAGAGCATTTGAAAGTATTTAAAAACAGTATAAAAATAAAACTAAAATAAGTTGAATCCAAAAAAATTTTTTTTTTTAAACGCTTTTATTTCAATTTTTTTTTTGATTTTCGTGTATTGTCATCGGAAATACACATGTCTGCCAAATTTCATCAATTTTCATTAAAGGGAAGTCATTCAAATTAACGTTACAAGATTTGATCTTTTGATGCGGGAAGCGTTTACCTTATTGCCGTGTAAATAGAGTAGCATTTTGATCATAATATTGAGTTTGATGTTTTGATGCTCCGAAGTGAAACTAAATAAAAGCGTTTAAAAAAGAAATACTGAGAGACGCGAACCTGCGCATCAGGTATTGTGTATCTACGTCCTGACCATTGAGCTACGGAGAAGTTAGATTCAACGACGAAATTAGCAGTTATATGCATGCTTGCCGAGTATATTTCTGTCTCATTCTTTCCTACACATTTTTGTATTTGTGTCTCTTATCTGTCGTTTTTTCCGCTGCATCCGGTTTGAAATCACAACGATTCTAAAGAAGTTTCACTTCAATAATCACGTTACCTGTAGCGGAACTGTCACGGCACTTTGCTTCGGACAGACGGAAGGACGGACATGACGAAACTATAAAGGTCCCGATTTTACTTCGGAACCCTAAAAACATATAAAAAAACAAGCCCATAACAGAATACAGTGAATTCAAACTCACTGTTGGGGCGTTGGTTGAGCTGATGGCTCCAAATTTGTATTATGCTGGTTCAGAGTGGGGAATTTCTTGATTTATAATGACTGGCCCTACACTCTTTGTCATCTGACTGAGTAATTAAAAGAGGTTACAACACTTATGACTTTTATTGCTCGTTCTTTACAATATTATACTAGAATTAAATAAGACTGTCCGAGGGGCTTGTTCTGCCAGTGAGGTGGTGGCGAAGAGAGAGGTGGCGGGAGTTTCCAGCGGCTTTTATAACGAGCTCTAACCCACTAGTGGCGCCATCTATTCATTCCGCCGAGAACTGCTTCCTTAGCGCGGTAATGTAAGTGATCCATCCGGTCGAACATCGCTTGACTCCTTGTTCAATAGATGGCGTTAACACTCACTTTTACTTAGAATTCATCCCTTTGGCATTTTTTTATGGAATTAGCCGGCAAACAAGCTGACGATCCACCTGATGGTAAGTGGCTAGCGTCGCCCATGAACATCAGCAACATCAAAGGCATCACTGATGCGTTGCCGGCCAAGAAAGAAATAAGAAAAAGAAAGAAAGAACTGGCTCTCAAGCCCCCAGCCGGAATGTTTTTTTATGTTAGTTACCTCAGAACTTTGGACTGGGTGAACCGATTTGGATGATTTTTGTTTTAATCGAAAGCTGGTGCTTGTCGTGTGGTTCCACATAAATTTGAGCGAGATCTGACAATGGTATCCATGTCAAAAGTACAATGTACGTCATTTGAAGTCGGTTATTTTTGACGTGATAACGTTTATAAAGACGATGAGTCTGAAAGGCATTCACGAAAACCGAGTAACGGCCGCTCACGTCACGGAAGCGCGCGCAGCATTAGAGAGAGAGGCACGCTAGACCGGCCGTCTCTCTCCCACTCAAGCGTAATCGGTCCGCTTGGAAGGCATTCTCGAAAACGTGGTAACGAGCCTGCTCACGTCACGAGCCACAACGCGCGCAAAGTATCGAGAAAGAGATACGCTGAATAATAATAAAACGAAATATATATCTGTAATTTAATATGTAAAATTGTAATTTTCATTCTATTTCCCGTTCCTAATGTGCGAATTGACAATATTTATATCATAAATTATTCTTCTACGAAATAGACGTTATCACGTAAAACCATTGTCCGTAAACCGACTTTACAGACCAACCAATTTTTTTTTGTTAAAATGTTATTACAATATCTTAATGTCCTTTCTTTGAATGGCATAGTTTCTGACACGGCTCCGGCGATCCCACACGATCTTATCATCGCAGATGCTATTAACGAGCACCTGCTCCTCAGCTCGCGAACCGCTCCGCCCCTCCGCCCCTCCGCGCCTACGCGGGTTCACATTGCACTCTAGGAGCAAGGTAGACAAGACGACGTGCAGTCGATTTTGCAGCGATTCTTATCTTTCACCAACTATATATAGTAGCACAACTATATTTTAACTTATTGATTGCTATTTGATACAAACGACAATATGCCTATTAAAAATATTTCAAATAAAAATCTTAGTAGTATGTCAAGTGAAATTGTACCAAGAAATTATTCTGAGCGAAATTCGCATTTTTCTCCCAACCAACACAATACAGGGTTATACAATAAAGGTTTATACAAGAAAAGTACCCTGGCTATACAAGAAAAATTTACTGGACATAAAAGGTGAATGAGCTACAACTTTTATTGGAAACATTTTTCTGTAAAATCAATATTTTGCCAAATAAACGTAAAAAAATTAAAACCATGTTTTTTTTCAATTTGACCTTGAAAATAAAATATGCGGGCATTTTGCCCATGACATTCGTTATCAGCGCGTCGAAATACGTAGGTATACCAAAATTTATATCAATCGGAGGTATGTGCTAGAAGGAAGTACACCTAAAATATTTTTATTCACCTTTACTATTCTTCTTATACCCCATAGTGAGTATCGTTGAAAAGGTCTCTCAAAAATATTATGGGTTTGCTAAGACCGTTTTTGATGTAGGGGTCCGTCTGCGAAATATTTAGCTGTGTCATAACACGTACAAATTACAATTACTAAAGTAATAAAAAATTAAATCCCTATTTGATTAACTTATGATAAACATATTACCGGATGTTATGTTTCTTTCGCAGATGTGTATATAACGCTTCCTCCTTGACGAAACTCAAGTCGCAATGCTCACAGCGGTGCTTCTCATCGGGAATCTGAGAAACAATGGATTAATAAACAGTCCGTTTCTTTAGAAATGGCTTACTATGTAAACAATCTTGGCACCACATTTTATTGAAATATTCAAAACAGCCAGCGCCAATATATATATATGACGGCGCCACCATCAATGTTTTGTAAAAAACAGCGTTCAACGGGCAATTCGAGCGATCGAGTGATGTGTCACTCGATCGCAATTCGAGTGATCGAGTGATGTGTCACTCGATTCACACCACAGATTCCTATATAAAGCAACGCACGCGCACAACTCGGGTCATTCGTTCATCGACCGTTGCCCAGTGCACACGTTACGTAGTTACCGAGTAGTTTTGTTACCGAGTATCAGACGACTTTGCGAGACAATCAGTTCTAATCGCGTATTTAATTATAACTAGTGTAAAACCTGTGTTAAAATGATTTTCTGACTAAAGTGATTTAAACGTTCACTGTTGCTATTAATTCCCGGACCACCACCCAATTACATAGTCATATTTGCCTACATCAGAAGTGAGAGGATCCATATGGTGAGAAAATTTCGCCCACACATGTCGGAAAATAAATGAAGAATGACAGTGGTCCGGATGATATTTGAAATGACTTGGTTGCAATGAGAAACGTTACGACAGTAAACGTGAGTAAATGAGAACCGTGGAATTTTACAAAGAAAATATGTGTGTGAGAAAATATGTGTGTGATACTCACCTCACGCGAAATATTTGTCGAGAAGCAATTATGGTGGAAGTGAACGGTGGAACGGAGTGCGTTGCTATTTGAACACAGAACACGAGGACGTGTTCAGTTTGTCAGAGATGGCCGAGGGAGTAATAGCATCCAAGACACCAAAACCAACAACCAAACAAACCAAAAAAAATAAATTTCATAACACGTGTCTTTCAGGGAAAAGTACTATCTTTCCATTTGGATCGCATGAATTCGCATTTTAGGTTTTTCAGATATGATGTACAAACAGTGGACAGCAAGCATGTAAAATAAGGATTTTAAATTTCGAATACAAAGGATCGGAATAATGTCATTAAGGTTTGAGGTTATAAGACAGCGATTTGGTATGGCATATTTTTTCATTATTCTTAACAAGATTGGATAATCCACTAGTGTTGTAGTGTAATATCTTAACTTCCAGTGTAAATGGTGCCGTCATTTTGAACTGTCAAAAACACCTGACAGAATGTTCAAAGTTAAGATTTCATGAATTTGTGTTGAAGTAAAATCTATTGTGCTTACGTACTCGTGGAACTTACTCGAAGTTCCAGGATTTCCTTAAAATAACATTGATTAGAAAGAACTGGTTAGAATGGTAGTTTGCGTAAACTACAAATCGTTTCGTCATATTTGTGCTTTATTCAACGAAGTATTATAAAGTCAATGTTTGGTATCTTTCAACTTAATTATGATTAACAAAGTTATTCAAAGTCAGTGCAAGTATATTGTTTTGTGACACCAGAAGCGTTCTGTAAATGATATCAAGAATTTTCAATTTTGAAACGTCTTGATATTCTTTAATTATCGTCTACCCTCAGTTCAGAAAATAACATTTAGACAATTCGTGTTTCTGTGCTTTGTTTTTTGTGTGTTTCAGATAAACTTAGTGACAATGTCAGTGGTATGGACATGCAGCCTGTGAATATCAAAACGTTGACGAGAAGTTGCATCAATGCGAGATAAAGAAGGCTGGTGCGGCGTCAACTGCCTCCACTTGTTGACAAAGACGGCAGCGCATCGCGGCTCTGTACGGTGGCTTACGAGGAGCATCATCGGTGATTGTATGGTGACATGATATAACAGGTGATCTGTATTGATTCCATTATGGTTCATTTTGATAACTGCTCAGTGACAGTAATTGTTCCTTGTTGAGTTTGTGCTGATATTACGTAATGTCACCACTACACTATATCTGTTAATAGTAGCACTTTGTCAGCTGGTTCACGTACCTTGAGCGCTAATAGCGATAGTTAGAGAGTTCATCATCAGAATCATCAGATCCTATCAGAATTGTAACTAATGCCATTGTACACCACGGTGAACGCTAAGCAGTAAAAAAAATGGGAAAGATGTTTAATTGAAAAAAAAATGGATAAAAAGAGAAAGAGAAGTACTATATCAAAAAAAATGTTACTTAAAAAAAAAGAAGAAAAGAGAAGTACGAGTCATTGCAGGGAATAATCCGAACCTTTGGCTCAGCTAAAGGAGCGTATACCCGGTCTAACGCAATCATCTGGACTTTTGTCCGGACTAGCACGATTGGTTACAGGGGGCAATGCCCGGTATAGCACTAACAGCCGGGCTTGTGCTCGGACTAGCGCGATCCGGTCTAGTTTAAACTGCAGGGAAAAAAAATAATCCGGTCCAGTTTAAACTAAAGGGGTCAAATAAACACCAAAACAGGTTAAAAAAAAGGAAAAGAAAAGAGAAAAAAATACTGCGTTTTAGCGATCGTGAATCTCTGAAGGATTGATGTGAACTTTGATGATGATGATGTGAAATTTTATCCATGTGTGTCACAATTTGATATCAAAGAATAACGTGTGATGTATAGCTAAAATAGTTGAACTATGTTTTTATGTTTTTATGTCTTGTTCCCAGATGTTCAAAGGACGCTCGAGGACGAGCGTATGTCAGAATGGCCGTGACGGCGCCACCATCAATGTTTTGTAAAAAACAGCGTTCAACGGGCAATTCGAGCGATCGAGTGATGTGTCACTCGATCGCAATTCGAGTGATCGAGTGATGTGTCACTCGATTCACACCACAGATTCCTATATAAAGCAGCGCACCACGCGCACAACTCGGGTCATTCGTTCATCGACCGTTGCCCAGTGCACACGTTACGTAGTTACCGAGTAGTTTTGTTACCGAGTATCAGACGACTTTGCGAGACAATCAGTTCTAATCGCGTATTTAATTATAACTAGTGTAAAACCTGTGTTAAAATGAGTTTCTGACTAAAGTGATTTAAACGTCCACTGTTGCTATTAATTCCCGGACCACCACCCAATTACATAGTCATATATGCCTACATATATATATATATATAAAAGATTAGTAGTACTAGAGACCGATAAGAGATGGCGCTGTACGATATACTCACAACGGCCTCGTCAAAGCGATGTTTGCGGTTCTTGTGCGATTCCAGTCCCTTCTCGCTGATGAACGAGTTCCCGCACAGCTCGCACACTATGTTCGAGGGATGTCGGATACGTACGTGAGTCAGATAGGTCGATGGTTTACTGAAAAAAAAATGGTTGTCTGTAAAGTAAGTTTACGGACGGTAGTTTAACGTGACAACGTCATGACAAAACATTGATGAAATGATTGCATACTTTTTCTATAGATAAAATTGAATCATTTTAATTAAATTACCATTATTTTGTATAGGAAAAGGAGTGAAATGAAATCTACATTTTGATTCATAAATTAACTTTTATTTGCACTAATTAATTCAAATATGTTTATTACTTCGATGAACAAATTATTTACAAGTAACAATGTGAAGGAAGAGAGATACATGCGGCACGAACCGAGAGCTTCGGCCGATCGTAGCCGATCGTGCCTCTCTATCGCTTGTTCCGCACGTGACATGGGATGTTGACTAATTTTAGGATTCAATTTTATTTTATAGATAGAACCTCAATATTCACGAAAAAAAATATAAAAAAACAATCTTTAATTTAAAAACAAAAATTGATAAATAAAAATCAATATCAAATTTCCCACCAAAAACGTCACGTGACGTCACTAAACTATGTTCAATACTATCTGTCTACTAAGTTTGTTGAATTTCCGTATAAAATTGTTCTAATGACGTCATATTCTCATAATGGCGTTTGAGGTCACGTGACAGTGAGTACAATTTTTAACATTTTAAATTAATGATATTTAATTTATTGTGATTGATTTCAATAAAAGAATCATATATTAGGCCTTTAAATGTTACCACTAATATTTTAGACATAAAGGAGAATGCCCATAGCCAGTACTCTTAAAAAAATAATTGTGTCACAATGATTTTTGGACAAAAAATTTAATTAAAATATTTCAAGTATTTTACCCTATTTCCTAAAAAATCCTTATTGGGAATAATTTTCTGAAATTAATAAGTAACTTTACTTCCGTTTTACAAAATAAAACCATTGGGCCATTTATGTTTGGATAAGGGCCAATCAGGAATCTTTTAAGATCCTTCGGGCCAATAGGTAGCATTGATTCGATTATAATTACGATACAACAGTTATGCCGGGTCCACACGCTTGGTGTTTGCCGCAAATACCAAACACAGCAACCAACATCACAAACACCGATCACAATCACAACAATCACAATCACAATCACACAAACAGCGCATCCTCACATTTGGCGAACATGTCAGTCTATTCAAAACAGACGAAAATGGCGGACGACGCACTTGTTGCAGCGATTGCTTTTGGGTTGACCTTCTTTTACTTTAAATAAAATTAAATAAGAAAGAGAAAATCAAGGAAACGAAGACGGTGGTGGATGACCAAAATTATTTTTTATATTTTTATTTACAATAATACTTATCCGCGTCCATGCATCATTAACTTTTTGCCTACTTTTGTGATTCACATGCTTAGGATTCCAAATACATGGCTCATTTTGATATGCTTCTAAGAACGTTAAAATTATATCTTCAGACCAATCAGTCATTGTTTTTTCTATTTTAGATTCTACGTCCGCTTCTCTCAAGCTCTCGTTTAGTAATGATTGTTAAAAAGCGTTTGGATACAACGCAAACTGTTTGCCGAACATCCTTTGATTTGTGAAGGAAAACCGACAACGATGCCGATCACTGGCGAACACAAACACCAACAGGCAAACAGGTACAAACACCTATCTACATGTTCGTGTTTGTTATTTGTTGTTTGCTGTTTGCCATTGTTTGCCAAGCGTATGGACCCGGCATTATAGTATAATATATCCATGACAACAAACTAGATGACGTAAGGGGATTGTCAAATGAATTATTTTTTTATAGAAAATTATTATAATCAGCCAGAAGGAATAGTGTTCTGTGATTATAATACATTACAAACTTCATGGTGTTTGGGGACTGTCAAATGAATTTGAAACTTAAAAGATCGACATTACATACGCAATCGACTTTAATATGCCCGCATAGAGTCCATATTACTGTGAGTTTACTATAACCTAAATACAAATTAGTTTTGTTTAAAATCTCTTATTTCCTAATATTATCATTGACTAAAGTTAGTATGTATAATTTATAAAGATAACATAATCAAATAAAGGTATTTTTATCAAGACACAAAAATGTTAAAGTCAGTACATTTCTCCATACTACATGGGCATTCTCCTTTATATTAATTTATAATTAGTGTCAACATCCCTATTCTTGAGCGTTGCCGTGCTTCGGAGGGCACGTAAAGCCGTCGGTCCCAGTTGTTATTATAAGATAACAGTCGTTAAGCCATGTCAGAGGTCCTCGGGCGGTTTGAAAACTTCTGACACTCGGGTTGGTCACTAACCCCTCCATCGCACCGCACTGGAGCAGCGTGGTGGAGTATGCTCTAGGCCTCCTCAAGAGAAGAGACCCGTGCTCAGTAGTGGGCCATTAATGGGTTGAAGCCCCAAAATCAAGTCCAAAGGAGTCGGTTACAAGTTACAAACAAACATACAGGTGAAGCTAATATAAAGCGTGTAAAAAGAACCATCAAAATCGGAGGTCAAAAATTTGGTTCACACATAAAAAATACAGTTGAATTGAAAACCTCCTCCTATTTTTGAAGTTGATTAAAAATAATAAACTCACATGAAGACCTTGCCGCAGTGGGAGCAAACGTATTTGGCCCCGCCGTGGAACGCCTTGTGGGCGCGGGCTTGGCCTCTGAAAATATCATGCAAAATCCATTGAAGTATTATTACTAGCGTATAGAACCGACACCGCGAACACCATGTATGTCCCAATGCATTGGCGCCACGTGGCTTCAATCTTCAATGGATTCGTTCCACTTTGATCCGAGAACGGGGGCTCAATTTTGAAAATGGAACCTCCCGGCGGGACACAAATTTTGTTCGAGATGTCTGTTCTATGTCATTATACGTGAATGGCAAACTCTAATTTTACACAAGAAGTAGGGTAAACATTAGTAATCCTGCCCTCCCCCCCCCCTACAATTAATTGACCCTTTGATTTAAAATCCAATTATTATAAGCTGTACTGGTTTACGAGGCATGAAAAAATGTTCCGAAGAAAAATCGGAACCCTTATAGTTTCGTCATGTCCGTCAAAGTCAAAACGAAAAACATTTTTTTTTCAGGCTACCTTCTCTCAGGTAACGTAAGGATGAATTTTTTTTCGTCGCGTACGTAACCTATAGTTTGGGATATCGTTGAAAAGGTCTTCCAAAAATATTATGGATATTTTAAGACCATATCTGGAATTAGGGGTCCGTTAGCGAAATATTTAGCTTTAAAGTGCTAATTTTTATTAGAGTCAAGTGTCCCCCCCCCCCCCCTGCTGGCTCAACGGTTGGAATTGGACAAGTGAAGAAATTCTCAAAAATAGATTATATGATGACTTTACAATGAAAACTATCACGGCTATGTTAGCATAAGTAGTTAATGAGTAATAGTCCTTACTACACACACTTAATGGAGACACGCACTTAATCTAGAGTTCTCTAAGCTATGTTTAGTGAAAAATAAAACTGTCGGGGTTTTTTTTATTTTTAATTAACAAACAAATGACAACCATAAAAACAAATGAAAACCGTCAAAACAAATGACTATCGTCAAAACAGTACAAAGGTATTTTTCTCTGGAATATTACAGGATATTGGCACAATTTGATGTCATTACAAAACAGGACTAGGTAGGACTAGGGTAATTTGCACAAAAAGGTACCTTACCCCAAACTATAAATTACACACAAGCTATTAGTTGCAATTTAAATTTAAAATTTAAATAAAACAACTTTAATTACCTACTAACTTATCTAGAGATTATGGGTAGATAGATAAAATATTGAAAAGGGCCTTACAACCATTGAAGTAATATGTGTATCGCCGGGAGGTGCTCTTTTCGAAACTGTTGCCAATCGGCTACAGTTCTTGGCGCAGACATGCGGTTTGCGGTCACAGTTCTATACGCTAGTAATAATAGTTCAAAGTTCACAACTTACGATGTTTTGGTGACGTAGTCACACTGATTACACTGAAACGTCTGCAAGTGCGAATCGATGTGGCGCCTCATGGAGCGTTTCGACTTGAAGTGAATCTTGCACACCGAACACTCGAATTTACCGCTTTCCTGAAATATATATCATTTATACTAATAATATCCGGATGACCGAGCTTTGCTCGGTTTAGTGTTGCTTAACAACGCCATTTACTGAAGTAGCTTTAGTATTGCTACTTGCCAATAGATGTCAGGAAGAGTATATTGTAGAAGTTTATCATTGCCTGAAAACACCGATAACACGACATTTTCTAAAAATGAATCCTAGCTAGATCGATTTATCGCCCCCGAAACCCCCTATATACTAAATTTCATGAAAATCGTTGGAGCTGATTCCGAGATTCCAATTATACCTATATATATATGTATGTATACAAGAATTGCTTGTTTAATATAAGATTATCAAGCTGAAAATATTGTTTGTTTGTTTGGTTGAACGCGCTAATCTCAGGAACTACTGGTTCGAATTGAAAAATTTTAAAGTGAAACTTTTATTACATCGAGGCGGCGCCACGCCGATGGTTCGCAGCTGACCGTGTAGTGTGTATATAGTCTATACAAATAGTCTATACTATAGACTATTACTCATTTGTGTCAGTGCTCCACGCTATTTGTTTGTTTTTATCAGTGGTTAATGTAAATGTTGCTATTTCTTGCTTTTGATAAACAACGACACAGCTAGTTAGTCCGAAAAACTGGTCAACGAGGATGATGCCATGTTAATACCCTAAATCGAATATTTATCCAAAAAATTTTAGTTAAATGTCCACAATACGAAAAAAAGTTTCACTTATACCTACCGTGGTTTCATAAAACCACACAATCATTTTCTTTTTGTGTTTGATAGTCCATTTATCGAGGAAGGCAATAAGCTATCGGATTTTTGGAAATTCATCTAAGCGGTTAAAATAGGGGTATAAAGACACTTTCATGCAAACCCTCTTCGTCAGTTTTAGAGCTATAAACATGAAATTTTTTATAAAAGTTTATAGTTATTAACGAAAATAATTTTGGAAAATCATCCCTTCAAGGGTTAATTCAGGGGATGGAACTTAGTACGCAACTTCGTAATTTTTGAATTTACTGATACGTAGGCGATACGTAGTTCGCCGAAACAGTTAGTATTTATATATGTATATGTCGGATATCATAAAATGGAACGCGATGCCGGCCGGGCCAAACTTGGGCGTGCTCAGATTTTAAAGATGGCAGCACTATGAAAACTGTCATTTTGCCACGCGGTAGCGGGATAACCGAGGAGAACTATTGACTTGCCAGCCATCATCAGACAGCCTCAGACAGACAGACAGGCATGATGGCAGTAAGTAAAAATCACTAACATTATGCATTTATTTAATGAAACCCTATTAATGGATTGGATCGCAAAACACAAATTTATTTGTATTATTATGAGCGAGATTAATAATATTTTGATAAAATAAAAGTACAAAATACGGCAAGCCGCCATGACGTCTTGAAAGCCAATTAATCAGTCTCAATTAGAGCGAATTACGTCACGCTTAAATAAACAAACGAATATTACTATACTGACAATGACATCTTGTCTATTACTTTATATAGACATGACGTCACAAGCGACGCCATGACACTTTGAAGTGTTTTGGAGCGAATTTTGAACTTAAAAATTAAAGTGTATTTATTTTATACTAAGCTTTATTTTTTTGCGGAAATAATCATATTTCATATTTCAACGTATATCAATACGTTGTAACGATGTACGAGCTACATAGACCGCAGGTAATCCCCACAGACAACACCATTACATCCCACGGCTAATACCATAGAATAGTGCTCTTTCGCATGTGTCGCGTTGGTTCACTATCAATAACTTACTTTTAAATGCAAAAAGAAACTAAATGTATAGAGTTTGTGCTACCTAATGTTAAAAAAGTCAGCAAATATTTTAAACTAAATAATGAAACATTGCATATGGAGGAATCAACGGTCTTTTTAGGGGTGACCTTAGATAGTAAACTTCAATGGGGCCCACATATAACAAATCTCGCGACAAAACTTGGTAGGGCTGCTTATGCTGTTAGGAGAATAAGGCAGTATACTGACGTCGAAACTGCTAGGATAGTTTATTTTGCTTATTTCCACAGTGTTATGTCATATGCCATCTTGCTGTGGGGCAAAGCAGCCAATATAGAACAAATTTTCATTCTCCAAAAAAGGGCTGTTAGGGCTATCTATAAACTTAAGTCTCGGGAATCTTTGCGTGAAAAGTTCAAGGTAATAGGTATACTTACAGTAGCTTCCCAGTATATCTTCAATAATGTAGTTTTTATAAGGAAGAATGTAAACGCGTATAAACAAAATTTTGATATTAATAATCGCCAAACAAAAAGAATGTATCAATTAATTACGCCTTCGTTCCGCCTAAGTAAAGTGCAACGATCTTTCATAGGGCTTGGTGTAGATTTCTATAATAAAATCCCAAAAATAATACGTGACTTGCCAATAGAATCTTTCAAAAAACGTGTAAAAACACAATTGTTAGGCAAGGGATATTATAGTGTAAACGAGTATTTAAATGACAAAGACGCATTGAAATGATTAGCTCTGCAACCAGTTCCACTCAGAATAGTAAACTTTTGTATGATAATATCTTTTTTGTAATATTTTTTTTTTTAAAAGATGTGCTGAGGAGTTTCTTTAGGCTTTTCTTCTCCTCCATGACAAAGCACCTTCCGAAAAGCCAAAAAATGACGTGCATAAGTGTATCAATGATACCTATATGAATAAAATATTTTGACTTTGACTTTGACTTTAATAAAATTTTAACAAACCATAAACCGACTTCAAAAGAAGTACATCCTTTCCAATAAAAAAGAATCATCGAAATCGGCTGGCGTGATATTGAGTAATTCGTCTATTTGTGTGTTTTCATGGATGCCATTGTCAGATCTCGTTCAAAAAGTGGGACCACATGACAAGCACTAGCTTTCGATTAAAAAAGAATCATCAATATCGGTTCACCCAGTCGAAAGTTCTGAGGTAACAAACAAAACAAATACAGTCGAATTGAGAACCTCCTCCTTTTTTGAAGTCGGTTAATAAACACCCCAAATACTTCCACAGGGAGGATGGAAACATGGAATCCAGTGGTTAGGTCTAAAACGTGCAAAGTGTTGTGAAGCAATATGTGGTTAATGTAGTGTGTCGTAATGTGGTTAACAAAACGCAAAAACAAACTAGACGGAAAGTGGATAGACTTATGTACTAGTATCAAATGTCACCTGTCATCCTGTCAAAAGTTTCTACCCGCCACCGCAGTTCATCCGTGACCACGATTCATGCAACTGGGTGGAAATATAGGAGTACAAAATAAATATCGTGAGTACTCGTATTATAGTAAAATGTGATCAGTCCACGATGAGTTAAGTTTAAAATCTTGTATGGACTACGTTTTATTTAAAAAGATTAGAGATCTATAAGAAAACCGAAGCAAAGTGAGGGCGTTTACTGGTGAAAAATAAAATCATACGTACGTCTGTATGCTGAGTCATGTGATATTCAAAAGTCGATTCGTACGAAAATCCCTTGTAGCACTTGTCACACTTAAATTCAGAGTGTTTATAATTATCAGTCAATTTTCTCTTTTCTATTTCCTGTACTTGTTCTTCAAATGTCAAATCGGTTATCGTAAATAAGTTACTTAACGAACTTTTAACTTTCGGCTTTGCCCCAGACTTGGTTGTTACTTTGTTTCGTTTTTTTGGTTTTGGTTTTGTTTGGTTTTTTTGGTTTGTGGTTTGTTTGGTTGTTACTTGTTTCTTGACAATATTCTCTTTATCTATCGGACTATCATCCGAGCCAATTTTATCATGAGAATCATAATTATCGGTTTCCTTTTCTACATCATTAAATACCTTTTTTGCCTCTACCTCATCATCACTAAATTCCTTTTTTACCTCTGCCTGATCATCACTAAATTCCTTTTTTACCTCTGCCTGATCATCACTAAATTCCTTTTCTGCCTCTGCCTGATCATCACTAAATTCCTTTTTTGCCTCTGCCTGATCATCACTAAATTCCTTTTCTGCCTCTGCCTGATCATCACTAAATTCCTTTTTTGCATCTACCTGATCATCACTAAACTTTTTAATCTCTGATTGATCAGCTGCTATCAGTACTATTACTGAGCTGCCATTTTGATTGATTTCCTTCTCACTTGTCTCTTCTTTAAGTATCTTTACATCACAATAATTTTCCGTAATCACACACGGAGTTAATTTTGATTGTAATCCATTTTGCACTCTGTTTATCTTTTTAATGGTTTGTTTTGTGATCTGCAAAAGTAATTACAGTTTTAAAGACATGCACATAACCACAAGTTTTTACCTACATGTTTTGCAAACTGTTTACTTAGTTTTTAAGATCTTGTGAGGTTGTAGACTTCATATTTTAAACTGACATATTGAGATTGACATATTTTAAAAATCTACAGCTCAAGATTTTTTATCGAGTTACCCAAGCCTAAACAAACGTATAACTTCTTACAGGCGCGTTCAAGCAACGCACACATACATGCGCACAGACAGGGAAAATAGGATCGAATAGGATCAGAGCTGGACCGATCACTCTATTGGTCTTGTCGTTGCTCTAACGAGCCTGTATGGAATTATACTCCTGTGTATCTATTGCTCGTGCCTCTAGCTGGCCTCGAGTTGGAGAATTAGGACAAACTCACAGATCCCTCGCTGTCCAGCAAGGACTCCAACAGAGAGTGTGTGAGAAGAGCTTGATTTCTAAATCGGTGACATTTCATCAGCCGATAGCGACATTCCCAGCATAGTGCTTTCGGGAAATTATCCATGATTGAAACCTGAAAAACAACAAATAAGAAGCTTGTTATTAGGAAGTATGAATTGTCTTTCTTTGCCTTATAAATAAGATAAAATGTGGATAGATTGTCATTTATATTACAGACCATACTTGTGCAGTACATTTTTTTTCAACCACCTCGCGTCAAAGTTGTGTAGAAGAAAATCCATAGTAAAAATATCCAAAGTAGACGCTATTTTCTCTGGGTTCCCTGACAATTTCAATTAAACTGCAAACTGACAAATATAAAGAAACTCTCTGAGAGTTCCTAGAAAAAAGAAACATCAAAATATCTGCTCATTTGTGGACTCAACAGGAAAAAGTAGGTTAAGGAGCCGAATTTCCTAAATTTAAAAAAATGGTCAATATCTCGAAAACGGTGACCCTTTTACTAGGTTAATTTTTTGCCATAATATGATAGGGCAATCTTCAACCTATCTACCATCTTCGGTTGATCTACTTATATTTCCTTACCCCTATACTCCAAGTTAAATTCTAGTTGTTTACTTCAAAAGGAAAAAAGAAACCATAGATAAAACAGGTTTGTTCTAATGTCATCTGTCGTTTTTTTGACAGCTGTCATTTCGCACCCTCAGTGGAAAAAAGCATACGTCGTCTTACGTTGAATTTTAGTTATTAATATGATTGGAAAGAGGGACAAAAGCTGCATATGATCAATTTTTTCAAATTTTTATCATTAATCTTGACGGTATCTTACACAAGTAAGAAATCATAATGTAAATTCCTTTGACTACTTACTGATATTTTAACAGTTTTTTGCTCTCCTGTAAAATTGCAATTTTCAACTTATGCCTTTTTTCCACTGACGGTGCGATTTGTTCTCATGTTTACTTTTATGATATTTTTCTGATGTTCTTTGTGTTTTTCCAATATTTTTTTAGTAATTCTGCTATTCCAGGTCAAGACGAATCCAATAAATTAAAGACCATTTAAATCGGTTCAGCCATTCGGGAGTCAGAAGTGGTGTAACTAACACAACCTTTTTTTATACATTTAAAAGAAGATTAAAACTTACATTGAGTCCAGTAACCTCTTCGTACACAGTTTTCATATCATCACCTATTAAGCTATACAGCTTCACGTTTGTAGCCAAACATATTCTGCATATCTGAAAAATTAAAATAAAAAAAAATTAACAAAAAAAAAGCGCGTGGGGTCCCTCCGCGCGGAAGGAGTGAAACTTCGTAAGTACGTATTTCAGCTCATTTCACGACGCTCGCACTGTTTACTTCGCTGCATAGCAAGAATACCACGCGTATGTGCTTGGGATCTACCGACTCACTCTCTCTCTCCTACTTTATACCTTTGTGTATCTTTCTCTCTCCCTCTTGCGTTGGAATATTGGACGCTACTCGTTGCTAACAGCTAACAGGTATACTACGCGCATGCGTTCGAGTGCGTTAAACGTCTAACGCGACCTTGTTGGTAGTCGCATTAGAAGTTTCACTTCAATAAACTTGACAAGTGCGAGTTAAACTCGCTTGGTTATTTTCCTATTTTATTTATTTTTGCCGTTTTTGTCAAGACCATAGGCTTCTTATAGCTTTTCCTGTAATATTTAAGTAAAGAACTATTATCTGCATTTTTTTTCAAAATTCTAGCCTCGGTAGTTTCGGAGATAAGGGAGGGGGGGGAGATTTGGTCATTTTTTGTTTTTAATCTATATTCTTTCTTGAATAATTTTAAAATTATCCATTGTAGAAATATAACAAAAATATGTTTGAGATCCTTACAACAATTCCTTTCAACTGACATATGATACAATACAGTTTGCAAAACAGTTGTTCTTTAATTTTGATTTTGTTAAAAAAAAATTTTTTCAAGATTCAGTTGTTTACTTTATACCCTCGTCTTTGGGTCACAAAAATGTACATGAGTACCAAATTTCAACTCATTGGTCCAGTAGTTTCAGAGTAAATTGGCTGTGAATTGCGGTCACCCAGACGCACGAGTGATCCTATAAGGGTTCCGTTTTTCGTTTCTTCGTACGGAACCCGAAACCGGGCAAGTGCGTGTCAGGCCACGCGCAATGTAGGGTACCGAAATAGTAATTTTATCGACTATTACTCATTAACTTCTTATGCTAAAATAGCCGTGATAGTTTTACTTGTAAATTTATCATATGGGAACATACCAAAACCACGTGACCCATTTTTTCCAACTTTTACCCCCCTCCCCCCTTCGTGACCATCCGTAGTATATGAGTAGACCCCTCCCCCCCCTAGTTTTCACGTGGTAATTCATAAATACGGTTTTCAATACTTTTTTGCAAAAACAGAGTTAAAAAATAATAATTTTGCTTATAATGACGACTTGTGTGGCGCAATGGTTGCTAAAATATTGACTACGCGTCAAAAACCTAAACCCCCCCCCCCTCCCCTCTGTGACCAATCGTGATTTTATGAAGACCCCCCTACCCCCCCTAAATGGGTCACGTGGTTTTGGTATGTTCCCTAACCTAGAAGTTCGCCAGATCAGCTAGTGTATAAATACACATGTAAAAAAACTAGGTAACAGATTTACTTACCAATTTAAGGTTCTTTTGTCTGGCTGCTTTCGCCTTATTGTTTCTGGGTGTAAGATCCGATTGGTGTAGGGTGGAAGGTTGCTGAAAACAGACAAATATAGTATAAAACACAAAAAAAGTTTGTACGGAAGTCCTTTATAGACTCTGAAACCATCCCACCAATATGCCTCAAAATGGTTTCATTTGAAAGGCAATAATCCACGCCAGGTATCCACTAGTTTTAAATAATTAGTGGACTGGATACTCTAAAAATGATCATAGTAAGTACACAAATATTTTATAAACAACAAATTTTGTCCACAAATACACAATGCATCTAACTTTGCATCACTATGATCATTACTAAAACCTACAATTCTCATCTTCCCGAAATTTTACATTCGTCTCATTATCTTGAAACCAAAAATTTTGAAGGTTTTACTTCTACCACGTGTGAATTGCACACATTTTTTTTTAATTGATGTAACTGATGGAATATATGTTTTCGAGTTTTTCAAAACTTTCCATGACAAAGAAAAAAAAAACAAATTAATGTTAAGTTTGTTTATATTTCAAATCCCTCTCTCGGAGGAATAATTTGTGATTGTATCCATTGAAGTATTATTACTAGCGTATAGAACCGACACCGCGAACACCATGTATGTCCCAATGCATTGGCGCCATGTGGCTTCAATCCATTTTGTTCGAGATGTCTGTTCTATGACATTATACTTCAATGATTGTATCGTAGGTTTCATTGTATAAAAACCTAAATATAAGTACCTACTTCAATATAAATCAACCTGTTTTTAAATTTTGGAACGAAGTTCCATATCGCGCGTTGCGAAAGGGAGCTAGACGGAAAAAATTAAGACCAAAAGTTGTAACGACACTTTTTGCTACGAGTATACCTAGTTGTAAGCCGTGCGGCGTGCGCGTGTTTCTCTGTCCGTCTCTATCTCTCTCTTTCATAGAAAGTAGAGTGTATACAGGTTTTTTGTACAAAATAAGAGTGCATATATATATATATATATATATCGAAAGGAACTTCGTTCCATCCGGGTGTACCTTGACACCCCTCAAGTTTTTGGAACGAAGTTCCTTATCGCGCGTTGTGAAAGGGAGCTAGACGGAAAATTACGACACTTTTTTAATCTTACGAATGACGACACTTTTTTTGAAGTGATTCAGAGAGTTTTACAGAGATGGCGCTGTACAACTTTCTGAAATTGTACAGAGATGGCGCTGTACAACAAAACAATACTTAAATCGAAAGGAACTTCGTTCCATCCGGGTGTCCCTTGACACCTCTATGTTTTTTTTCTTCTGTAAGGGGTACAAATATGATAGGTAAGCATAATTTCCGCGTGCGAAGCTGCCAGCAACAGCTAGTATAATATACAGTCATGTAATATTATTCTCACCGGTATAAACAGAGTTGGTACTGCATCATCATTTAATCTTATTACACTCAGTGATCTGTTGAATGCACTGTCATCAAAATGTAAAGAACATATAAAAATGTGTTTACAAGGTCTTAAATTTTCCTCTCCAATTCTCTCTAACCATATACTTCTTCTGTTTTCATTTTGTGGCAGTCTGAAAACAAAAAAAAATAAACAATAAATCAACAACAAAAATCAGTATTCATTTTGTGAAATGTTGGTTCGAAATCAGAAGTTTTTTTTATGCAGCCCCTTAAGTGTACTTATGCACTTTAACTACGCAACCATTGCTTGTATTAAAGAATGTGGATAAATAACGTATTTTGTGCATTTCTGTTATAGAATCAATAGACTTGAAACCAATGACCAGCTCTGCAACCAGTTCCATTCAAGTTAGTGATCTTTTTTAGGGTAACTCAGTTACGAATGTGGATTTGCTTTAATTTAAAAGTGCAAAAGACGATTCAAGTTCTTATAATAAAAATAGTAAAGCATGAACATTTTATTGTCGATTCTCTGTTTTAGATGAATCACGTTGTGTTATGCTTCAGAAAGAAAATAAACCCTGATCTTATATATATATTCTCCTAATTATAAATATACATATAAATTTGGTTATTAGCAAAAAACAGATGAGTGCACTAATCCTGCCGCCGGATTTTTATTAAAAATCTTTTATGTTCTAAACAAACAGATTGACTTGACCATCGCATGAAAACACAATGTATCTTACAAGTAATACATATTATTGGCTTCAACCCATTAATGGCCCACTACTCAAAAGGTAGGTTGGGTTAGTTAAAGGTAGTTTAGGTTCAAAAGTTTAAATAAATAAAAAATAAAATACTCGGCACGGGTCTCTCCTCTTGATGAGGCCTAGAGCATACTCCACCACGCTGCTCCAGTGTGGATTGGTGGATTAGTGGCCAACCCGAGTGTCGGAAGTTTTCAAACCGCCCGAGGGCCTCCGACATGGCTTAACGACTGTTATCTTATGATAACAACCGTGACCGACGGCTTTACGTGCCCTCCGAAGCACGGAAACGCTCAAGAATTTTTTGCCACTAGCGGTCACCCATCCAACTACCGACCGCACCCGCTGTTGCTTAACTTTGTCGATTACTTAAGATCGACGCAAGCCACAGGGCTATGAGCGCTTCTATTCTATACATATTATTATTTCATATTAAATTAGACTGTTTTGTGCGTCTTTGTCATTTAAGTACTCATCTACAGTATAGTAACCTTTGCCTAAGAGTTGAGATTTTACATGTTTCTTAAACAATTCCACTGTCAAGTCACATATTGACTTCGGGATTTTATTATAGAATTGTACACCAAGCCTCAAAAGAGTGCTGCATTTTACAAAGACAGTAAGATGATGTTACTAATTGGTGCATTCTTCTTGTTTGGCGATTATGAATATCACAATTTTAATTATACGCGCTTTTAATATCCCTTATAAAAACTACATTACTATAAATACTTAATACTGTAAAGGTATTGAAAATATGCATACATATTTCTAATGATGTTTATATAAATATAGATACGTTATGCCCTTACAAATCTGTTCCGATGTCCGCAAGGCACGCTTTATTGCTTTATCGCACGTCTTTATCGCTCTCGCGTCAAAACTACATGGCTATCTCTTTCTTCACCTGAATAAGAGTTCCCAATTGGGAACTTTTTGAGTCACACAACGCGCGCGCTTATGACATATCTGCCTCTTTATAATATACATATAATATCATTGATTACAGGGCTAAAAACAACATTTATTGTTATGTTAAATAACTTACCGGTGAAATGTTAAATTTGCCCCATGTGTGCTTAATGTTGCACCACAATTTATTATGGCACACTTATATGGCATTATAGGTACAGTACGTATTATTTTTTCACTTTATTTCAGCACAGTCTTGAAAATGTTGAAACAGAAAGAAATATCGTTTACAGTTTTACACTTTACCGTGACTTTACTACACCACAGACAGCTGACAGAGTACAATTTGTATATACCACAGATTACTATACCACAGAATAAACATTATGCTATATACCTACCACAGATACCTCTTATACCCTGTCCTGTCCACAAATCTTAGAGACTAAATTGACGTTTCATGGTGTAGGAGTTTTAATTGTGTGGGGTGTTGTACTGGCAGCCAACACATGCACATATGTCAGGTGTTTAGAATATTAATATATTCAAATAATGTCACAATAGAATGTGTTCTATTATGACATAAAGACTTCTATCTGAGACACGAACCGGGGTAGACATAATTTGTAATGTTATTATAAACAATATTATTATAAAGTGTAATTATACAGTATTCACAATATAGAATAACATGAAGTGAGTGTGTTTTAAATAGCCCCTCTCCTCCAAAGTCCAGACATATCAAGAAGAACCCTCCAACAGGTTATGGGCCCAGAATATTAAAAGATTAAAATTTATTGAAAAACCAGTGATTTACATAGCCTACATTATAACCTTGGATACCAGTTGTTTACATACAAATAAGCATAGCAACCAGTGATGGATACTTAGAAGATAATGAAGTAATTAATGGGCTTCGTGAAGATGAAGTCAGAGAAGTTCGAGAAGGTGATATTGGAGGAAATAATAATAATGGAGTTAATCTAATTCGAGAAGGTGATATAGGAAGAAATGATAGAAATGGAATTAATGAAGTTCGAGAAGGTGATAGTGGAGGAAATAATAGTAATGGAGTTAATGTAATTTGAGAAGGTGATATAGGAAGAAATGATAGAAATGGAATTAATGAAGTTCGAGGAGATGTTTGTATAAGGAGAAATAATAGAGGAAGAAATGAAAATCGAGAAGAAAGAGAAAGAATTGTAGATGTTCAAGTAACAGATATATTTGGTGAAACAAATGAAGATGAAACAATTGACAGCGGAACAAATGAAAATGAAATAAATTCCAATGAATCAAATGAAAGTGGAACAAATAATAGCAGATTAACAAATGGAAATCTGGTGGAGAATTCGAGAAGTAATGAGGATATGGAATGGAAGATGGAGAATTTTCGAAATTTAATATGAACAATGTGAGAGATTGCAGCTACCCGAGTATTTTGGTGGAGCAACATCCATCAGTCAAGGTAGATAAGAAAATTATTTCAAAAGTGAACTTATTGTGTTTCGGGGGAAATGGGTTGTTTTTTTTTGTTAGTATATAAGTTTTATAGGGGAATTTAAATGTTGTTTACAACAATAAATATAACTAAAAAGAGACAAGGATAATTCAATAATTAAGGGGGTGTTGATAATTTCAATAAATAAACAATTAAGGGGGTGAAGTAAGTGAATGTAATTGTTCATTGATTGAACATCATAAAAACAATAGTCACAAGAAGTCAATAATATTTGATAGAAAGTATACTTACACGAGTTTTAAAATCCTTTTATGTCTCTTTTATAGTTTTGTTTAATTGTTGTTTTTGTTTTTAATAATTATTTGGAATTTTTGTTTTTTGATATTTATAATAAAATAATTTCTGTTGATATTTGGATAGAAGTGAGAAAATTTGGGAAGTGAAAGATTGTAAGGGATAGTGAAAGGTTGTATGTGTTCTTCGAATTCGGGTGTTGAGTCTAAATTTGTGTGGAATTGTATTTAGTAGTTTATGGGTGTTGAGTTTGACTGGTTTGAGTATGAATGGCAATGGTGGATGGGATTGATGTTTTATTTATTTATTTAATTGAAGTTGACTTATTATTGAGTAGTTGGAGTTTGAGGTATTTAGATAGACTTAGAGAAGTTCATATTGTGAGTTGTCGAGAAGGAGTTTAAGGAGTTTTAAATAAACTTATAGAAGTTTATGCTGTGAGTTGTCGAGAAGGAGTTTAAGGTATTTGAATAAACTTATGGAAGTTTATGCTGTGAGTTGTCGAGAAGGAGTTTGAGGAGATTTAAATAAACTTATAGAAGTTTATGCTGTGAGTTGTCGAGAAGGAGTTTGAGGTATTTGAATAAACTTATGGAAGTTTATGTTGTGAGTTGTCGAGAAGGAGTTTGAGGTATTTAAATAAACTTATAGAAGTTTATGTAGTGAGCAGTCGAGGAGTTTAAGATTATTATAAGATATTTGTATGTATTGAGTGGTCGAGAAGGAGATAATTTTAAATAAACTTTGTTTTATGTATGGAGTCGAGAAGGAGTTTAAGATGATTATAGTTATTGATGTTTTATGTGGCGAGTCAAGAAGTTAAGGTTCTTGACGTTATATAGTTGAATGAAAGTACATGTTTGGTCGAGTATGAGTTGGACAAGTGAGAAAGGGATTTATAGTAGTAACATTAAAGTTGGTATTCAGTTTGAAAGGTTGAATTGATAGTTGTTGGCTGAATTGAAATGGAGTTGGTGGTGGAAGTAATTGAATGTAAGTGGTTGTGAGATTTGAATGTATAATTAGGTATGTATGGAAGGTAATGTTAATGAAAGTTAGTGAGTTGTGTGGTTTTGGTATAATGGATTAAATTATATACAGGGGTTTAAATATGTGCAAGTGTTGAGGGGGTGTGTAGGAGTTTTAATTGTGTGGGGTGTTGTACTGGCAGCCAACACATGCACATATGTCAGGTGTTTAGAATATTAATATATTCAAATAATGTCACAATAGAATGTGTTCTATTATGACATAAAGACTTCTATCTGAGACACGAACCGGGGTAGACATAATTTGTAATGTTATTATAAACAATATTATTATAAAGTGTAATTATACAGTATTCACAATATAGAATAACATGAAGTGAGTGTGTTTTAAATAGCCCCTCTCCTCCAAAGTCCAGACATATCAAGAAGAACCCTCCAACACATGGGTGACCAGTTTCTGGCGCAAATTAAATAGTGATGACCATAAACCGGAAAGTAAATCGGAAAAATATTCGGCGCTTTCACGGTGTGTCGAATATTTGTATTAAAGAGTCCCTAAAACTGGTATAAAAATAAGTTTAAGCAACCATATCAAATATAATGATATTTATAATATATTTACCCTAATAAACTGAACGTAAAAGTTATTTTACTTACAAGAACGAATATTTGGTTGTGGCTACATTCGGTATACAGCAAATTTTATACTATATAGCCAAGTACTAAATATCTAGGCAGATATGACAAATAGGCGATTCTCACACTGCTCCGCGCGCCGCTACAGAGCGTAGATCTGCCTCACCACGCGTTTTTTTAACGTTGTACCGAAGGATATCATATCAGTTTCTATAGAAAACACGCGTGGTACATCACATTACAACGACTGAAGTATAAAATATGCCATATTGAGCCTAGCGCGCACAGACACGGGGCTTGGAGCAGTGTTAGAATTGCCAAACTGTACACCGACCTATTATTGAGGATATTTTGGTTTAGTCGGATATCTTGAAATAAATTCCTAAAAGATTTACTACAAACGAATGCGTATATTTTGCATAATTATTTCGAGAATGGCTAAGTATTATTAATACAATACTTCCGTACCAGCGGCCATTTGCTTCAAAATTGCATCAATATTAGTGGGATTGAATTAATTTAAATTAAACGATGAAGGATTTAGTAATAACTTAAACACATCAAGAATATTTATAACATAACTTTATTCAGAATCAGACCTAGTGCTATCACTGTAAAATGTATCATCTGAATCACTACCAACTTCTATTAAAAACTATTTTAATATATAAAAATTGAGATATCGGAAATATCTCATCGACTATATGCCCCAGGCAATAAGTTTTGAGTGAAAATAAGTTTTATCATCTTATCAATGATAATATTGTTACTAACTGAATGTTTTTTGAAGTGAAACTTCTTTAGAATCGTTAGTGATTTGAAGCCGGATGCAACAACAGGTAAGATAATATAACCGCTAATTTCGTCTTTCAATTTAACTTCTACGTAGCTCAATGGTCAGGACGTAGATACACAATACTTGATGCGCAGGTTCGCGTCTCAGTATTTCTTTTTTTTTAGTTTTGTTTTTTTTTAGTTTTATTTTTATACTGTTTTTAAATACTTTCAAATGCTCTTTTAAATATTTTCAAAGAATTTATCAACAAAAAATAAGAATTTCATTCTTTCATTCTGTCGATCGACCGACCGATTATACAGACAGTAAAAATGCTAAGTAGTATTCATAGATGGCGCGAGGAATAAGATAGAACATTCGTTTTATTGCTAGATAGATTTTTAAAAAGTGCTAAGTTGTATTCATAGATGGCGCTTCGATTTATTGCTTTAAGATTCGATTTATTGCTTTTTCATCTCATTATCTTGAAACCAAAATTTTGGAAAGTTTCACTTCTACCACGTGTGAATTTTCTTTTTTAATTAGTTCAAACCTCTCACTATTCTTATGACATGGTTTATGATTCAAAATCCGGAAAAGTAGATCGCACAAATTTAGCTGGTAACATTATTTCGAACTTTGACATTAGCGGTTGTCATTTTAGTCACTAAGATTTGTGGACAGGGTGCTTTACACACATTGACTGGATGCCGATGTATTACGTCAACGTGCTCCTTGAACGTTAGAACCACAGAGTACTTTACGCATCTGAACGCAGCGCGCGTCTAAACACAAGATAGCACTCGCGCGCGTAGGGGGCGTGGCTTACGGACGAGCCACGAGCGAGACGGTCCGCGAGCCGCGCGTGTATATATGAATAGTTTGATGTTTTTATATACTTTATGAAAAATCATAATCGAATGATATATCCTGGGACTATAGATAACATGGACACAATAGAAAAATGGTCCTTAGGCTATGACGTCATCCATCCTTAGGTACCTCTACAAAATTACCTATCCAGTTAGAGTATACATCCAAGTATACTGTAAAGTGTAAACTGCAGTGCATACGTACTCTGTGCTACATACAAGTATAGTAATCTGTGGTAAACTGTCACTTTGCTGTTGAAAAAATTTGTTAGAACTAGGGATGAAAATTGAAAAAAAACATCGATGTTTTTTTAGATGCAATGCATCGCATAGTGGCATCGATGTTATATCGGTGTGTCAAAAAATACATCAATACTCATATACATCGATTGTTTTTATTGATGTGAAAGTTCTAATTTAGTATTTTTTTGTGTTGAATTTTAGAGAATCTGTCGATGACTTTGAGGATTAAATGCGTTTGCAAGTGAGACGCGTTCTTGTGTTGTTAAATGTAATAATTGAGTTGTTACGATTTTAAAGAAATTTTTGAATTAAGAATTTTTGTATATTAAGAAAATAAATGTTTATTAAATAAACTGTCATCATCTTCCGGAGAAAATTCGTAATATTATATTTTTTCCTCATGCCATATTTAGTTCCTGTCATAATCTGAACTTTTATGCCTATTAGTTGTACAAAATAATTTCGATGTTTCACATCTGCTAGCTGCTCCATGACGGCTCACATTTTTTTTTATTAGCATTGGGAGTATTGGGACTAAAAAAAAGGTCATCAGCAGTGAATTTCATGTCCAAAAACCAAGGTTTGCCTCTTCGATGCATCGAATAAAAAACATCGACACTTACTCGATGTTGACGTATTAAAAAAAACATCGGATTAAATCGATGTTTCCATACTTTACATCGAGTGTTACATCGAACCCTACCCTAGTTAGAAGCGATAAGCGAAGATATTGCTAAGTTTTGAACTGAAATAAAGTGAAAAAATAATACGTAGGTACTGTATAATGCCTTGTAAGTGTGCCTTAAAAAGTTGTGGTGCAACATTTAGCCCAAATTTGACTTTTCACCGGTAAGCTATTTAATATAACTAAACATTACAGTTGTATTTAGCCATTGAAATATAAATGTCATAGGACAGACATCTCGAACAAAATGTGTCACACCCGGGAAATTCGATTTTCAAAATTGAGCCCCCGGTTCTCGTTTCAAAATCGAACGAATCCATTGAAGATTGAAGCCACGTGGCGCCAATTCATTGGGACATACATGGTGTTCGCGGTGTCGATTCTGTACGCTAGTAATAAACTTCAATGATATGTACTGATCTTTGTTGTTAATTTATTGTTTATTTATTTTTTTGTTTTCAGGCTGCCACAAAATAAAAACAAAAGAAGAATTTGGTTAGAGCGCATTGGAGAGGAAAATTTAAGATTTTGTAAACACACCTTTATATGTTCTTTACATTTTGAAGACAGTGCATTCAACAGAACACTGAATGTAATAAGATTGAAAGATGACGCAGTGCCGACTCTGCATATACCGGTGAGAATAATATACAAGACTGTATGTGAGAATAATATTACATGCCAGCAGCTTCAAATGCGGAAATTATGCTTATCATATTTGTACCCCTTACAGAAGAAACTTTAAAAACAGGTTAATTTATATTGAAGCATTGAAGTATAATGACATAGAACAGACATCTCGAACAAAATGTGTCCCGAAACCGCGATGATGCGTTCTTTTTTCAAACTCTAGAAGGCGATTTACACACTTGCCATAGAGTAACTTTGTATAAGACACTTGCTGAACCACGACAAACAGTCAACGACTCTAAATCTTTAGCTCTTCCAAATGTTTGATTTAATGTTTAATTGAATTCACTGAGTAATGTAATACACATAATTTATTATTTACCAAAGAGTAGGTACTATAGTCATTCTTATCGGGCTTATTTATTTGTCCATTAACACGCTTACGGCTTGCCAAGTGTGTAAGCCCGACTCATGATTTTTTTTAATTCAATTAAATTCAAGTCAATTTAATTGCATTTCATTCAAAAATGGCGGGAACATTACACAATAATTGAAATAAATTCGTTTTAGTTGATTTAAGTTAATATTTTGTTTTCTTACTGATGATAAGTAATACCATTGTTTTTTTTTTTTTTATGTGCAATTGTTACAATTTTGGCATGCGGCCGCAATGAGCGCAGGCGAGTGACAAGTGAGTGAGTGAATGAAGTAAGCCACCTGGCTGCAATGCATTTCCCGGACTCGATGTTCGGGATGTCTGATCTATACGAAGTAATAGTACTTCAATGTATTGAAGTATTTATATTTAGGTTTCATGCAATGAAACCTACAAAAAAACATGAGAGGTGTCAAGGGACACCCGGATGGAACGAAGTTCCTTTCGATTTAAGTTTTGTTGTACAGCGCCATCTCTGTACAACTTTCTGAATCACACTAGCGCCATGTATACATTATACAGAGCATACAGTACAGCGCCATGAGTTTTACAGAGATGGCGCTGTACTGTAAAACTCTCTGAATCACGCTAGCGTGATTCAGTCGACCCTCCTCGTCGCTCATGATGTCCTAGTACTTCATTAAAAATTTGTGTGAAGTTAAAATTCTTCACAAAAATTTTAATGAAGTTACTAGGACATCACGAGCGACTAGGAGGTTCGACTAAATGCGACTGTGTTCAGTGAATACGTTCAGTCGAACCTCCTAGTCGCTCATGATGTCCTAGTACTTCATTAAAAATTTGTGTGAAGTTAAAATTCTTCACAAAAATTTTAAATAAGTTACTATGATAGGAGCATGAACATGTATTCCATCAGTTCCATCAATTAAAACAAATGTGTGCAATTCACACGTGGTAGAAGTCCTTCAAAAATTTTGATTTCAAGATAATGAGACGAATGTAAAATTACGGGAAGATGACGACGTAAATAGTGCTCTTTCGCATGTGTCGCGTTGGTTCACTATCAATAATATACTATTACATGCAAAAAAAAACGAAATGTATAGAGTTTGTGATATATTTATGTCTGTCTCTTTTTACTGTCGCTTTTTCGTTTCATCGACTTTCAAATCACAACGTTGCTAAAGAAGTTTTCACTTCAAAAATTAATCCTTACTTTACCTGTAGGGTACGTACGTCATGTACGGACGTACCTGAAAAAAGATAATTATTTTTTGTCATTGTCATTAAAAAATTTTAGTATAGTGGAAGTACTGAGTATCCAGTCCACTAGTTTATTTATTTATTTATTTATTTATTTATAAGCTTTGTTGTAAAACCTACAAGCTAGGCTTACAAAGGACGGACTTAATGCCATGGGGCATTCTCTCCCAGTCAACCCATGGTGTAGGTGAGAAGGTGTGGTAGGCGGTAACAATAATTATTGAACGGGATAATATGCTGTATTAATACATAATAATAACAATGATAAAATGTATACATAATTATAAATTAATTATTTCAATACTTATATAACTTTATTAGTTATTTATATAGTTATTAGTTATTTATATTTACTAATTATTTAAAACTAGTGGATACCTGGCGTGGATTATTGCCTTTCAAATGAAACCATTTTGAGGCATATTGGTGGGATGGTTTCAGAGTCTATAATAGACATCCGTAGAAACATTTTTTGTTTTATATATTTGTCTGTTTTCAGCCACCTTCCACCATACACCAATCGGATCTTACACCTAAAAAGGATAAGGCGAATGCAGCCAGACAACAGAAGCTTAAATTGGTAAGTTAACCGGCGAACTTCGTATCGCCTAACAATCAATCAATGTACTGAGTTGTTACTTTTAACATTATAGTTTTGGTAGCTTTAACAAATCAGAGACCATTAAATTCCCTCTCCCTCTTGTTCTCGCAAAACGCTTGAAATGGGACAAGTGAAAAAATTCTCAAAAATAGTTATATGATGACTTTACAAGGAAAAGTATCACGGCTATGTTAGCATAAGAAGTTAATGAGTAATAGTCGATAAACTTATTACTTCGGAACCCTACATTGCGCGTGGTCTGATACACACTTGCCCGATTTTTAGGGTTCCGTACGAAAAAACGAAAAACGGAACCCTTGTAGGATCACTCGTACGTCTGGGTGACCGCCGTTCACAGCTAATTTACTCCGAAACTAAATGAGTTGTTTGGTACTCATGTACATTTTTGTGACCCAAAGACGAGGGTATAAAGTAAACAACTGAATCTTGAAAAAAAATTTTTTTAACGAAATCAAAATTAAACAAAAACTGTTTTGCAAACCGTATCGTGTGGTATGTCAAATGAAAGAGCTTGTTGTAAGGATCTCAAATATATTTTTGCTATATTTCTACAATGGATATTTTTAAAATTATTCAAGAAAGAATGAAAATTAAAGCCAAAAATTGACCATTCCCAACCCCTCCTATCTCCGAAACTACCGACGCTAGAATTTTGAAAAAAAATTTACAGAGAATAGTTCTTTACTTAAATATTACAGGTAAAACTATAAGAAGCCTATGGTCTTGACAAAAGCGGCAAAAATAAATAAAACAGGAAAATAACCGAGCGAGTTTAACTCGCACTTGTCAAGTTTATTGAAGTGAACCTTCTAATGCGACTACCAACAAGGTCGCGTTAGACGTTTAACGCACTCGAACGCATGCGCGTAGTATACCTGTTATAGGCCAGCGCGAACGTTAGCAACGAGTAGCGTCCAATATTCCAACGCAAGAGGGAGAGAGAAAGAAAGATACACAGAGGTACAAAGTAGGAGAGAGAAAGAGAGTAAGTCGGTAGATCCCAAGCACATGCGCGTGGTATTCTTGCTATGCAGCGAAGTAAACAGTGTGAGCGCCGTGAAGTTAGCTGAAATACGTACTTACGAAGTTTCACTCCTTCCGCGCGGAGGGACCCCACGCACTATTTTTTTGTAAATTTTTTTTTCATTGTGATTTTTCAGATATGCAGAATATGTTTGGCTACAAACGTGAAGCTGTATAGCTTAATAGATGATGATATGAAAACTGTGTATCAGGAGGTTACTGGACTCAGTGTAAGTTTTAATCTTCTTTTAAATATATAAAAAAGTTGTGTTAGTTACACCACTTCTGAATTACGAATGGCTGAACCGATTTAAATGGTCTTTAGTTTATTGGATTCGTCTTGACCGGGAATAGCAGAATAACTAAAAATATGTTGGAAAAACACAAAGAACATAAGAAAAATATCATAAAAGTAAATATGAGAACAAATGACAGCTTTCAAAACAAACGACAGATGACATTAGAACAAACCTGTTTTATCTATGGTTTCTTTTTTCCTTTTGAAGTAAACAACTAGAATTAAACTTGGAGTATAGGGGTAAGGAAGTATCTGTATACAGGGTGTCCCGCAAGTAGTAGATCAACCGAAGATGGTAGATAGCTTGAAAATTGCCCTATCATATGGCAAAAAACCTTAGTAAAAGGGTCACAGTTTTCGAGATATTGACCATTTTTTAAAATTTAGGAAATTCGGCTCCTTTACCTTACTTTTTCATGTTGAGTCCAGAAATGAGCAGATATTT
Organism: Thymelicus lineola; assembly: GCA_963932265.1. Taxonomy (NCBI): domain Eukaryota; kingdom Metazoa; phylum Arthropoda; class Insecta; order Lepidoptera; family Hesperiidae; genus Thymelicus; species Thymelicus lineola. The sequence goes on from OZ010708.1 coordinate 2,200,231, forward strand.
TGATATTTTTTTTTTTCTAGTTAGTACCTTAGTACCTCGGTAATAAGTCACAATTTACACTGTAGCAAAGAGAAAAACAAAATGGCGAACACGGCACACGTCTGACGTCATGAAAAATTTGACGGTATAGCGAAACTGTTGCGTATAGAGTTGCATTGTTTTTATTTCATACGTTAGACGAGGACGCCATTATGTTTATTATTTCGTTTTTTAAATTATTCCATAACCAAGTATCTATATGACATTACACCGCATCTATATAGTTCATATATCTATGCAGAGTTTAGGTAATTTATTTTTATTTTGTGTAATTATGTTTATTAAGCTAGGTGGTCACATTGACTTAGGAATTATAAGGACTTGTTATAATGTCATATAGATACTTTTCACCAGCACCCAGGGCTGACTGGTAGAGAATGCCATTAGGCATTAAGTTTTTGCCCTTGTATACCCTAGTTTAAGGTGTTGCAAAAATAAAATAAAAAAGAAAATGTGTGCAATTCACACGTGGTAGAAGTGAAACTTTCCAAAATTTTGGTTTCAAGATAATGCTATGAAAAAGCAATAAATCGAATCTTAAAGCAATAAATCGAAGCGCCATCTATGAATACAACTTAGCACTTTTTAAAAATCTATCTAGCAATAAAACGAATGTTCTATCTTACTCCTCACGCCATCTATGAATACGAGTACAACTTAGCATTTTTACTGTCTGTATAATCGGCTGGTCGATCGACAGAATGAAAGAATGAAATTCTTATTTTTTGTTGATAAATTCTTTGAAAATATTTAAAAGAGCATTTGAAAGTATTTAAAAACAGTATAAAAATAAAACTAAAAAAAAAAAATTAAAAAAAAAAGAAATATTGTGAGACGCGAACCTGCGCATCAGATATTGTGTATCTACGTCCTGACCATTGAGCTACGGACAAGTTAAATTGAATGACGAAATTAGCGGTTATATTATCTTACCTGTCGTTGCATCCGGTTTCAAATCACTAACGATTCTAAAGAAGTTTCACTTCAAAAAGAAATATTGTGAGACGCGAACCTGCGCATCAGATATTGTGTATCTACGTCCTGACCATTGAGCTACGGACAAGTTAAATTGAATGACGAAATTAGCGGTTATATTATCTTACCTGTCGTTGCATCCGGTTTCAAATCACTAACGATTCTAAAGAAGTTTCACTTCAATAAATAAATACTTAGTTATGGAATAGTTTAAAAGACAAAATAATAAACATAGTGGCGTCCTTGTCTAACGTATGAAATAAAAACAATCCAACTATATACCCAACAGTTTTGCTATACTGTCAAATTTTTCATGACGTCAGACGACTCAGACGTGTGCCGTGTTCGCCATTTTGTTTTATCTCTTTACTACAGTGTAAATTTTGACTTATTACCAAGGTGCTAAGGTACTAACTACTAAAACCTACTTAGACAAAGGAATGTCAAAGTCACGTCAAATTGGACATTAGTAGGAACAAAACCGCCATGTTTTGTTGCGTAGGTATGCACGTTTTTTTCGTAGGTAGGGCAGCTCCTGTATCTCAATGGGTAGTCATGGTCTGTAATATAAATGACAATCTATCCACATTTTATCTTATTTATAAGGCAAAGAAAGACAATTCATTCTTCCTAATAACAAACTTCTTATTTATTGTTTTTCAGGTTTCAATCATGGATAATTTCCCGAAAGCACTATGCTGGGAATGTTGCTATCGGCTGCTGAAATGTCACCGATTTAGAAATCAAGCTCTTCTCACACACTCTCTGTTGGAGTCCTTGCTGGACAGCGAGGGATCTGTGAGTTTGTCCTAATTCTCCAACTTGAGGCCAGCTAGAGGCACGAGCAATAGATACACAGGAGTATAATTCCATATAAGCTCGTTGGAGCAACGACAAGACCAATAGAGTGATCGGCCCAGCTCTGATCCTATTCGATCCTATTTTCCGTGTCTGTGCGCATGTATGTGTGCGTTGATTGAACGCGCCTGTAAGAAGTTATACGTTTGTTTAGACTTGGGTAACTCAATAAAAAATCTTGAGCTGTAGATTTTTAAAATATGGAGTCTACAACCTCACAAGATCTTAAAAACTAAGTAAACAGTTTGCAAAACATGTAGGTAAAAACTTGTGGTTATGTGCATGTCTTTAAAACTGTAATTACTTTTGCAGATCACAAAACAAACCATTAAAAAAATAAACAGAGTGCAAAATGGATTACAATCAAAATTAACTCCGTGTGTGATTACGGAAAATTACTTTGATGTAAAGATACTTGAAGAAGAGATAAGTGAGAAGGAAAACAATCAAAATGGCAGCTCAGTACTATCAGCTGATCACGCTGAAATTAAAAAGTTTAGTGATGATCAGGCAGAGGTAGAAAAGGAATTTAGTGATGATCAGGCAGAGGCAGAAAAGGAATTTAGTGATGATCAGGCAGAGGCAGAAGAGGAATTTAGTGATGATCAGGCAGAGGCAAAAAAGGAATTTAGTGATGATCAGGCAGAGGCAAAAAAGAAATTTAGTGATGTAGAAAAGGAAACCGATAATTATGATTATCATGATAAAATTGACTCTGATGATAGTCCGATAGATGAAGAGAATATTATCAAGAAAGAAGTAGTCGCCAAGTCTGAGGCAAAGCCGAAAGTAAAAAGTCCAATAAGCAAGTTATTTACGATAACCGATTTGACATTTGAAGAACAAGTACAGGAAATAGAAAAGAGAAAATTGACTGATAATTATAAACTATCTGAATTTAAGTGTGACAAGTGCTACAAGGGATTTTTCTACGAATCGACTTTTGAATATCACATGACTCTGCATACAGATGTACGTATGATTTTATTTTTCACCAGTAAACGCCCTCACTTTGCTTCGGTTTTCGTATAGATCCCTAATCTTTTTAAATAAATTTTAATATATAATAATAATTATAATATAAATAATAAATTTTGCTCAACTCCATCTTAGAGCCCAAGTCAGCCTCACCTGCAAGCGGTACACCCTGCTGATTGACCGACGAGGCCCTGACGTCTGGTCCCTTCTCGGAGGTCTCTAGGTCCCGGATGCCACCTAGTTTAATCCTACAGGTATCCATCCACATGCGGTGGTAAGGCCTTATGGCCTGACTGTCTTGCTACCACCCTCCAGTGTAAATCAGTCGTGAAATGACTATGTCGTGTTTCGCCTGCCACCCGGAGTTACCCCTCCCGCCCTTTCCCATCCTTTGGGGTAATGTTGTCGTGCTATTCAGGTCCTGCTGGCTTATCGGTGTCGTTATCCTTTGAGGCGTGGAGCGTTGGCTCAGTTGCCAGGGAGAGCTGGTGAAACGGTTAGCCGCGCCGCCCGCCGGTCAGTTGGGGACCCGAACCTGGGCAACACTTTTAACCTCTGGTCCGGGAGGCTGTCCCGCCAACCGGTGAAAAATCCCGATGCATGTCTGTCGTGCCGGAGTAAGAGACCGGAGTGGAACCCGATAGCCATGCTCGGGGGGGACCGATGGCCCTTCCGTCCTCCGAGCCAGCAAGCCACATTTCCTCGGGGTGAACGTCACTTGACGGCCTGCGTCTTGTCCTGATGACCACCGACAATATCTCTCCAATCCCGTCCCTCCTTACACTCAATATAACAACCATGGGCTGTAGATCAAAAAGAAAACGTTGTCACGCGGCATCCCCTTCCACATTTAAAGTGGACATGTGTAACATTAGGGGACTTCATTCTAATATCAATGCCGTCCACCATCATCTTGAGACGGCAAAGCCGGCCTTGTTGTTCCTGACGGAGACACAGATATCCGACCCCGGTGATATTTCATATCTGCAGTACCCTGGCTATCGATTGGAACACACCTTTATCCGTCGAGCTGGAGTCTGCATGTTCATTAGAGAGAACGTCATGTGCCGCCGTCTACACAGTCTTGAGGTTAAGGACCTTTCCATTCTGTGGGTGCGCGTGGACTGTAGAAATCACTCCGGTGTATACGCGTGCATCTACAGGTCCCACAGCGGAGATGCGGAAACGGCTCGATTATTTGAGCACATCTGAGAGGCAACCGACCAAGTGCTCGCCCACTCGTACCGACCTTTACCAGGGTACCAGACGTAGAGAACCATACCGCCTCTTTGTTGGACCTTCTGCTGACTACCCATCCTGCCAGACACCAAGTGGTGGTAGGTTCCCCATTAGGCTTCTCGGATCACTGCCTAGTTCAGTCCACCACACCGTTGTTACAGCCGGAAATGCCTCGGCCCACTGGAACATGGCGTGTCTGGTACTATCGGTCAGCAGACTGGGATGAGTTCCGACAATTTCTGGCCTCATACCCATGGAGGCAGCTTTGTTTCTTATCCGATGATCCAGACACATGCGCCGAATCAGTGGCCGATGTGATCGAACAGGGCATGGAACTCTTCGTTCCCAATTCTGTGATCTCCATCGGTGGCCGTAGGCAACCTTGGTTCGGAGGGCGATGTGCTGAGGCCACTCGCCAAAAGCAAGCCGCCTTCCGAGACTGGGTCTCGGCGCATGCCACAAATGATCAAAACTTATATCAGCTCAGGAAGAGATTCAATGCTGTCTCCAGGTCAACAAAGAAAACAATAGCCAGGGCAAGGTGCGAGCATATCGCCAGTATCGGTGAGCGCCTAATCAGTTACCCTTCAGGGAGTCGCGCTTTCTGGTCACTCGCCAAGGCCGTTGAGGGTAACTTCTGTCGGTCGTCGTTTCCACCATTGCGAAGACCGGATAACGATCTGGCCTTAACTGCAAAGGAGAAAGCCGATCTTCTGGGTACTCTCTTTGCAGCTAACTCGACTCTTGACGATCGTGGGGCTACACCGCCTACTATCCCGCGGTGTGAGAGCTCCATGCTTGATATAAGGCTCACGCTCAAAGCTGTAAAACGAGCTCTTTTATCTCTCGACGTCAAGAAGTCGAGTGGTCCAGACGGAATTCCAGCAATGGTGTTAAAGATGTGCGCTCCCGAGCTGACTCCACCGTTGACACGTCTTTTCTCCTTATCTTACAATGTAGGTAAAGTGCCGTCTTCGTGGAAGGTCTGTGCGTTCTCCGCAAAAAGAACCCCATTTGTCATGGCGCCGAAACTCCAAAACACGCCTCTCACCATAAGTAAAAGCATTGGGATCTTGGGGGTCGACATTTCGAACGAAGTGTAGTATCGGGGCCATCTGGAGAGGAAGGCCAAACTTGCCTCCAGAAAACTGGGTGTACTAAACAGGGCGAAGCAGTACTTCACACCGAAGCAGCGCCTGCTGCTCTACACGGCCCAAGTTCGACCACATATGGAGTACTGCTCTCACCTTTGGGCCGGTGCACCCAGTTACCAATTAAGTCCTCTTGACTCCGTACAGCGGCGCGCTGTTCAAATTGTCGATGATCCCAACCTTACAGACGGCTTAGAGGACTTAAGTCTCCGGAGAGACGTAGGCTCTCTTTGTGTCCTCTACCGTCTCTACTATGGTGAATGTTCCGAAGAACTTTTTAACCTAGTGCCCCCATCCACCTTTTATCGCACCACCCGCAAAAGGTTGCGGTTCCACCCGCATCATCTTGACTCGTGGCAGTCGTCAACTGCTCGTTTCTCCCGTTCGTTCCTGCCACGAACTTGTGAGCTTTGGAACAAACTTCCCTCTGAGGCATTCCCTGTGCGCTATGATATGGGGTTCTTTAAGAAGAGTGTTCATCGTATCCTTCAAGGCTGGCAACGCACTTGCAGCTCCCTTGATGCTGCACATGTCCATAGGCGACGGTGACCACTTACCATCAGGTGGGCCGTATGCCTGTTTGCCCGTCGTTAACATAAAAAAAGTAGTCCATACAAGATTTTAAACTTAACTCGTAGAAACTTTTGACAGGATGACAGGTGACATTTGATACTAGTACATAAGTCTATCCACTTTCCGTCTAGTTTGTTTTTGCGTTTTGTTAACCACATTACGACACACTACATTAACCACATATTGCTTCACAACACTTTGTACTTTTTGGGATTCACATAGACCTAACCACTGGATTCCATGTTTCCATCCTCCCTATGGAAGTATTTGGGGTGTTTATTAACCGACTTCAAAAAAGGAGGAGGTTCTCAATTCGACTGTATTTTTTTTGTTTGTTTCCTCAGAAATTTATTGGAAAGGATGTACTTCAATTGAAGACGGTTTTTGTTTGTTAAAATTTTTTTAGTCTATGGTATTAGCCGTGGGATGTAATGGTGTTGTCTGTGGGGATTACCTGCGGTCTATGAAGCTCAATCCAGTGGTTAGTCTCCAATTCAAGCAGGTGTTCTGCTACGGCTGATTTCTTCCGTTCATCTTTCTCCGGGAGTGCCGACAGAAATCAAAACTTGAACAATTACGTGTGTATTTTTGAATCGTCAGGAAATATTTTATTCTGCAGGAATTACTTTTAAATGAAGTGTTTTTTATTCATTTTATTTTAGCCGCTTAGGGGATGAATTTCCAAAAATCCGATAGCCTATAGCCTTCCTCGATAAATGGACTATCAAACACAAAAATAATTTTTCAATTCGAACCAGTAGTTCCTGATATTAGCGCGTTCAACCAAACAAACAAACAATCTCTTCCGCTTTATAATACTAGTATAGTTGATAGTATATTATATATTTCAGAAAAGCGGTAAATTCGAGTGTCCGGTGTGCAAGATTCACTTCAAGTCGAATCGCACCATGAGGCGCCACATCAACTTGCATTTGCAGAAGTTTCAATGTAATCAGTGTGACTTCGTCGCCAAAACATTGTAAGTTGTGAACTTTGAACTATTATTACTAGCGTATGGAACTGTGACCACAAACCCCATGTTTGCGCCAAGAACTAGCTGATTGGCAACAGTTTTGGAAAGAGAACCTCCCGGCGATACTCAAATTACTTCAATGGTTGTAAAGCCCTTTTCAATATTCTATCTACTCATAATCTCTAGATAAGTTAGTAGGTAATTAAAGCTGTTTATTAAAATTTTAAAGGGCCTTTTCGGATAAGGGGGTGAAAAATGCCCCCCGACTTAACACTTAGAGAGACATAACACTTAGTCCTAAAGGAGGAAATACAAAGGTATGCACTTTCCCAACGTTTCAGCCTTATTGGTGGTCACGTGACCGTTTTATTTCAAAAATAAGTTTTTTCGTTTTTTTCAAATAAGTCAGCCGCATTTGAAGCTTTCTCAATTATTCTTGCGCCATTTTAAAGGTCTTAAAAGCGCGCAGCAAACATGATTTTTTCAAATTTTTTTGGCGGGAAATTCAAATATTTTTGTGACTTGAAAAAGTTTAAAAATTCATAAAAAAACAAAAGAAATATCAATCACGAAAAAAATATATGACATGCATTGTAATAAACTTTATAGATCCAGAAGTCACCGCGGTAAATTTTTCAATAATTATTTTGATGTACGGAATAATGAAGAAGGATTTTACGATTATAGTAGGGTAGTTGTGCTGGCGCGATGACGCGGTTACCAATTAGGACACTCAAAAGAGATCTCATCGTACGATCGTTATAAGCATTTATTATGCTCGTGCGATGACTTGCCAGCTTTAATTAGGACACACTTATTTAGTGTGTGTTTAATTTCGTCGTGCGACTAAATCGCATCGTTTGCTCGTACGATCGCTGCCAATTATGACGACGCCTAATACTTCAATGGAGTTTGCATGATATTTTCAGAAGCCAAGCCCGCTTGCACCAGGAATACCACAGCGGGGCCAAATACGTTTGCTCCCAGTGCGGCAAGGTCTTCATGTGAGTTTATTATTTTTAAACAACTTCAAAAATAGGAGGAGGTTTTCAATTCGACTGTATTTTTTTGTGTGAACCTAATTTTTTACCTCCGATTTTGATGGTTCTTTTTACACGCTTTATATTAGCTTCACCTGTATGTTTGTTTGTAACTTGTAACCGACTCCATTGGACTTGATTTTGACCCACTTCAAACGGTCAGGTTTCTTACAAACGTAGACTTATCGAGGACCGATGACAATTCAATATTTAAGGAAAATTAAAGTAGACAAGAAGATTGATGTATGACTGTATGGGTAATATAGGCGAATATACCTTCATTACGTTTCTGTTTTTGATATCATTTTATGTCTATAATAAATTATTATTTTCAGTAAACCAACGACCTACCTGGGTCATCTGCGTATCCAACATCCCTCGAACATAGTGTGCGAGCTGTGCGGGAACTCGTTCATCAGCGAGAAGGGACTGGAATCGCACAAGAACCTCAAACATCGTTTTGACGAGGCCGTTGTGAGTATAGCGTACAGCGCCATCTCTTATCGGTCTCTAGTACTACTAATCTTATATATATATATTGGCGCTGGCTGTTTTGAATATTTAAATAAAAAATGGTGCCAAGATTGTTTACTTAGTAAGCCAATTCTAAAGAAAACGACTGTTTATTAATCCATTGTTTCTCAGATTCCCGATGAGAAGCACCGCTGTGAGCATTGCGACTTGAGTTTCGTCAAGGAGGAAGCGTTATATACACATCTGCGAAAGAAACATAACATCCGGTAATATATATGTTTATCATGAGTTATCAGATGATGGATGAACGATGCATCGATATTTTGTGCGTGAATGAAGACAAGAGGAAAGGATGTGACACCACGGTTCATGGTCCCTACACGGCACACTGGTCGGGAGTCCCCCAAACCAGCCGAGGCTGTTAGTGAGTTGGTGTGATTCTTTCCTCTCGAATAGATGAATTTGTGATGGAGCATTAATGTGTAAGCCCAAGACTCCTCTGGATTAGGTTGAAAGTCGGACTCACTCGCTTGTTTATCCTTGGGGTCTATGCACCGACGGATCTGCGTGGAGGTGGGTCATTAGAAGCCCAACAGAGAGAGAGGAATTTTGGGATAACATGAGAGAGGTATTGAATAAATGCGGAGAAAATGAACGGATCGTGATGTTAGAGGACTTTAATGGGTGTTTTGGATAAAGTAAAAGTGGAAAATCTACAAGAAGAAGAAAAGAAAGACGAGTATGTAGAGAAACTGAAAGAAAGTTTTAAAGGCATAGAAGAGATAGGTATGGTTGAAGATTTGTGGGAGACATTTAAGAAAGAGGTCGTGAGTGTTGCTATTGAGGTATGCGGGGTAGCTAAAAAAAGGAAAGAAAGAAAGAACTACAATGTGTGGATGGATAAAGATGTACAAAGGGCTGTACAAGAAAAGAAGAAAGCGTGGTTGGATTGGTTAGCAACAAAAGCTAACCAAAAAGTTCAAAAGGCAACGAACGGATGACGAGATAAAGGAAGCAAGAATGAAGTATAAAAGATTGAAATCAGCAGCGAAAGAAGTTGTGTCTAGAAAGAAAGAAGAACGAAAGGATGATTTTGATAGGAGGCTCACTGAAGATTTCCAGTCAAAGTTTTTCTGGAAATCCATCAAAACTGCCAGAGGAAAAACTTTTACCTCGGAGCTGAGTACAATCAGGAGTTAAGATGGGAGCATTATAAAAGGAGAAGAATGTGTGTCAAAGGGATGGAAAGAGTATTTTGAAAGTTTGTTTGAAAGAGAAGAAGTGCAAGTACATCATCCGGCACCTTCCATGGAAACTAATATAAATGTTGATGAAAGTGAGATAAGCCTGGATGAAATATTGAAAGCGTTGAAAAGTATGAGATTAGGTAAGGCTGCAGGGTATGACAGGATTACCGTCGAGATGTTGAGGGCTGGACAGGGCATAGTGGCTAGCCAGCTGTACCGCCTTTTCAATTTGTGCTGGCGAAATGGGCAAGTACCGGGAGACTGGTGCAAAGCCATAATCGTGCCATTGTATAAGGGAAAAGGGTCACGGCAGGACTGCATAAATTACCGCGGTACAAGCCTTCTCAGCGTCGTCGGTAAATTGTATGCGAAAGTGTTTATTGAAAGGGTTGTGAATGAAACAGACGAAAAAGTATGGGATGCACAAGCGGGATTTAGAAAGGGAATGGGATGTACGGATCAGGTTTTTTCCTTGCGGTGCATAGACGAAAAGTGTTTGGCTAAAAACAAAAAGGCCTATTGCGTGTTCGTGTATCTAGAAAAGGCCTATGATAGAGTGGTGAGGTATGAATTATGGTCAGCATTGTCCGTGAACGGTGTGAGCATTGTCCTTGTACAGGCACTGCAATCTCTTTATAGGGATTCTTATGCTTGTGTAAGGATAAACGGGGCATACACTGAATGGTTTAATATCGAAAAAGGTGTTAGACAGGGATGTGAGGCGTCACCTCCTGTTTAATCTGTTCATGAACAATTGCTTGACAAATTTGAAAGAGAGTGAAAGTGGGTTGAGAATGAATGAGTTACTCGTCAAATGCTTTCTCTCTGTTGATGACCAAGTATTACTTGCGTCTTCGGCCGAGGAGTTGCAGGAGATGGTAACTGCTATGAGTGGAGCTTTTGTTAGAAAGGGAATGAAGATGAATATAAAGAAGACGAAAGTGATGGTGTTTGAAAGAGATGATACAGTGACAGACTGCAATATCGTGATTGGAGATGATTAAATTGAACAGGTGAATGAGTTTGTGTATCTGGGTTCAAAGTTTAAAGGAGATGGAAACTGTGAGAGTGATATTGAAAGAAGAGTGAATGCAGGAAACATGGTGAATGGAGCTTTGCACTCCTTCATGAACAGTCTGAAGGTGTCTAACAAGGCTCGTTTGGCTGTGCATGAGGGGGAGTTGGTTCCGACACTCATGTACGGAAGTGAAAGTTGGTTATGGCAGAAGAAACATGAAAGCAGAATAAATGCAGTTGAGATGAGAGCGTTAAGAAGTATGATAGGAGTTAAACTGAGTAACAGGATAAGAAATAGTGAAATAAGGAAACGTTGTGGTCTGAAAGAAGATGTAGTGACAAGAATTGAGAAAGGTATGATGAGATGGTTTTGGCCATGTCGAGAGAATGAATGAAGAACAATTGAACTTTTTTTCTTCAGGGGCCCGTTTGCGAAATATTTGGCTTAAAAGTGCCAATTTTGCTGAGAGTCAAGTGTCCCCTCCTGTCAACTATATAAACGGTTGGAGATGGCAAGTAAAAAAAATTAAAAATAGGTTATATGATGATTTTACAAGCAAAACTATCACGGCTACACTAGCATAAGTAGTTAATGAGTAATAGTCGATGAAGTTACACTTTCGGAACCGTAGTGTCGGGGGATTTTTAAATTTTAATTTAAAATTATTTTGTTTCAGTAACCATAATGCCTCAGACCCGGACAAGAAGCTACGCAACCAGAAAATATATTATTACCGCTGTGCAAAAAATCTTATCAAGGGGTGCGAACCTGAGGGGCCCGTGCAGTGTGAACTGGTAACAATAACTATACATTTTATTAGGTCATTGAATAAGTTCTCGCTGTTTTCAAACAGATGGCATTACTACTACGTGCATGTGATTTCTGATGGTTAAGCATGACCCGAAACTACTGTCTGTAACCTTGAACTTTAGTCTGTGTTAGTCAGCCACGCTGTAAACAACGTTGTTTTTTGTAGTGATAAGAATGTCGAGTAAAGAGTACCAAGTAAAGAGTATTTGAGGGGAATTTTATTGCATTATTTTATTCAATAGATATCTGCCGCTGAATCACACAGAATTCTTGTAGAGAACATGCTTTGTCAGAAACAACATGCAGAGACTGGTTTCGACGCTTTAAAAACTATGATTTTGATCTTGGAGATAGAGAACGCTCTGAAGCACCAAAAAAGTTTCAAGACAAAGAATTACAAAAATTACTTGATGAAGACCCGTGTCAGACGCTATCTGCACTTGCAGGTTTATTACAAGTACTCGTAGGACTCGTCAGAAGTTATGCTTACCTCTAACTTATAAGTACCTCTCGCTCGCACCCACAACCCGGTGCGCGCTAGTAAAACAACTAGCGAATCCTGTGCGCCTAGTACATAGGCCTAGTATCAGGCACCTTCAACATGTCGCTTTTAAAAAATTATGACAGTAAAAGTTTCGATGCGACAGACAAAAAAGCGACATGATGGAGGTACGTTGTATTAGCAGCACATTATTCGCTGGAGTTGTGTGGGATAGGTAGCGCGTGCCGTGTCGTGGGTGCGAGCGAGAGGTACTTATAAGTCAAGATTCTCATTTGCTGTATACACATTCCAGTGCGACGCGAGCCTGCCGGACCCGCGCGCCTACCACTACCACTTCCTGCGCGCGCACCCCGACAAGAACAGAACTAGCTATCCGTCTCTGTCGCGCAAGGGGAACATTCCGCATTTGTGCGACGTGTGCGGACGAGTATTTTCGGTTAGAGGTTTATTTTTATGCTTTGAGTTCACCATAATATAACATCGCCCACGTCTATTTTAATCACTATTTGTCATATTTCAGTGTCGCGCGAAACTAGAAGACCACATCAACACGCACAGCGGCAGCTTGCAGCTCAAGTGTGCGCATTGCAACAAGGTGTTCCACACCAAATACAGCTTCGCGCGTGAGTTCAGGTTTCCGCATTCAGGACGACAAGATAAATTATACAGGGTGGTCCAAAAGTATGGAAACCCCTGAATAACTCCTCAGGAATGCATTTTGGAGGAAAATGTTTCGTACAAAAGTTTTCTGATTTTTCTTCGACTAACTGATGATAGTGGGGAAGAAAGGTCCTCGAATGGCGCCCACGTCTCGGAAAACAGAGTATAGGACGCCCCCCGACCAGATGGACCGACGACCTGAAGAAGACAGCGGGCATCCGCTGGATTCAGAAGGCTCAGGATCGGTCAGAATGGCGCAAATTAGGAGAGGCCTATGTCCAGCAGTGGACCTCCAAGGGCTAATGGATGGATGGATGGACTTCAGATTCGTGATCAGCAACCTTAAAAACGTATATGAAGACGTTTTCAGATATTTCTACGATTCAATGTGATTTGACCTTTAAATGACCTTGAACGGTCCTTTGAGAAGGTCATCTGACCTGGTTTGGTTTGGTGAAATACGCAGAAAAACTTTTTATTTTGTAAGACTTAAAGTAAACCCGAGTTATACGGTCAAAGGTAACATTTTGGAACGAAGTTCCTTATCGCGCGTTGTGAAAGGGGGCTAGACGGAAAATTACGACACTTTTTGATTCTTACGAATGACGACACTTTTTTTGAAGTGATTCGGAGAGTTTTACAGAGATGGCGCTGTACTGTACAACTTTCTGAATCACGCTAGCGTGATCTATTGGCAAGTAGCAATACTAAAGGTACTTCAGTAAATGGCGTTGTTAAACAACACTAAACCGAGCAAAGCTCGGTCATCCGGGTACTAGTACATAATATGCAAATAATAACACTGGATTACAAGAGAGTATACAATATTACACCAAGAACAATCAGTTACCATTACAATAGTATAATACAAAGATTACATCAAGAACGCCATCTATTTAAATACGATTTTAACTAGTACTACAGCTTGTACACACAATGTTATGTTCTGTTTGTAGTGTATATTTGGACTTGTTCTTTCGTTATTATTATAATATTGTTGTGTGCCCCACAGTGCACGTTCGCTACCACACAGTGCCCCGTATGCTATACCCCTGCAGCATCTGCGGGAAGACCTTCTCTTTTAAAAGCAACATGCAGCGGCACGAGTTTGTGAGTTGTTGTTATAAAAAGCTAGAGACCTGTAGTAGTTGGGAAAGAAAGGCTCTCAAATAGAGACCATTGTACCATTACCATAACAACTGGTACCAATGGCTTTTCGTGCCCTCCGAAGCACGGAAATCACGGAAACGCTCAAGAAGTTTTTCCCACTATACCTTGTGCGCTGTAGCATGGTGCGGGTGACAGTTTCAATAACGTTTCGTTTCACTCTTGAAAGTTACCGCGATTTACAAATTATGACTTAGTATTTCAGCTGTACCACATTCGTAATACATTAAATCATTAATTATTGAACTAAATTAAATTAAACCCAACCAGAATGTTCTAATCTACTAATAAAACCTATTGGAAAGAAAAATTAAACAAAGTCTTATGCGTATAACGTAACGCCATAGACGTATTTAGTATGGTACTGACAGATGTCAACGTCATATAGACAACTGTCACCCGCACCGTGCTACAGCGCACGGACTATAGTATGGTACTGACAGATGTCAACGTCATATAGACAACTGTCACCCGCACCGTGCTACAGCGCACGGACTATAGTATGGTACTGACAGATGTCAACGTCATATAGACAACTGTCACCCGCACCGTGCTACAGCGCACGGACTATAGTATGGTACTGACAGATGTCAACGTCATATAGACAACTGTCACCCGCACCGTGCTACAGCGCACGGACTATAGTATGGTACTGACAGATGTCAACGTCATATAGACAACTGTCACCCGCACCGTGCTACAGCGCACGGACTATAGTATGGTACTGACAGATGTCAACGTCATATAGACAACTGTCACCCGCACCGTGCTACAGCGCACGGAGTATAGTATGGTACTGACAGATGTCAACGTCATATAGACAACTGTCACCCGCACCGTGCTACAGCGCACGGACTATAGTATGGTACTGACAGATGTCAACGTCATATAGACAACTGTCATCCGCACCGTGCTACAGCGCACGGACTATAGTATGGTACTGACAGATGTCAACGTCATATAGACAACTGTCACCCGCACCGTGCTACAGCGCACGGACTATAGTATGGTACTGACAGATGTCAACGTCATATAGACAACTGTCACCCGCACCGTGCTACAGCGCACGGACTATAGTATGGTACTGACAGATGTCAACGTTATATAGACAACTGTCACCCGCACCGTGCTACAGCGCACGGACTATAGTATGGTACTGACAGATGTCAACGTCATATAGACAACTGTCACCCGCACCGTGCTACAGCGCACGGACTATAGTATGGTACTGACAGATGTCAACGTTATATAGACAACTGTCACCCGCACCGTGCTACAGCGCACGGACTATAGTATGGTACTGACAGATGTCAACGTCATATAGACAACTGTCACCCGCACCGTGCTACAGCGCACGGACTATAGTATGGTACTGACAGATGTCAACGTTATATAGACAACTGTCACCCGCACCGTGCTACAGCGCACGGACTATAGTATGGTACTGACAGATGTCAACGTCATATAGACAACTGTCACCCGCACCGTGCTACAGCGCACGGACTATAGTATGGTACTGACAGATGTCAACGTCATATAGACAACTGTCACCCGCACCGTGCTACAGCGCACGGACTATAGTATGGTACTGACAGATGTCAACGTCATATAGACAACTGTCACCCGCACCGTGCTACAGCGCACGGAGTATAGTATGGTACTGACAGATGTCAACGTCATATAGACAACTGTCACCCGCACCGTGCTACAGCGCACGGACTATAGTATGGTACTGACAGATGTCAACGTCATATAGACAACTGTCACCCGCACCGTGCTACAGCGCACGGACTATAGTATGGTACTGACAGATGTCAACGTTATATAGACAACTGTCACCCGCACCGTGCTACAGCGCACGGACTATAGTATGGTACTGACAGATGTCAACGTCATATAGACAACTGTCACCCGCACCGTGCTACAGCGCACGGAGTATAGTATGGTACTGACAGATGTCAACGTCATATAGACAACTGTCACCCGCACCGTGCTACAGCGCACGGACTATAGTATGGTACTGACAGATGTCAACGTCATATAGACAACTGTCACCCGCACCGTGCTACAGCGCACGGACTATAGTATGGTACTGACAGATGTCAACGTCATATAGACAACTGTCACCCGCACCGTGCTACAGCGCACGGACTATAGTATGGTACTGACAGATGTCAACGTCATATAGACAACTGTCACCCGCACCGTGCTACAGCGCACGGACTATAGTATGGTACTGACAGATGTCAACGTCATATAGACAACTGTCACCCGCACCGTGCTACAGCGCACGGACTATAGTATGGTACTGACAGATGTCAACGTCATATAGACAACTGTCACCCGCACCGTGCTACAGCGCACGGACTATAGTATGGTACTGACAGATGTCAACGTTATATAGACAACTGTCACCCGCACCGTGCTACAGCGCACGGACTATAGTATGGTACTGACAGATGTCAACGTCATATAGACAACTGTCACCCGCACCGTGCTACAGCGCACGGACTATAGTATGGTACTGACAGATGTCAACGTCATATAGACAACTGTCACCCGCACCGTGCTACAGCGCACGGACTATAGTATGGTACTGACAGATGTCAACGTCATATAGACAACTGTCACCCGCACCGTGCTACAGCGCACGGACTATAGTATGGTACTGACAGATGTCAACGTTATATAGACAACTGTCACCCGCACCGTGCTACAGCGCACAAGGTATAGCGGTCACCCATCCAACTACCGACTACTTTGCCGCTCACTTATCGACACAAGCCGCCGAGCTATGAATGCTGTGAATACAAGCCATAAACAAAGATTTTTTTATGGAAATAGCCGGCAAACGAGCTGACGATCAACTTGATGGTAAGTGGCGATCGTCACTCATGGACATCAGCAACACCAAAGGCATCGCTGATGGTGTTGCCGGCCAAGAAAGAGAGAAGAAGAAGAGAGAAAGAAAGAACTGGCTCTCAAGCCATTTATTGTTTTTATTTTATTTGTCAAATCCGACTGACATTTTCAGAGATAAGCAGGTTCATACAAACCAATAACCTTTAATTTTTATTACCCAGAGTCTATATTACTAAAATGTAATATTTTAAAAACAAGCTTCAAAAATATGTTTGTATTGTTGGTCGCTGAGGAGTTCCTTCGATGGAGCCAAACGTAAATGTAGTATGTGATCACAATTATTATAAAAGTGCATTGTTATCGGAACCAAAGCAATGTGCAAAATTTTAACTTTGTAGTATGAAATCATGTGATTCTTATTCAGTTTGCAAGATTTGACAAGTTAACACACAAATCGCCACAAATCAAAGCTTGCAATGATCATTTTTTTTGCGGAGTAACCCAGATGTCTATGTCCACCTGTCGTCAGAGACACACGGGTCTGAGGCCGTACAAGTGCTCGCAGTGCGAGAAGAGCTTCACGAGCAAGGATGCGCAGCGCACGCACTTCCAGTACGTGCACCTCAAGAAGCCGTACAAGAAGCGCGTGCGGCCGCCACGGAACAAACAGGTGTGTATGTGGCGCGTGTACCGGTTCCGGTACGTGCACCTCAAGAAGCCGTACAAGAAGCGCGTGCGGCCGCCACGGAACAAACAGGTGTGTATGTGGCGCGTGTACCGGTTCCGGTACGTGCACCTCAAGAAGCCGTACAAGAAGCGCGTGCGGCCGCCACGGAACAAACAGGTGTGTATGTGGCGCATGTACCGGTTCCGGTACGTGCACCTCAAGAAGCCGTACAAGAAGCGCGTGCGGCCGTCACGGAACAAACAGGTGTGTATGTGGCGCGTGTACCGGTTCCGGTACGTGCACCTCAAGAAGCCGTACAAGAAGCGCGTGCGGCCGTCACGGAACAAACAGGTGTGTATGTGGCGCGTGTACCGGTTCCGGTACGTGCACCTCAAGAAGCCGTACAAGAAGCGCGTGCGGCCGCCACGGAACAAACAGGTGTGTATGTGGCGCGTGTACCGGTTCCGGTACGTGCACCTCAAGAAGCCGTACAAGAAGCGCGTGCGGCCGCCACGGAACAAACAGGTGTGTATGTGGCGCGTGTACCGGTTCCGGTACGTGCACCTCAAGAAGCCGTACAAGAAGCGCGTGCGGCCGCCACGGAACAAACAGGTGTGTGTGTGGCGCGTGTACCGGTTCCGGTACGTGCACCTCAAGAAGCCGTACCCGAAGCGCGTGCGGCCGCCACGGAACAAACAGGTGTGTATGTGGCGCGTGTACCGGTTCCGGTACGTGCACCTCAAGAAGCCGTACAAGAAGCGCGTGCGGCCGTCACGGAACAAACAGGTGTGTATGTGGCGCGTGTACCGGTTCCGGTACGTGCACCTCAAGAAGCCGTACAAGAAGCGCGTGCGGCCGCCACGGAACAAACAGGTGTGTATGTGGCGCGTGTACCGGTTCCGGTACGTGCACCTCAAGAAGCCGTACAAGAAGCGCGTGCGGCCGCCACGGAACAAACAGGTGTGTATGTGGCGCGTGTACCGGTTCCGGTACGTGCACCTCAAGAAGCCGTACAAAAAGCGCGTGCGGCCGTCACGGAACAAACAGGTGTGTATGTGGCGCGTGTACCGGTTCCGGTACGTGCACCTCAAGAAGCCGTACAAGAAGCGCGTGCGGCCGCCACGGAACAAACAGGTGTGTATGTGGCGCGTGTACCGGTTCCGGTACGTGCACCTCAAGAAGCCGTACAAGAAGCGCGTGCGGCCGTCACGGAACAAACAGGTGTGTATGTGGCGCGTGTACCGGTTCCGGTACGTGCACCTCAAGAAGCCGTACAAGAAGCGCGTGCGGCCGTCACGGAACAAACAGGTGTGTATGTGGCGCGTGTACCGGTTCCGGTACGTGCACCTCAAGAAGCCGTACAAGAAGCGCGTGCGGCCGTCACGGAACAAACAGGTGTGTATGTGGCGCGTGTACCGGTTCCGGTACGTGCACCTCAAGAAGCCGTACAAGAAGCGCGTGCGGCCGCCACGGAACAAACAGGTGTGTATGTGGCGCGTGTACCGGTTCCGGTACGTGCACCTCAAGAAGCCGTACAAGAAGCGCGTGCGGCCGCCACGGAACAAACAGGTGTGTATGTGGCGCGTGTACCGGTTCCGGTACGTGCACCTCAAGAAGCCGTACAAGAAGCGCGTGCGGCCGCCACGGAACAAACAGGTGTGTGTGTGGCGCGTGTACCGGTTCCGGTACGTGCACCTCAAGAAGCCGTACCCGAAGCGCGTGCGGCCGCCACGGAACAAACAGGTGTGTATGTGGCGCGTGTACCGGTTCCGGTACGTGCACCTCAAGAAGCCGTACAAGAAGCGCGTGCGGCCGTCACGGAACAAACAGGTGTGTATGTGGCGCGTGTACCGGTTCCGGTACGTGCACCTCAAGAAGCCGTACAAGAAGCGCGTGCGGCCGCCACGGAACAAACAGGTGTGTATGTGGCGCGTGTACCGGTTCCGGTACGTGCACCTCAAGAAGCCGTACAAGAAGCGCGTGCGGCCGCCACGGAACAAACAGGTGTGTATGTGGCGCGTGTACCGGTTCCGGTACGTGCACCTCAAGAAGCCGTACAAGAAGCGCGTGCGGCCGTCACGGAACAAACAGGTGTGTATGTGGCGCGTGTACCGGTTCCGGTACGTGCACCTCAAGAAGCCGTACAAGAAGCGCGTGCGGCCGCCACGGAACAAACAGGTGTGTATGTGGCGCGTGTACCGGTTCCGGTACGTGCACCTCAAGAAGCCGTACAAGAAGCGCGTGCGGCCGTCACGGAACAAACAGGTGTGTATGTGGCGCGTGTACCGGTTCCGGTACGTGCACCTCAAGAAGCCGTACAAGAAGCGCGTGCGGCCGTCACGGAACAAACAGGTGTGTATGTGGCGCGTGTACCGGTTCCGGTACGTGCACCTCAAGAAGCCGTACAAGAAGCGCGTGCGGCCGCCACGGAACAAACAGGTGTGTATGTGGCGCGTGTACCGGTTCCGGTACGTGCACCTCAAGAAGCCGTACAAGGTGCGCGTGCGGCCGCCACGGAACAAACAGGTGTGTATGTGGCGCGTGTACCGGTTCCGGTACGTGCACCTCAAGAAGCCGTACAAGAAGCGCGTGCGGCCGCCACGGAACAAACAGGTGTGTATGTGGCGCGTGTACCGGTTCCGGTACGTGCACCTCAAGAAGCCGTACAAGAAGCGCGTGCGGCCGCCACGGAACAAACAGGTGTGTATGTGGTGCGTGTACCGGTTCCGGTACGTGCACCTCAAGAAGCCGTACAAGGTGCGCGTGCGGCCGCCACGGAACAAACAGGTGTGTATGTGGCGCGTGTACCGGTTCCGGTACGTGCACCTCAAGAAGCCGTACCCGAAGCGCGTGCGGCCGCCACGGAACAAACAGGTGTGTATGTGGCGCGTGTACCGGTTCCGGTACGTGCACCTCAAGAAGCCGTACAAGAAGCGCGTGCGGCCGCCACGGAACAAACAGGTGTGTATGTGGCGCGTGTACCGGTTCCGGTACGTGCACCTCAAGAAGCCGTACCCGAAGCGCGTGCGGCCGCCACGGAACAAACAGGTGTGTATGTGGCGCGTGTACCGGTTCCGGTACGTGCACCTCAAGAAGCCGTACAAGAAGCGCGTGCGGCCGTCACGGAACAAACAGGTGTGTATGTGGCGCGTGTACCGGTTCCGGTACGTGCACCTCAAGAAGCCGTACAAGAAGCGCGTGCGGCCGTCACGGAACAAACAGGTGTGTATGTGGCGCGTGTACCGGTTCCGGTACGTGCACCTCAAGAAGCCGTACAAGAAGCGCGTGCGGCCGCCACGGAACAAACAGGTGTGTATGTGGCGCGTGTACCGGTTCCGGTACGTGCACCTCAAGAAGCCGTACAAGAAGCGCGTGCGGCCGTCACGGAACAAACAGGTGTGTATGTGGCGCGTGTACCGGTTCCGGTACGTGCACCTCAAGAAGCCGTACAAGAAGCGCGTGCGGCCGCCACGGAACAAACAGGTGTGTATGTGGCGCGTGTACCGGTTCCGGTACGTGCACCTCAAGAAGCCGTACAAGGTGCGCGTGCGGCCGCCACGGAACAAACAGGTGTGTATGTGGCGCGTGTACCGGTTCCGGTACGTGCACCTCAAGAAGCCGTACAAGAAGCGCGTGCGGCCGCCACGGAACAAACAGGTGTGTATGTGGCGCGTGTACCGGTTCCGGTACGTGCACCTCAAGAAGCCGTACAAGAAGCGCGTGCGGCCGCCACGGAACAAACAGGTGTGTATGTGGTGCGTGTACCGGTTCCGGTACGTGCACCTCAAGAAGCCGTACAAGGTGCGCGTGCGGCCGCCACGGAACAAACAGGTGTGTATGTGGCGCGTGTACCGGTTCCGGTACGTGCACCTCAAGAAGCCGTACAAGAAGCGCGTGCGGCCGCCACGGAACAAACAGGTGTGTATGTGGCGCGTGTACCGGTTCCGGTACGTGCACCTCAAGAAGCCGTACCCGAAGCGCGTGCGGCCGCCACGGAACAAACAGGTGTGTATGTGGCGCGTGTACCGGTTCCGGTACGTGCACCTCAAGAAGCCGTACAAGAAGCGCGTGCGGCCGTCACGGAACAAACAGGTGTGTATGTGGCGCGTGTACCGGTTCCGGTACGTGCACCTCAAGAAGCCGTACAAGAAGCGCGTGCGGCCGTCACGGAACAAACAGGTGTGTATGTGGCGCGTGTACCGGTTCCGGTACGTGCACCTCAAGAAGCCGTACAAGAAGCGCGTGCGGCCGCCACGGAACAAACAGGTGTGTATGTGGCGCGTGTACCGGTTCCGGTACGTGCACCTCAAGAAGCCGTACAAGGTGCGCGTGCGGCCGCCACGGAACAAACAGGTGTGTATGTGGCGCGTGTACCGGTTCCGGTACGTGCACCTCAAGAAGCCGTACAAGAAGCGCGTGCGGCCGCCACGGAACAAACAGGTGTGTATGTGGCGCGTGTACCGGTTCCGGTACGTGCACCTCAAGAAGCCGTACAAGAAGCGCGTGCGGCTGCCACGGAACAAACAGGTGTGTATGTGGCGCGTGTACCGGTTCCGGTACGTGCACCTCAAGAAGCCGTACAAGGTGCGCGCGCGGCCGCCACGGAACAAACAGGTGTGTATGTGGCGCGTGTACCGGTTCCGGTACGTGCACCTCAAGAAGCCGTACAAGAAGCGCGTGCGGCCGCCACGGAACAAACAGGTGTGTATGTGGCGCGTGTACCGGTTCCGGTACGTGCACCTCAAGAAGCCGTACAAGAAGCGCGTGCGGCCGCCACGGAACAAACAGGTGTGTATGTGGTGTGTGTACCGGTTCCGGTACGTGCACCTCAAGAAGCCGTACAAGAAGCGCGTGCGGCCGCCACGGAACAAACAGGTGTGTATGTGGCGCGTGTACCGGTTCCGGTACGTGCACCTCAAGAAGCCGTACAAGAAGCGCGTGCGGCCGCCACGGAACAAACAGGTGTGTATGTGGCGCGTGTACCGGTTCCGGTACGTGCACCTCAAGAAGCCGTACAAGAAGCGCGTGCGCCCGCCACGGAACAAACAGGTGTGTATGTGGCGCGTGTACCGGTTCCGGTACGTGCACCTCAAGAAGCCGTACAAGAAGCGCGTGCGGCCGCCACGGAACAAACAGGTGTGTATGTGGCGCGTGTACCGGTTCCGGTACGTGCACCTCAAGAAGCCGTACAAGAAGCGCGTGCGGCCGCCACGGAACAAACAGGTGTGTATGTGGCGCGTGTACCGGTTCCGGTACGTGCACCTCAAGAAGCCGTACTAGAAGCGCGTGCGGCCGCCACGGAACAAACAGGTGTGTATGTGGCGCGTGTACCGGTTCCGGTACGTGCACCTCAAGAAGCCGTACAAGCCGCGCGTGCGGCCGCCACGGAACAAACAGGTGTGTATGTGGCGCGTGTACCGGTTCCGGTACGTGCACCTCAAGAAGCCGTACAAGAAGCGCGTGCGGCCGCCACGGAACAAACAGGTGTGTATGTGGCGCGTGTACCGGTTCCGGTACGTGCACCTCAAGAAGCCGTACAAGAAGCGCGTGCGGCCGCCACGGAACAAACAGGTGTGTATGTGGCGCGTGTACCGGTTCCGGTACGTGCACCTCAAGAAGCCGTACAAGAAGCGCGTGCGGCCGTCACGGAACAAACAGGTGTGTATGTGGCGCGTGTACCGGTTCCGGTACGTGCGTCTCAAGAAGCCGTACAAGAAGCGCGTGCGGCCGCCACGGAACAAACAGGTGTGTATGTGGTGCGTGTACCGGTTCCGGTACGTGCACCTCAAGAAGCCGTACAAGGTGCGCGTGCGGCCGCCACGGAACAAACAGGTGTGTATGTGGCGCGTGTACCGGTTCCGGTACGTGCACCTCAAGAAGCCGTACAAGAAGCGCGTGCGGCCGCCACGGAACAAACAGGTGTGTATGTGGCGCGTGTACCGGTTCCGGTACGTGCACCTCAAGAAGCCGTACAAGAAGCGCGTGCGGCCGCCACGGAACAAACAGGTGTGTATGTGGCGCGTGTACCGGTTCCGGTACGTGCACCTCAAGAAGCCGTACAAGAAGCGCGTGCGGCCGTCACGGAACAAACAGGTGTGTATGTGGCGCGTGTACCGGTTCCGGTACGTGCACCTCAAGAAGCCGTACAAGCCGCGCGTGCGGCCGCCACGGAACAAACAGGTGTGTATGTGGCGCGTGTACCGGTTCCGGTACGTGCACCTCAAGAAGCCGTACAAGAAGCGCGTGCGGCCGCCACGGAACAAACAGGTGTGTATGTGGCGCGTGTACCGGTTCCGGTACGTGCACCTCAAGAAGCCGTACAAGAAGCGCGTGCGGCCGCCACGGAACAAACAGGTGTGTATGTGGCGCGTGTATCGGTTCCGGTACGTGCACCTCAAGAAGCCGTACAAGAAGCGCGTGCGGCCGCCACGGAACAAACAGGTGTGTATGTGGCGCGTGTACCGGTTCCGGTACGTGCACCTCAAGAAGCCGTACAAGAAGCGCGTGCGGCCGCCACGGAACAAACAGGTGTGTATGTGGCGCGTGTACCGGTTCCGGTACGTGCACCTCAAGAAGCTGTACAAGAAGCGCGTGCGGCCGCCACGGAACAAACAGGTGTGTATGTGGCGCGTGTACCGGTTCCGGTACGTGCACCTCAAGAAGCCGTACAAGAAGCGCGTGCGGCCGCCACGGAACAAACAGGTGTGTATGTGGCGCGTGTACCGGTTCCGGTACGTGCACCTCAAGAAGCCGTACAAGAAGCGCGTGCGGCCGCCACGGAACAAACAGGTGTGTATGTGGCGCGTGTACCGGTTCCGGTACGTGCACCTCAAGAAGCCGTACAAGAAGCGCGTGCGGCCGCCACGGAACAAACAGGTGTGTATGTGGCGCGTGTACCGGTTCCGGTACGTGCACCTCAAGAAGCCGTACAAGAAGCGCGTGCGGCCGCCACGGAACAAACAGGTGTGTATGTGGCGCGTGTACCGGTTCCGGTACGTGCACCTCAAGAAGCCGTACAAGAAGCGCGTGCGGCCGTCACGGAACAAACAGGTGTGTATGTGGCGCGTGTACCGGTTCCGGTACGTGCACCTCAAGAAGCCGTACAAGAAGCGCGTGCGGCCGCGAAGATGGCTCAACGTGAGATCTGATAACTATTTGATATAGAGCCATATGGTCTCGTCTTGGCATCATTTCACGTGAAAATTTGTTTTCTGGGATTTAAACTCTTCTTTAAACTTATGACCTCTTGGTATATTTTATTTATTTCTCAATAAATACATTTTACAGGATTTGTCGAAGACCTCTGGCTCGGACTACAATGAACGCAGTCCGGCAGAGGTGATGTCAGAGGAAGAATGATTAGCAGTAAACGAAGATCCTATTGCCTGGTGGTTGAGAACCATGCCAAGGTTCCCAGTTCGATTCCCGGGGAGACATGTCACTGATACATATGTATTCTGGGTTCGTGGGTGTCCATCAGGTGTCCAAGGAATCTTAGTGCGAGGATGTGTTAATATCTTAAAATTAATAGCATATACTATGTATAGTACATCGACATATATCATCATTTATCGATATATTTAAAGATATTAATGCAAACTCAAACAGAAGTCGCTACTTCTTTAAAATTGTAAATAACAAGATTTTAGGTTAAGTTATAAATAAAATCATATTTGGTTGTCTTACGTGATTGTGACGATTATTGTTTAAGTCATTTTAGCTAAACGAATTATTTACACACACACACACACACACAAACACACACACTAACACATTACTTACACACTTCTTACACATCAATCTAAATCACTAACGCACTCATTCACACATAACATTTATTGTACTAACTTGTGCCTATTAAAATCTTTGAAATATTGTGGAACTCAGTGTTACTGGAGGGCGTTGATCACTGCAGTTTTAAACTATCGCAAGATCATGAAATGCAAATAAAGTTTTATTATTATTTAATACTTTCGTTTTTACCAAATCTTCGGGTTTAAAAAGTGCTGAACGCTGCTGTATTTCTTCGCTCGAAAGTCTTTGTAACGTGTTGCCAATTCCCATAGTTTTCGCACATTTTCTTTCGGAAATGAATTGGTTCCTTCATTGCTACATCCAAATACACTACATTGATGCATTATTGTATAATAATACATAATTTTTACTAAGTGAAAAATTCTGGTTACGATTTGTGCTAGTGCTGCACTCTGGCGCGAAAACTTTGCAGTAATATCTCCTTTTAAATATTCATTGTATTTTTATTACTTATCAAATATTCTTGGTACACTTCACAGGAACACAACAACACAAAAGACTTCAAATTTCTGAGTATGTTTTAATGTAAAAAATGTTGTTTTCAAACTTTTATTTGTAATAAAAAAGAAATGCTTATGTACGTTACAGAAGGTATTTTAAGTACTTAGGAAATTAATGGTATTTTTAAGTACTTAGTTTACGTATCTGCCCTAATTTTAGCCTAATTTTATCTTGTTAAATTTTGATTTTTTTTTATAGCTAGTAATATGTTTTTTATTTCCTCCGAAGATTCTTGCAGTTAATGAAATATGTTTTGCTTGAATAAAAATATTCAAAACTATTTTGAGTTTAATTTGTTAGCGTGCTTTCTATTATTACAGTGTAAGGCGCCCCTTGGGACGATTATTTTATACTATTGTGAATAAAAGTAAGGTTTTGACTAAAATATGCTACTACAGATATCATCAGTCGCCACTTGGTGGCGCTAGTGAGCGTATTGAAGACATTGGTGTCGACGTCAGAAGTCAGCGGGCCTATTCGCTAACTTTGATACTTAGTTATCAACCAAGTTTTGTTGTCAACTGAAAGATGCCAACCGAGGTGTCGATAAAAATACAGGTGACCGTACCTCTACAAAATTACTTATCCAGTTGAGTATACATCCATGATTAGTAGGAAGTAGGAACAAAACCGCCATGACTGTCTCGTTGCGTAGGTATGCACGTTTTTTTCGTAGACCGCTCCACTCATCTCAATGGTGTGGACACCCTACTATTATGAAGGACAACCTCAATCCGGACTGTGATTGGTCGAATAGTCCTTAAGATTTGTCATTTAAGGCGTATACAACTTTTATGGCTATTAGCAGCTAACACAGTATTAATTAATATCAAAACCAAGTAATTTTACATTCATAGGAGACTAAAAATTTGTATGGTACATAATAATTATGTTTTTAAAACTAGACAAACTTACATAATCCAAATAGTTAACAAAATAGAGAAATTAAAACAATTTTAACAACATATGGATGGATCAATTGTAACCATTTACTTACAATAGTTATAAATGCATAGTGATAAGTCAATGGTGTATCTAATAAAGATAAATAAATAAATAAGATATGACGTCAATTTAGGCATGGCACATTTCACGCATCACTGGTTATATCACTCGTTATAAAATAATTCACGTGGCACACCAGTTACATGGAACGGAACGCTCTGCTACATAATATAACTATAACGCGAGCATGATTTAATTCCATGGCTTCATATCACGCGGGTCACCGGCCAAGCTACATTATAATTCGCAGAATTCCATCGTGCGAAAGAGATAAAGCAATATTTGTGTCTTCTTTGTGTCGCCCAGTCGGGTAAAAAGCAGGGTATTTTTAATGGAAATAGCCGGCAAACGAGCTGACGATCCACCTGATGGTAAGTGGCTATCGTCGCCCATGGACATCAGCAACACCAAAAGCATCAATGATGCGTTGCCGACCAAGAGAGAAGAAAGAGAACACTACTAGTCGTTTTGCGGCTGACTCATGCTCAAGGGTGGTAGCTATCCAGGCGAACCCCATGGAGAAATACTAACAGTTATAATGGTATTAATTTACATAATTACATATAAATCAATAATACCAATATAATCCCTGGAGGGGCCCTAACACCAGTGGGCCGGATTTAGTCGCCTCTTACGACACCCATCCGGCGTGGGATTGGGGTTAGTATTCTGAGCCGCCCCAATGCAGCTAAGGCTAGGTTTTGAAATAATCAAGATAAATATGACTCTTGATAATTATCCGATAATTATTATCAAACATATTAAACTTTCCAATCCTTAACTTCTTGAACACTGGTATTTGGCTATCTACCTATCATCATTCAAGATATAAGAATAAAATAAACACAATGAACAATCAAGGTAATCTTTAAATAAGCTTTCGTTTATAATTTCAAAAATAAAAAGTTATGAAATCTTGCAAACAAAATAGAATAAATGTAATCAAAATCTCGCGTCGCGACTAACCCCCTATAATAGACGTGAAGTTGCTCGCGTTCCGTTTCACGCTCTTGTCAATTACGAAAAATTAAGGGGCAATTGAAGTATTATTACTAGCGTATAGAACCGACACCGCGAACACCATGTATGTCCCAATGCATTGGCGCCACGTGGCTTCAATCTTCAATGGATTCGTTCGATTTTGAAAGGAGAACGGGGGCTCAATTTTTAAAATGGGACCTCCCGGGCGGGACACACATTTTGTTCGGGTTGTCTTTTCTATGACATTATACTTTAATGAGAGGGGCAGATTATATTTATCATGATAATTACTTATCAAAAAGAAAGACAAACAATCGAAACATTTTCATTTAATATGCAATAATACACTCGAGTAAGTAAACCATAATTATACACATCTTATTTTTTACTTAAATAATCAAGTTTAAATATGTAAAATTAGTAACAAAATGTCACTTAAAATATAATAATATTATGCACTATACTCATTTTATACTTAATTTATTAGGTAGTTCCCGATATTAATGCATTATTCGGATATTTACAATTTAAAAAAAAATAAGCTACAACATTCTAAGAAAGACAGAAACTGAAGACAAAATAAATAAATATACAACATTATTTTCTGAATATACAATACAAAAACCGATATACGTGTTAAATATTTTCGTGTAAACAATCTAATGCTGGGGCCACACTAACGGGAAATGCCATTAATTATCGCGATGATGGACGTTTAACGTAGGTGTAGCCACGACTTATCGCGATAATTTGACAACGGCATTCACACTGCCATTCGACAGTAGGCGATAGCTCAAATGGCGGTACATCAAAGAGATTATCGCGAGAATGAATGCGTTGAAGCGGCCACACTACGTATGTCAGTGTGAATCGTGAGCGCGTTGGGATCGCACGTGTTTGTCTTCGTTATTACGTACTATGGCTATGGAGTGGATTAATGAAAAAGTAATTGCATTTCTCGAGATTCTGCAAACAGAGCCATGTTTGTGGGATCCGAGACTCAAAAGTTTCAAGAATCGTGCTTCGCAAAATGATGCTTGGCGACGAATAATGGAATTACTACCTTTTAAGGCAACTATTGACGAAATTAAAAAGAAGAAGGAAAGCCTAATGGGTTATTATAGAACCCATTTAAACAATTTAAAATTCAAGGAACATTAGCGCCAATTTTATCGCCAAGAATGGGCATTCACGTTGACCGTTCAAGTGTAGCCACTCACTTTATCGCGGTAATAATTAACGCAATATTTATCGCGATGATAGGCATTAACGTTTCCTGTAGTGTGGCCCCAACATAAATAAAAATTTTCAAAGGTGTATCTTGAAAACTTACAAAAGCAACACAGAGAGCTCACCATAAGGATTTCAAAAAGGTATATCATGATCATTGAAGTATTATTACTAGCGTATAGAACCGACACCGCGAACACCATGTATGTCTCAATGCATTGGCGCCACGTGGCTTCAATCTTCAATGGATTCGTTCCATTTTGAAAGGAGAACGGGGGCTCAATTTTGAAAATGGAACCTCCCGGGCGGGACACATTTTGTTCGAGATGTCTGTTCTATGACATTATACTTCAATGATCATGATAGGTTTTTCGACATCGAGCGGTTTTTTTTTAATTTTTTAATTTATACTAGTTGAATCAGTACCTTGTAAGGAGACAAATTACAAATCAAAAAATCTATTTGAAATTTTATGAATTGAATTGTTATGTACAATAATTAACAGTGATAGATATGGCGTAGCGCATAAGAAAGGGTCTAGATTACCGCGGATCTACCGTAAAATTTCATATCTGATTGTCATGGTAAAGACGGTTGACGACATTATAATCCGACTAAATAATATTAGTAGGATGTATAGTATAATAAATATTTAAAGTTGACATGAGATCATGATAGTAGCCATAAAATTGGAACTAAGCATAAATAAATTTTAAAACACCCATTATATTCAATTCGATTGAACAATTTTCAAAAAATATTTATATTTATAAATATGATTCATAATAATCATAGCCTTTTCCCTTCTGAACAAAAATTCAGCCATACAATATTTAAAAAATAACAATATGTCAAAACGTTTTTAGATGAAGCCTATTTGTGTTAAAAAAATCAAAGGGTTTATCGTAATTTTACAAATAGAAATAAGACAGACACAAAATGAAAACAATTTAAAGACATCATTTTTTAAAAACAATCATTTCATGCCTAAATGAATTTCTGTTTACTATAATTTTTGGAGTTTACCTCCTTAAGATTAGATTTAAATCTATACTAATATTATAAAAAGGAAAGATTCGATTGTTTGTTTGCATTGAATAGGCTCCGAAACTACCGAACCGATTTGAAAAATTCTTTCACTGTTGGGAAGCTACACTATCCCCGGGTGACATACGCTAATTGGAACGAAGTTCCTTATCGCGCGTTATGAAAGGGGGCTAGACGGAAAATTTTCTTACGAAATGTTGGTACGATACTTTTTGAAGTGATTCAGAGTTTTACAGAGATGGCGCTGTACAACTTTTCGAATCACGCTAACTTTCTGAATCACTTCAAAAAACAATACTTAAATCGAAAGGAACTTCGTTCCATCCGGGTGTCCCTTGACACCTCTCATTTTTTAATTTTATATATAAGAATATGTTTTTTTTTTACTATTTTTCCCGAAGCGAAGCTAGGGTGATTTCCTAGTATAAGCCCGGGATATACGTTACGTTATGCGTTATATTCCCAACCAAGAATCTAGATGGCGTTGTTACTGATTTGACGATAACGTCATGTTAAATTAATTAATTAATTTAAATAAATGTATCAAACATGCTTTCAGCAATATAAAAAATGCGTTAATTTACCCCCATTCACTAATCTATATATTTTATAATCGTTCGTTAGGAGTGAACTCGTGTCGGGCGCTGGAGCTGACACATACATTTTTTTAACAAATATAATATTTTAATAAAAAAATAGTATCAAAATTGTTTACCATGACTTGCTTAAAAACCCGGGCAAGTGCGTGTCAAGGTCGTAGCTCATCTACACGACACCGCTCCCACCCAATCAAAGTATGAGAATTCAAATATAGACTTAAAATCGTGCGCTGTAGGTGCACTTTACAGTAACAACAAAAATTAGCAGCCCGCGCGCGGGAAGCAAGCTTACCGCAACCTTGCCACTCAATAGTTGCATCTACAGAGCACGATTTAAAGTTTATATTTGAATTCTCATACTTTGGTTGGGTTGGAGCGGTGTCGTTTAGATGAGCTACGACCTTCAGGCCACGCGCAATGTAAGGTTCCGAAGTAGTAAGTTTATCGACTATTACTCATTCACTACTTACGCTAACATGGCCGTGATAGTTTTACTTGTAAAGTCATCATAATATAATCTATTTTTGAGAATTTTTTCACTTGTCCAACTCCAACCGTTTAGCCACCAGGGGAGGGACACTTGACTCTAACCAAAATTAGCACTTTAAAGCCAAATATTTCCTGAGACTTTTTTGGTAAAAATCTTATCACCACTTTTTAATGAAATATTAATTTTAATTAGTTAAAAAAATAATAAATAGTAAACAGAAACAAGTTTTCGTATGAAATAATTACATGTTTTTAAATTATTTTCATTTTGTGTCAGCCGTATTCAGTAAAACACTAAGATTTTTTACCAAATAAAACTTATCTTAAATAACTAACATTTTAACAAAAAAATAACCGACTTCAAATGAAGTACATTGTACTTTTGACATGGATGCCACTGTCAGATCTCGCTCAAATTTATGTGGCACCACAAGACAAGCACCAGCTTTCAATTAAAAAAAGAATCATCGAAATCGGTTGGCGCGATATTGAGTTATTCGTCCATTTATCGCGCACATACTTAATGCAAATTTAAGACTTATATGATTTTGACATGGATGCCATTGTCAGATCTCGTTCAAATTTATGTGGGACCACACGACAAGCACCAGCTTTCGATTAAAACAAAAATCATCCAAATCGGTTCACCCAGTCCAAAGTAACAAACATAAAAAAAATACAGTCGAATTGAGAACCTCCTCCTTTTTTTGAAGTCGGTTAAAAAGTAGAGTTATGGCGTTCCTTAGATTACTGCGGGGTTACGGGAAGTAAAGACGTACAGACAAAAATTCAAAAAAAAAAAAAACCAAATTGGATTTTGTAAATAAAAGATCAAATGTGAAATAAATATAAATAAAGATAATAGTTGTTAAATAAAATATACAATTTATACAGCATAAAACTTTCAGTAAAAAAAAGGAATAAATTATCATTTTAAACGTAATATTTAAATAACAAAATACTGCATTTAAGAAACATTTAAATAGCATACTCCGTCTCAGCACAATATACTTTGAAACTATTAGGAAAGCATTAAAATATGAGAATTTCCACAGATTTCCAATCAAAAAATAAGAAAATAATTTGGCAAAGGAATGAGAAAAATACTTATATTTTATTTCTCTTATTGTTAGTCTATGTATATAAAGATCCTTACATAGTAATACTGATTGTTATACCACAAAAGGCATATTAGTACATAATAGGATATACAGCAATAAGATATAATAAGTTTATAATGATTTGCGTAAAGTTGCCCTATACCATTATAGTACAGGTCTTAGCGGCTTAGTTTTTTTATTAGCACCTATTATTATGCACTATTGGAACGAAGTTCCATATCGCGCGTTGTGAAAGGGGGCTAGACGGAAAATTACGACACTTTTTGATTCTTACGAATGACGACATTTTTTTTGAAGTGATTCAGTGAGTTTTACAGAGATGGCGCTGTACAACAAAACAATACTTAATCGAAAGGAATTTCGTTCCATCCGGGTGTCCCTTGTCCGGGTGTCCGGGTGTCACATGTTTTTTTTTTCAAAATATTGTTTTTGTTATTACATTTTTTAAAGAAAGAAAGAAACATTTATTTCTTCATGGAATATAACATGGTACAATGATATAACAAAGGTGTAACGAGTACTGACAATATGTAACCTTACTAAATTATTGCGTTTTTAATTCTATTTTATTTTCTTTACCAGTAGTTGTCATAGTTTATCGATTCGAGGTATGAAATCAAAATTAAAAAAAAACCCATCAGTTTTACTTACACTAAAAATAGCTAAGAACACTTTCGATTAAGTCACCTTTCAAGCAAAGAAAATTAGATTAAAATCGGTTCATCCATTTGGGAGCTACGATGCCACATACAAACACACAGATAGTCAAACTTATAACACTAACTTATAACTTTTTTCGACGGGTGTTAAAAAAATCTATTCAAAATGAAACAGATTTTTTTTCAATAAATTGACTGAAAATTTTAAGAAAACCCGGTTTTATTAAATTTCGCAAAAAAAACTAAAAACTCTTTAGTGAGATCTTCAATATTCGAATATGTGTTTTTGATATGACTGTGTCATTCAACCTTAATTTAAAAAAATTATCTGTCCAAACAACGATTAAACTTTCAATATAATAGTTTTCTAGTATTATATCTTCAAAGAAACGAACCGACAAAACCTGTACTTTAATAGTATTTGTTGATAGTTTTGACCAAATACATAATCAAGAGACGCCAGGCGATCACTTCGCACTGTGAAACCTTGTATAAATAACCAATTATACCTATATCTTTAAGTTGTAATACACAGGTTTATCCATCATGGACAAGTCGGCCATCTTGGGGTCGCACGGCCACACTGGCTGCGCTATGTCCATCTCGCTCGCACCCACCACGCCTTCCGGCTGCACTTGGCCCTGGGGGAAAGAGAAACATATATGTTTAACAAGCACGCA
This sequence comes from Thymelicus lineola, assembly GCA_963932265.1. NCBI lineage: Eukaryota > Metazoa > Arthropoda > Insecta > Lepidoptera > Hesperiidae > Thymelicus > Thymelicus lineola. Next base: position 2,233,591 of record OZ010708.1, read on the forward strand.
CATTTTTACGTATTCGCATGTCAAGAATGATAAAATTCAATGGACATTTTCGATAATTTTATTAGCCCTTTTAACTGCCTTCAAAAAAAGGAGGAGGTTCTCAATTCGACTGTATTTTTTTTTATGTTTGTTACCTCGGAACTTTGGACTGGGTGAACCGATTTTGATGATTCTTTTTTTAATCGAAAGCTGGTGCTTGTCGTGTGGTCCCATATAAATTTGAGCGAGATCTGACAATGGCATCCATGTCAAATGCATATAAGTCTTAAATTTGAAGTCGGTTATTTTTTTGTTAAAATCACAGACGCACACACGCAATTACATACGCAGACACTCACACATTCATTATCATACACACTTTACGACCTCTACGACGCTCTGACGACCCTGTAGCCTAGTTGGTAGCGACCCTACTTGCGAAGCGAGGGGTCTCTGGTTCGATTCCCGGTGGGCAGATATTTATGTGACAGATAAATATTTGTACTCGAGTGCAGGGTGTTATTGTGAAGTGTTATATATATGTGTCCATACCACCCGCAACACAGGTGAAAAACTACTGCGTATGAGTAACCTATGACTTAGCGTTTATGTTTAAGTCGTACCAAGACCCCCCCACGTACCCTGACACCCCCCACTCACACACACACACTTTTTTTTATGGAAATAGCCGGCCAACGAGCTGACTATCCACCTGATGGTAAGTGGCTATCATCGCCCATGTACCAAGAAATCAGCAACACCAAAGGTATCACTGATGCTTTGCCGGCCAAGAAAGAGAGAAAAAGAAAGAAAGCCCCCAGCCGGAACACGACGAGTCGTTTGGCAGCTGACTCATGCTCATGGGTGGTAGCTATCCAGGCGAACCCCTGGAGAAATAATAAAGTAATAATGGTATTAATTAACAATTAAAATCCATATTACGTTTATGTTTAAACCATACCAAGACCCAACGCCTAGATTTTAAGACTCTTTCCTTTTCTGTCACACACCCCCCGCCCCTCCTCTCTCTCACACACACACACACTCACCGGCCTGTCCCTCGCGTCGCGCCGCTTCCCGCGCGCGCGCTTCGGCCACGGCTTCTTGAGGTGCACGTACGTGACGTGCGCGCGCTTCTCGCTCGCGTGCTTGAACGACTTGCCGCACATCTCGCACTTGAACGGCTTGAGGCCCGTGTGGATCTGTGGGGGAGGGAGATAGATGATTATTTATTATCATGATGATTAGGTATTATTGGAGAAGAATCACTGTGTATGTGCTGTCAATCTGACATCTATCACCTGTCATCTGTCACCTACATAACGTACACAGTACACCACTCACAAACATATGCCGCTGCCGGTTGCTGTGCGCATAGATATATACTTATAGATTTGGCCTAATGTCATATAGATACTTATTTATGGAATAGTTTAAAAGACAAAATAATAAACATAATAGCGTCCTTGTCTAAAGTATGAAATAAAAACAATCCAACTCTATACGCAACAGCTTCGCTATAACTGTCAATTTTTCATGACGCCAGACGTGAGCCGTGTTCGCCATTTTGGATTTCTCTTTACTACAGTGTAAATTATGACTTATTACAAAGGTACTAAGGTACTAACTACTAAAACCCACTTTGACAAAGGAATGTCAAAGTCACGTCAAATTGGACATTAGTAAAAAAACCGCCATGTTTTGTTGCGTGGGTATGCACGTTTTTGTCGTAGGTATGACAGCTCCTGGTACCTCAGTGGAAGAAGCACTGTATATGCGCTGTCAATCTGACATCTGTCATCCGCCATTTGTCACCTGTCATCTGTCACCTGTCACGGCTGTCACCTACATAAGGTACACAGTACAGCACTCACAAACATATGCCGCTGCCGGTTGCTGTGCGTGGAGAAGTGCTTGCCGCACAGCGCGCACACGTACGTGGCGCGCGTGTGGCTGTGCACGCGGCGGTGCGCGACGAGCCGCTGCCGCATGCGGAACCGCTTGGGGCACGCGTCGCACGCGAACGGCCGCTCGCCAGTGTGCACCCAGCGGTGGTCCTTGAGGAGAGCGTGGCTCTGTCGACAAATACATTGTTTTTTGACGTGACAACGTCTATTAAAACGATACCGGGTACAAAAAAAAGCATGACTCATCTGTCGCGTTACGCGAGCGAGCGAACAATGGAGAAAGCGCCATCTATGAACAAAACTATATGCACAATTAAGTCAGAAAGGAACTTGCTGAAAAAATAGTTTAGTTCAGGAGTTCTAGATGGCGTTGTAGTATAAAGATAAAAGTTTTTAATTATAAGTTAATTTCCAGAGATAATATTATATTCGAGCACTATTTCATCAATGTTTTGTCATGACGTTGTCACGTTAAACCACCGTCCGTAAACCGACTTTACAGACAACCTTTTTTTTAATGGAAATACCCGGCAAACGAGATGACGATCCACCTGATGGTAAGTGGCTATCGTCGCCCATGAACATTAGCAACACCAAAGGCATCACTGATGAAGCCGTCCAAGAAAGAAAGAAGAAAAAGAAAGAAAGAACTGGCTCTCAAGCCCCCGCCCGGAACACAACGAGAGTTTGGCGGCTGACTAGTGTTCAAGGGTGCTATCCAGACGAACCCCATGGGGAAATAATGTATTAATTAACAATTAAAATAAAAATTTTTGAAAAATCTATATTCCTGGCCAGGAATCGAACCCGTTCTTAAAAAAAGCATACCGTATTATTACCCCAAGATTTCTTTGACCACTTTTCGCTATTCCATCCAGAATTTGGCCATCAGCGCCCACTTGAATACTTCACCCTGTATAGTAACCGCACGTCACTAACCTGAAACATTCGCCCGCACACCTCGCACATACAGGGTGACTTCATGGATGGGTAGTTGGTTCGATTCTTGTCGGGGTGCATCCGTCTGAAGTGGCCGTGGTACGCGCGCGAGTCTTCTAGCTGGAGCCCGCACTGGGATAACATAAAAACATATAATATAAAATTTTAACAAAAAACAATCTACTTCAAATGAAGTACATCCTTTTCAATAACAATAAAAAAAACATCGAAATCTGTTGGCGTGATATTGAGTTATTCGTCCATTTGTCTCGCATATACTTAATGCAAATTTAAGACTTATATGGTTTTATCATTGATGTCATTATCAGATCTCGCTCAAATTTAAGTGGGACCACACGACAAGCACCTGCATTCGATTAAAAAAAGAATCATCAAAATCGGTTCACCTAGTCGAAAGTTCTGAGGTAACAGACATAAAAAAATACAGTCCTTTTCACAGAGTTCAAACTCGGTTAATAATTAAAAATATAAAATAACTGTAAATGTTAAAATTAAAAAACCCCCGATAGTTAGAGCTCATGACCTTGAAACGCTTGCACAGATCTACATGAATAATTGTAGCTAAGAAACATCTCAATCATGTCAGTTTTCTAACAAAAAAAAAACCGCATTAAAATCGGTCCGAAATTGATAAATAAAAGTCATTATCAAACCCACCAAAAACGTCACGTGACGTCACTAACCGATATTCAATACTACCGGTGCATTGAAATTTGTTGAACTTGCTTTTAAAATAGGAACAATGACGTCATATTCTCATAATTACCTTTTTACTTGTAAACTGGATGAGTTCACTGTAATTTTCTTGAAAATGTTCTCGGATTGACATTTATTAATAAATCACATTATTAAATGATGACATGTTCTGACGATTAAATTATTTTATTATTATTAATTAATTATTTACTATATTTATTTGACATAATATATATTTTTTTAATGACAAAATTTGACATCATTTATTTACTTACATAAATAGACATACATAGTGATTAAGAGCCATTTCGCGGTTAGACGCGCGGAATGAAGAATTTGATGTCAAAAATTAGTATCATAAGAAAGATATTAATGCTGGCAAATGAACTCATAAAATAGATCAATCCTTCATCTTGGATCTTCATTTACCGGAATTTTGAAAATATTAATTTGTTTCTGCGTAACTGTCAATCTAGCGTAACTATTTTTCAGCAAAAGGACGACAGAGTCAATTTCATACACTGATTTTCTTTATTAAGTTTTATTAAATTGAGTAAAAAAAAATGTCTAGAGAACACTCATATATTATATTTTGCATTTATTACAAGGGATATACGATTACTATAATATTTGTTTCAAAATTAATTCAATAACATTACCAATTTTCATGGTTTATGCCATGACTTTACCATCGATTTTTGTATTCAATAAAGCGTATTTCCCATCAAAAATTTATGTAGTAATAAAATTTGGTCTTTGTCGAATATGACACGTAATTTTTTTTTTATCTTACTGCAAAAAATAATTTATTAAAACGAATTTACTTTACCATATAAAGATACGAACAGGCGCGAAATCAAATCAGTCGTGCGGCAGCACTCTTGGACGTCGGACCTATGTCAATTTTTGCTTTAGCCATCTAAGGAATAGATTTCGTAAAAGTAACGTAATTATATTGCCATTGAACAGTCTTGATCACGTGAGAATTTTTAGTTACAGTCAATTGTATTATTTTTAGTTTTCTATAATTTTCAGGGTTTTGTAGTCAAATCGGAATCATGTCTAGTCCGTTCGTTATTTCAACCGGCCGGCTAGCCCGTCCGGCCGTCCGTCCTTCCGTCCGTCCGTCTGTCCGTTCCGTATGATTTTTTCTTCGTCTACCCCTTAATGTGGGGTATCGTTGAAAAGGTCTTTCAAAAATATTATAGGTTTCAAAGACCATTTTTCAATTCAGGGGTCCGTTTGCGTAATATTCTGCTTTAAACATCTTTGGTTTGAAGAAAACAATAGAAATTAAGTAACTATTTCTTTCCAATTTATGTAGTGTAAGTAGTAACGGAGAAAATCACGAACATACATATGTACAAAATATAACTATATCTATACTAATCTATACTATTACTATTGTAATATTATAAAGCTGAAAAGTTTGTTTGTTTGTTTGGTTGAACGCGCTAATCTCAGGAACTACTGGTTTGAATTGAAAAATTCTTTTTGTATTGGATAGTTCATTTATCGAAGAAGGCTTTAGGCTATCGGATTTTTGGAAATTCAACCCCTATTGGGTTGGAAGTCACTGCTGTAATTTGAAATAAAACATTGTCCGTTTTTAGACATTAGTTACTGTTTACAGTATTTAGGTTTTTTGTTATATGTGTAAATTACATATTTACATAGAAAAAAAAAATAAATAATTATAACTTGTATACACATACCCTTTATTTATACAACTTTTAGATCAATCTGTACTTTATAGAGTTCCGTACCCAAACGGTGTCAACGGGACCCTATTGCTAAGCCAAAATGTTGGAATGATAGAAGCTCCGACATTAGTAAGCTATAGTCACTTATTATTAGTCAAAGATAATACATTCGTTGTTTGGAAACTCTCGTGCACCCAAGTTCCGTCAACTCCCCAAAACTCACGTATCTCAAATACACAACACAAATACAAATCACCCTCTCATTTTTTCCCTTCACAACCCCTCGCCTCCCCCTATACCCCCCCCCCTCAGTTCTTCACCCAAAAGTGGAATTTTGCGTCGTGATAATCTGGGAGGCATCCGGGCAAATACCGCACTCATCAGCGCAGATCGGCAGATCAGGATATCGGGATATAGATTTTTGGAAAACCGGAAATCCCGGATATCTCGGAGACGGTGCGTCCTAGACAAGTTTAGACGGAAATTTCAACCCCCTTTAGTAAACCCCCAAACCTTATTGCTAAATCTTACTGAACCCACTTTTACCCCCCCCCCTCCCCAAATTTTCTTAAAATACCATATATCTCCTAAACGGTACGTCCTAGACGATTTCCGACTGAATTTCCATCCGCCCTGTGGAACTCATACTTGCAACATTACCCAATCTTATTGGGCCCAATCTTAACCCCCCCCCCTCCCAAATTTTCCGAAAACTCCTTATATCTCCTAAACGGTGCGTCCTAGACGATTTCCGAAAGGATCGAGTAAAAGTTGTAGCCCATAAAAAGATTGACATTTTATGTGCCATACATTTTTCTTGTAGAGCAAGTGGTTTGGGAGGAAAGTGCGAATTTCGTTTCTCATAATTTATTATACTAGACTATTGTCAATATTTTGTTTTGTAAACCAACAGAAAACAATAAAGAATTCGTTTTTAACATTCAAAGAATAGTGTTCTGAATATCTTCTTTTTAAAGCTGTAATCATTTTTGTGTATGGATTGTATTTACCTTTATTTTTACGTTATCTTTTGTATCACGGTAATGATTAGGGTATCGAAAACCGATCCTGTTTTAAATTATCGGGATTTTCGGTACTCGCCTATGCTGGAACCGGGATTCCCGGGATTTTCAGTTCTTTCGGGATTATTTTACCACGGCTTTCCCCGCGTGAAAATAGTTAGTATCGCGTTTCCTATTTTATCTCTCAGGAGCATTAAATAGGGAAAAACTGTTTTCTACCCAAATCCGTATAGTCGTTTGCCGTGATTGAGTAACCATCATACTATTATACCTTACATGCAAACATAAGTTTCGTATTAATTGTATGAAAGCAACACAATTGTATTGCACAATTCAGCACTGCTTGGACGAGAAAAAAGAGTTAAATCATCTTCATTTATATTAGAAAAATATCGATCTGGGTTGTGTAAATAATATTATATTAGTATAGCTGCTTCATGTAGCCGACGTTCTGAATATCTTCTTTTTAAAGCTGTAATCATTTTTGTGTATGGATTGTATTTAGCTTTTTTTTACGTTATCTTTTGTATCACGACGCGACATATTTTTATTTCCCAAAAGTTCAGAAAATCCCGGTTCTTTTATTTTGTTTCCCGGTTCTTTTATTTTGTTTCCTGGTTCTTTTGAAAAGTACCGTATTCCTTTGTAAATCCCGGGATTTTCGGTTCCGGGATTTCCCGGTTCTATACCCTCCGATTGATTTGAATTTAGGTATACCTATGTATTTCGACGCGCTGCGAATATCGCAGGCAAAATGGACGCATATTGCATTTTATAGATCACCTTGAAAAAACGTGATTTTTAATTTTTCACGTTGATTTGCCAAAATATTGATTTTTGCAATATGCATCTATTGGACATCTTTATTGTGATGTACCTAAGTAGGTACCTAAAATGTATTATGTAAATAAGTTACCGATAATGGTACTACTACATTGTACTCTTAATTGTTATATAAACTTATATTGTCACAAACCAGATACATGTATGTGGTCACAAAGTGTATAATTAAAATTATATGTTCATAATTTTAAAATTTTTACGTTTGAAAGTATCAAGAAGATTACTCGCACAGAACTGAGGTCAAGCGCGACGCGAGCCGCGCGAGGCAATATCACGCCGCGGAGCCGCTTCAAATACCTATAGTTTATCAACCGAGTTTTGCGAAATGGCTCTTAAGTACTCTGTGCTGACATACATATGTAATTTAATGTTGACATTGTATAGTGGTTCCTTTTGGGTTATAATAATTTGCATATTTTTTAACTACTCTATCGAATTGGGGACACCTGTAATGTTAGATGTAGTGTGATTTTAATAAATAAATAAATAAATAAATAAATAATGGCGTTTGAGGTCACGTAACAGTGAGTACTATTTTTAACATTTTAAATTAATGATATTTTATTGACGTGATAACGTCTATTAAATCGATGCCGGGTGCACGCACAAAAAAGCATGACTCATCTGTCGCGTTCCACGAGCGAGCGAACAATGGAGAAAGCGGCATCTATGAACAAAACTATTTACACAATCAAGTCCGATAGGAACTTGCTGAAAAAATAGTTTAGTTCAGGAGTTCTAGATGGCGTTGTAGTATAAAGATAAGTTTCTAATTATAAGTTAATTTCCAGACATAATACTATATTCGAGAACTACTTCATCAATGTTTTGTCATGACGTTGTCACGTTAAACTACCGTCCGTAAACCGACTTTACAGACAACCATTTTTTTATTGACGCACTCACCTGCTCGCACGGTATGGGTCCCGGCAGCAGCGTGGGGAACATCTTACTGCCGCTGTCGCAACTCGACGTGCGCGTGGAGCGCCGCGGCGCGCGCGTCTTGCGCAGTTTGATCTGTTTCGGCTCCTTTTGTCTGTGGGAATATACATAGCATATGTGTTGGTGTACACGTGTATATATACAGGGTGTCAGTTTAATTCGAGGGAAGTTTTTCGGGGGACGTTTGGCTCGCGTTGAAATCCCGAATAAACAAAGAAATAAATTAAAACACCCATAAATCACAGAGATAATAATATCAAACTAAATACGAAAAATCTCAAAACGTATGGACCTCGCGATCTACGTGAATGACTTGTAAGTACCTATGATTCCTTTTCCCTTAAATTCTTAAACCCTGACTTAGAACAGGCAAAAATATTTATGTATTTACCTACTAAGCAAATATCTAACATAAAATAGGCAAACATTTAATACAAAATTGATTAGTTCTGGCATACCTTAAAAATTGGAAATGGTATTTAAAAACTCACATACTCGGACCAGATAGTGTGCAGGCAGTGCGTGTTGATAATACATATTTCTGTGATAAATTAACGGCACATCGTCTAACATTTACTCCACCACACTTGTTAAAATATGTAATAAATCGTTAATGATGCACTATCAAATCTTCCGTCGGTACGGACTTAATAAACAGTTGTTTAAAACACCGGTTCACACACTGACACTAAAACGGTTGTTACACAACTTCTTTAACAAATAAAATAAATCGTAATACCAGTAATTAATATCGCACGCACTGCTGCGCTCACGACACGCGACGGTACGACTGTTTGTGAACTGACTTGTGTACTGTTCATTGCTTTCGCACGGCAAGACGCAGGGGGCGGGACAGCCGAAGCGTGTGGCGCGGGCGGTGCGGCTTTTACGAAAAGCCGAAAGGCGGCGTGTTTACCTTTGTAAACGCCGGCGCGGCGTATTATGTGGCGTGGCGGTACCTTTGGCGGCATGATCGCGGCGGTGCCATAAAACCTAACTTCGTTAATAGCGGCGAATACAAAGCATTGCGAAATTCATTCATGTATCATAAATAAGGTTGACGCTTGCTCGACCACGGTGTCTATGATTACTGTATTTTAAAGGATAATTTGGTTAAAAATTAAGGCCATATTTTTTTTTACATATTCGGGCTGAGAATCGTGAACAAAATGTCCTGCTGAAGTATTTATCTTGTATATAAAAACATGCTGTACAGTGAGGCGTAGTTTATGTGAGTGTGGATCTGTAAATTGTGTGTAATTAAAAAATCTATTTTTGGAATCTTTTAATACATGGCGCTGTAAGTTACTGAATCATCTTATAGAGGTTTTTGTGCAAAGTTTTTGTTTATGTAAGACGTATTGGTATATGTACATTTATATACTATAATGCATTTACATATTTCCGAAAACAATATTAAATAGTGTTAATGAAAAATAAACTTTAGAGTTTCGAATTTCAACTACACAGAGTTGTTAGTTCCTGTCAATTTTAGATATATTTAGAATAGTAAAATGACATTATCATTACTGTCAAATGTCTATCTCAAATCAACCATCGTGATATGGAGTATAGAGTAGAAGGAGGGCCATCTCTGTGTATGAAAAGTGTCCGTAAAAATACGTCCAATAACGGATGGCGCTGGTGTGCGGTCTACAACAGCTATGTTCGAATATCTATTTCTCAGACACTAGCGCCATTCATTACGGGTGACATAACTCAGCAAACTTCACTCCGTCTACAACAGCTATATTCATATCGGTATTTCTCAGACACTAGCGCCATTCTGGAATAGCCATTATTGGAACAACAACAACAACAAAATCCTTTTTATTGTACACCAAAATTATATCTAAATATATTTGATAGCACAGGAATAAGTACAACAGGCGGTCTTATTACTTAAATAGAAATCTCTTCCAGACAACCTATTTATACTACACTAATATTATAAAGCTGAAGTTTGTTTGGTTGAACGCGTTAATCTCAGGAACTACTGGTTCAAATTGAAAAATTGTTTTGTGTTTGATAGTCCATTTATCGAGGAAGGCTATAGGCTGTATTATAAAATCATATATTGTAGTAGTTAGTTTTTTCCACAAATTAACGCGGGTGAAATCGCGAGGCACAGCTAGTTAAACTAAAAAACATGCGAGGTGTCTAGGGACACCCGGATGGAACGAAGTTCCTTTCGATTTAAGTATTGTTGAATCACGCTACTAGCGTGATTCAGAAAGTTGTACAGCGCCATCTCTGTACAACTTTCTGAATCAGGCTAGTAGCGTCATCTCTGTAAAACTCTCTGAATCACTTCAAAAAAAGTGTCGTCATTCGTAAGAATCAAAAAGTGTCGTATTTTTCCGTCTAGCCCCCTTTCACAACGCGCGATAAGGAACTTCAGTAAACAGTTGGACACTTTCAACTTTCCCCTCATATGAGATGGCCCTCCTTCTACTCTATCCTCCATGCATCGTGAGAACAAAACACTTACTTATCCCCCGTGTTGTGCTTCGCGGAGACGCTGAGGTGTCGTTTGTGTGCCTCCTGGGACACGAACCGAACGTTGCACAGCTCACAGAAAGGACCGTCGTCTGGTATCTACATTATTATGACAAAACAAGATAAATTATATTATTGTAACTTTTTGATGTGAAACATCTATAGGCGAGGGGTAACCTGATTTTTGGCGCGGTGAGTGGCGACGCTTCGCCGCACTATATTATTATGGTAGGGTAATATGAAAAAATTAATAATAACACAATGTGGGTAATCATAAATAAACTTAGTTTGATAGGCTGTAGCATACAGTAGGACAAAACTGTCATCATTTTCTGGAGACAATTCGTAATATTGTATTTTTCCATCATGCCATATTTAGTTCCTGTCATAATCTGTACTTTTATGCCTATTAGTTGTATAAAATAATTTCGATGTTTCACATCTGCCAGCCGCCCCATGACGGCTCACATTTTTTAACGTGATAACGTTTATAAAGACGATGAGCCTGAGAGGCATTCACGAAAACCGAGTAACGGCCGGAGTAACGTCACGGAAGCGCGCGCAGCATTAGAGAGAGAGGCACGCTAGACCGGCCGTCTCTCTCCCACTCAAGCGTAATCGGTCCGCTTGGAAGGCATTTTTCATTTCATTTTTATTTTATTTTACAATCTTTTGAAAAGAAATGATTTCTCGTAGCTCGTACGTATTATTATTATATGAAAATCTACAATAGCGTCATCTCTGTTTATAGGTATGAACTACTTGAAAGAACTTTACACAGTACATCGACTCGGACTTTAGTTGTAGTCAAGAAAATCACAGATGTCGCGCAGCTCCTGATATTTAAAACGAATCCCGTTCCTAATGTGCGAATTGACAATATTTATATCATAAATTATTCTTCTACGAAATAGACGTTATCACGTAAAACCATTGTCCGTAAACCGACTTTACAGACAACCAATTTTTTTTAAATATTGGTTTCATATTGATATTTTAATATTGGTCTTCATATAAATGTACAAAGTATAATTTGTTTCTGACATAGTTATTATAATAATAAGGGTATTATAATAAAAAGGATCTTCAGTTGCCTAAACTAGGTTTTCACATAATTAGTCATTTTTATCCAATTTCAAAAACAGGAGGCGGTTCTCAATTCGACTGTTTCTTTTATGTTTGTTACCTCAGAACTTTCGACTGGGTGAACCGATTTTGATGATTCTTTTTTTAATCGAAAGCTGGTGCTAGTCATGTGGTCCCAGTTAAATTTGAGCGAGATGTGACAATGGCATCCATGTCAAAAGCATATAAGTCTTAAATTTGCATTAAGTATATGCGCGACAAATGGACGAATAACTCAATATCGCGCCAACCGATTTCGACGATTCTTTTTTTAATGGATGTACTATTGTTTTATTGAAGTCGGTTATTTTTTTTGAATGAATGAATGAATGAATGAATATTTATTTGCAAAGATTGTGGTTACACAGAGGTCTTAATTTTTAGTTTAAATTTTTTTTAAAGTGGTTACATAGAGGTTACATAGGGGTCTTAAATTTAGTAAAATTTTATTTTATTTATTTATTTTGTATACACAAAAACATTTACAGGATAAATAATTTAAGAGACAGTTTGTACAAGGGCACTACTTATTCCTAATAAGAAATCTCTTCCAGTAGGCCCATATGTGGAATAGAGATTTAATGAGGCAAAATTAAATTTTGTTAAAATTTTACTAAACACACTAGTATATTTATTTATTTATTTATTTATTGAACGCCAACATAATATGCATTAGCTCAAACACAATAGACTTATACAATGGCAGTAATTTCTTAATGCTATTATAATTATAGGCGTAGACAACATGCATCCCGTTAAGCGAGTAAATGAATAGGTAGGTAGTATACTTCAATTTATATAATATCTGAAACATACCTGTGTATTTTCTAGACGATGCTTCAGTTTCTTGTGAAGTTCTATTCCCTTTTCGCTGACGAACGAATACCCGCACAGCTGACACACGAAGTCCGACGGATGCTTTATACGTATATGCCCCATGTATGTTGTGAATTTGCTGGAGAATAATTAATTAAACTTTATCATAAGGGAACATACCAAAACCACGTGCCTCATTTAGGGGGGGGAGGGGGGTCTTCAAAACACCACGATTGGTCACAGAGGGGTGGGGGGGGGGGGGTTTAGGTTTTTGTCACGTAGTCAATATTTTAGCAACCATTGCGCCACAAAGTCGTCAAATATAAGCAAAATTATTATTTTTTAACTCTAATTTTGCAAAAAAGTATTGAAAACCGCATTTATCAATTACCACGTGAAAACTAGGGGGGAGGGGGGGGGGTCTTCTCATATACTACGGATGGTCACGAAGGGCGGGGAGGGGGGTAAAAAGTTGGAAAAAATGGGTTACGTGGTTTTGGTATGTTCCCTAACCACAGATCATTACATACAATCAATCTTACAGTGTATTTCATCGTAATTGTAATTCAAAAATAAGTTGAATCCAAAAAAATTTTTTTTTTTTAAACGCTTTTATTTCAATTTTTTTTTTGATTTTCGTGTATTGTCATCGGAAATACACATGTCTGCCAAATTTCATCAATTTTCATTAAAGGGAAGTCATTCAAATTAACGTTACAAGATTTGATCCTCCGAAGTGAAGCTAAATATAAACCTTATTGCTGTGTAAATAGAGTAGCATTTTGATCGATTTGATGCTTTGATGCTCCGAAGTGAAGCTAAATAAAAGCGTTTAATAAGATAAAGTGAAAATTAAAAAACAATAATTTCTTGGCAGTCAGGTAATAATTTAAGAATAAATAATATTTCACTGCTTCTTACGAACGATTACAAAATACATGACGTTATCGTCAAATCAGTAACAACGCCATCTAGTTTGCGATCGTTAAACCAGTAACAAGATTATTATTATTATTATTAGATGGCGTTGTTACTGATCAGTAATGCATACCACCTAACGTTACCTAAAGTTTGATTTTACTCTCCATAAATTTTCATACCCCAGGCTTATATCGCTCACCTAGTAATATAACGGCACATCTGCAAAAAATGCGAAATTGAGTTTATGTGGTATACGTGTTTAAAAGTGCCTAATGTACATAGTGGTAAATATGTATTAATGTCTATTAACTAGTAACCAAACCCATACAATCTGTTAAAAACATAAACAAAACCCATAAATTAATTTTAAACATTTTTATAAAGTTTTTGAAATTCGTTTCTGTATATGACAAACGTAGATGTGCCGTTGTATTACTGGGTGAGCGATATATGAAAATCGATTCTAAAGGAATTAAACTACAATAAATACAAGCGTGACTCACAGAAACTCCTCCTGACAATGCGGACAGCGGTACTTGGTCCCCTTGTGCCAGCGCTCGTGCAGTCTGGCTGTCTGTCTGTACACCAATATACACATTACATATTGACATAAAATTATTATCTATCTAATACCTTTAAACGAGCAACTTGTATTCTTGTATATATATAATTGGAATCTCGGAATCGGCTCCAACGATTTTCATGAAATTTAGTATATAGGGGGTTTCGGGGGCGATAAATCGATCTAGCTAGGATTCATTTTTAGAAAATGTCGTTTTATCGGTGTTTTCAGGCAATGATAAACTTCTACAATATACTCTTCCTGACATCTATTGGCAAGTAGCAATACTAAAGCTACATCAGTAAATGGCGTTGTTAAGCAACATTAAAGCAAAGCTCGGTCATCCGGATATTGCATATTAATACTATAACTGATAGCTGATAAACAACTGACTTGAGAAGTACTTATAGATACCCGGCGGCGTGAGTTAAGCTCTTTAGTACATACAATTCTTCACATCCTACTTAATTACTTAGCATTTTACTAAATTTTAATATAACTAAATTTTAACTAAAACGTGCCTGTCCAAACGTGTTAAGTGATAAGCCCCGCCCACTACTTAACAGAAAATAGAAAACTTTCTAAATTACTTGTTTACTTGCGTATTAAACTACTTAACTACTAAATTGTCCGTTTACACGTATGAATTTACTTAAAATTTAGTTAACTACTTAACTACTCAATACGTGTATGGCGACAGCGCACATGCGTCACATTGTGACGTCACGCCAACCTGAATCACGCTATCGAAGTATCTACAACCACTAGCATATATACAAACGCTCCGACAACGTCAGTCGGGACTCGGCCGCCCCTCAAGCAACACACCTCGCCTGGCGGGAGATCTCCCTTTGCCAAAAGCCTATTGTGTTAGCCGTATTGGGACGGCTTAGAATACTTACCCCAATCCCATGCCGGATGGGTGTCGTAAGAGGCGACTAAATCGGCTGGTGGCAGGGCCCCTCAGAGGGAATATATTGGTAATATTGATTTCAATTGTTAATTATATTATTTCCCCATGGCATGAGTCAGCCGCCAAACGACTCGTCGTGTTCCGGCTGGGGGCTTGAGAGACAGTTCTTTCGTTCTTTTACTTCTCCCCTTGTCCGGCTTCATCAGTGATGCCTTTGGTGTTGCTGATGGGCGACGATAGCCACTTACCATTAGGTGGATCGTCAGCTCGTTTGCCAGCTATTTCAATAAAAAAAAAAAACGCTCCGACAACATCAGTCGGGGCTCGGCCGTCCGCCAGGCAACACGTCGTCTAGCAGGAGATCTCCCTTTGCCAAACGCCGACCTATATAATATTGTGTTGAAGCAGACCTGTGCGTAGTGACGTAGGGGCACTGGTTGCAGCTGAAGCGCTGCGTGTGGTGCGCCGTGATGTGTTTCCGCAGCGCGTGCGGGTGCTTGAAGTGCGTCTTGCAGATCTCGCACTCGTGTTCGCCGCACTCCTGGAATTATCATCATCAGCATCATTGTCATTGTCAAAAAAGAACAAATTAAAAATTTTGTAAAACCCATGCCGGATGTAAAAACAAAAAACAAACTAGAAATGACCAGCTCTGCAACCAGTTCCGTTCAAGTTAGTGATATTTTTTTGTAATAGATATAGGTACCTATGTATTTTATTTTTAAAAGATGTGCTGAGGACTTTCTTTACGGCTTTTCTTGTCCTCCATGATAAATCACCTTTCCGAGAAGCTGATAGATTATAAAAATTACATGCATAAGTGTATCAGTGACATCTATATTAATAAATTATTTTGAATTTTGAATTTTTGAAAAAAGGTCTTAAAGTTCGCGACAGCAGTATTTAGATACTAAAGACTTCTAAGGATAACTCACATTAGAATGCCTCATCATATGACCACTAAACGCGTCCGCATCAAGGAATCCCTTGTAGCAGACCGTACATTTGAACGCCGAGTTCTTGTAGTTGGCTGTCTCGCGCCGTTTCTCTATCTCCGCCACCTGAAGGAAAGAGAGAGAAGATAAACAAATACATTAATTACTTTTCAGTCAAACCTTCTCGGCACTCATGATGTCCTAATACTCCTGGTACAGAATTACAATTTTAGTTAAATTATAAAAAAATAAAGTAAAAAATAAAATAAAATAAAATTAATGATATTTAAGGGTGACGACCCGTGTGGCGCAATGGTTACCATGCCGGATCGCCGCGCCAAGGGTCCTGGGTTCGATTCACAGCGAGGCGGAAATTTGAATGATGAGTTTGAATTTCTGTTCTCGGTCTGGGTGTAAATGTCCTTGTCTTGTGTGTTGTCCATGGCACCCACGACACAGGGAATCCTAGTGTGGGGCTATGAGTGTGAAGCGTTATTTAAGGGTTGTAAAGGCGATAGTAAAAAGCGGTCAAGTGCGAGTCGGACTTGCTCATTGAGTATTCTCTGCGCCTTCTCAAGAGGAGAGACCCGTGCTCAGTAGTTTGCCAATACAGACAGTATTCATAACCATACGTAATTTTTGAAGGTGCATAAAAACGTCCAACAACGTCACTGTCAATATCAAATATGTCACTGTCACTGTCAAATATGTCACTGTCAAGTATATCAACAGATGTCAACTAAGCCCTCACCTGCTCCTCGACAGTCAAATCCGATATAGTGAAGAGGGTTTCATTGAGATCATCATTCAAGAAGGGCTTTCTTCGTCTGTCTATCTTAGGTTCAGCCACTTTGGGCACTTTATCCGCTTTCTTGACTTTCCTGCTCTTGCGTTTGGGTTTCTGCGTCCGTCCCAGGGGTAGGCTGTCGTCTGAAGAGTAGTCCTTACCTGCGGGAAGAGAGAATCTATCATAACAGCATCATTGTGTCATATTGTGACGACGTAACTTAGGGGTTTAAGCAGAACAGGTAAAAAATTGTGACTGTACTTTTAACGCTTAAGGAGTTTTCTCGTCTGGCAAACCTGACTGCAGTCATGCATATCACAATAAAATATAGGACTAATCTGGAAGCATATAGTTACATATATATGCGGAATGGAATTGAGAACCCTTTTTTTGAAGTCGATTATAAACCTAAACTTACCCACAAAAGTATCCTCATACACAGACACCAAATCATCATTAGTTTCTTCGTTTTTAAGGCTATCATCAAACACATCTTGAAAGTCATCCTTCTCACATTTGATTCCCTCTAACACAGTCACCTCATGGAGAGGCAACTCATTGAGGTCAGTCTGGAAATAAAATTCATAATCACCTTAAATTAAAAGTCCCGGAAGACCGAGCTTTGCTCGGTTTAGTGTTGCTTAACAACGCCATTTACTGAAGTAGCTTTAGGTAGTATTGCTACTTGCCAATATTGTAGAAGTTTATCATTGCCTGAAAACACCGATAAAACGACATTTTCTAAAAATGAATCCTAGCTAGATCGATTTATCGCCCCCGAAACCCCATATACTAAATTTCATTAAAATCGTTGGAGCCGATTCCGAGATTCCAATTATATATATATATATACAAGAATTGCTCGTTTAAAGGTATTAGATTTAAAAACTCCCGACAGTTTTTATTTACACTATACATAGCTAAGAACACTGTCGATTAAGACACCTTTCAGATAAAAAAACTAGATCAAAATCGGTTCATCCATTTGAGAGATACGATGCCACATACAGCCATACAGATATACACACACATAGATACACAGACACATCAAACTTATTGAAATTGAAATCGAAATTTTAAATGTAAATACTCATGATTTTTCTATAGCATACCGATATTTCGACCCAGTTACATGGCTCCTATTCATGAGTCCTCAGTAAGTTTGCATTTAAAATGTTTAATGTTTGTTTAAAAATTTGAATATTTATTTTGTTTAATGGAAATAGCCGGCTACCGAACTGACGATCCACTATGGTAAATAGCTATCGTCACCCATGGACATCAGCAACACCAAAATTACCAAAAGCATCACTGATGCGTTGGAGTCAAAAAAAAGGTAATTTAATCGTATAATTATTTGGTTAATGGTAAACCTGAAGCGCTCATAGCCTAGCGACTTGCGTCGATCCTAAGTGATCGACAAAGTTAAGTAACAGCGGGCGGTTGGTAGTTGGATGGGTGACCGCTAGTGGCACAAAAAAAAATTAGCGTTTCCGTGCTTCGGAGGTCACTAAAGCCATCGATCCCGGTTGTTATCATATGATAACAGTCGTTAAGCCATGTCGGAGGCTTTTGGACGGTTTGAAAACTTCCGACACTCGAATTGGTCACTGACCCCTCCACCAATCCGCACTAGAGCAGCGTGGTGGATGCTCTAGGCCTCCTCGAGTGACCAGTGCCCAGTAGTGGGCCATTAATGGGTTGAAGCCAAGTATACCTGCTCCTCAGTAAAGAAGTCTTCCTTATCCTCGTGCACGATCTCAAGGTCGTAGTGGTCCGGCTGGTGATGTGTGACTCCCAGACTCGAGCTCAGTAGGTTTTGCTTACGGTTGATCGATTTTATTGTTTCTAAGGTTATCTAGAAATAGACAGATAGTTTCTTAAAAAAATGTGCTGGGGAGTTTCTTTACGGGTTTCTTCTCCATGACAACCACTTTTCACAAAGCTGGTGGATTAAGAAATAACTTGCTTAAGTGTATCAGTGATAACTAGCGAATAAAGAATTTTGAATTTGACAGTTTTTGATCTAAATTTTACCAAAAAAACAAATAGTCTTTGAATAAGGTCCACTAAAATTATGGTTATACTCGTATAACATTTATGGAGTTCCCTGGATTCCTCGACGGTATCATTAGAACTGACTTTAGTTAAAATTGGACCAATCTGCAAAATCTCAATCAATTTTTCAAACCGGTTCAAAAATGACAAAATTCTAAAGTTTTTACCTTAGAATCGTACGGTTCACCGATAGCATTACAATGTGGAATTCACTATGGAACCCAAAAACTCCAATTCCAATAAGGAAGTTTCACTCCAAAAATACTTTGACCAAACTTACTGATGCTGTATTGGAGTTTTATAATTCTTGACAAAGAATAACCGACTCCAAAATTAGGGATAACTAAAAAAACTACTCAAAAAGCTTTCGATCAAAAAAAGAATCATCAAAATCGGTTCACCCAGTCGAAAGTTCTGAGGTAACAAACATAAAAAAAATACAGTCGAATTAAGAACCTCCTCCTTTTTTTGAAGTCGATTAAAAAGATACTTACATAGTCATTCTTCTTATCAATCTCAACTAATATCATATGCGCTCGGAGACTCCTCGTTCGGAAATGTATGCAGTTGAGAAGCCGTTGCGCGCACTCACCACAGAGATAAGGGGGTAGATTCTCTTCATTATCTATCTGCAATGATTACATACAATCAGACAGGGACAGACATATATAAAGGACGCTGTATACTGTGCGTTTGCACAAAAAAACATTAAAGGACCCCGCAAAACCTCTATGGGAATTGGCCCTCGGCTAAATTAGCTGAAATTTTGCACAAAGGTAACTTTCATCATGCTGATCAAAAGTCTCAATGGACGTAACCCTCCAAAATCAAACCCAGACCCACCCCAGGTTGCGCCCATTGGGACTTTTGATCAGCATGATGAAAGCTACCTCTGTGCAAAATTTCAGCTAATTTAGCCGAGAGCCAATTCCCATAGAGGTTTTGCGGGGTCCTTTGTCTCAAGACATGTATAGAACAAATTGACCAACTTGATTTGTCAGTAGTGACGTCAGTGACGAAAAACTTTTGCAACAATTTGTCAAGGAGGATTGAGTGCCATCTCTGTGTATGAAAAGTTTCTGTAAAAACGCGTCCAATTACAGGTGGCGCTGCGGTGCGGTCTACAACAGCTATGTTCCAATATCTATTTCTCAGACACTAGCGCCATTCATTACGGGTGGCATAACTCAGCAAACTTCACTCCGTCTACAACAGCTATGTTCATATCGCTCTATTTCTCAGACACTAGCGCCATTCTGGAATGTCCATTATTGGAACCTCTATTTTCAGTAAACGGCTGGACATTTTTTTAAATTTCCCCTCTTATGTGAGAGAGAGAGATAAGATAGAGAGATATTTCCTCTCCTTCTACTCCATGCAATTTGTCGCGTTCTTAAATTTATTATTGTTTTCGCATTGTTTAAAAATTATAATTATCAACAAAACATGTTTCAGAACAGTTATACTTATGTTTGCCATAAAAGTTGGAAAACCTGCAGAGACAAAAACTACATCGTTCCCCGAAATTTCAAATTACAAATAATCATTTGTATTTTCCTATTTTATTTATTTTTGCCGTTATTGTCTAAACCATAGACTTCTTATAGGTTTTCCTCTAATATTTAAGTAAAGAACTATTCTCTGTATCTTTTTTAAAATTCTAGCGTCAGTAATTCAGAGATAAGTCGCCCAGACGTACTAGCGATTCTATAAGAGTTCCGTTTTTCGTACGGAACCCTAAAACATGGCTATGTACGTTATAGACTTTGAAACTATCCAACCGATGTGCCCCAAACCGGTTGAAAGGCAATATTGCGAAGATAGTTGTGACCACTAAAACAATGCATTAGGCACATTCCATACATTCATAAAGTCAATTTTCGACATTTCCCATTCAAAAACTTTCCCGAATTGATGGATCCCACCAAAAACATAAATGTAAAAAAGGAGAGCCAAGTTCAATACAAAAATTATGCTTGACTGTGGGCTTCGTCGCAAAAAGAATGGAGATCTAAATGAGTGCAAAGTTCTATGCAAAATCGAAATATGTATTTATAGGAACAAAAAAACACTATGAACAAGTATTAAACTCTATTTCTTTGCATTATTGGATACTTATCACAACTGCTGTTATTTAAAAATATGAGATCTTAAAGTAGGTTAGATTTGACTTGTGAATAGAAGGGTTAAAAGTGGCACCAAGTGGTTCGTGTAATATTACACACGGCGCTGGCTAGCCAGTTCTTTTGCTTGAACTTGACTTGATACGCTGCCAAGTGTCTAGATTTTTAGCGTAACAGCACACGCCGGGTATCCACTAGTTACACATTTAGTTACTAGATGGCGCTGTACATATTTCTGAATCACGCTATCGAACGTACGTTGGTAGTTCCATAAAGTACACTTTATACCCGGACTACTCTCAAGTAGCTGGCAGCAGACTCTGTGTAACACTAACTTTTAGTATTTTTGCATAGGACACCATGATAATCAATGGTTGTCCTATTTTGGAATGGAACTTTTCGAAATTTACTTGTTTTGTTTCTCCAATATCCAAATGATTAATGACCCAAATCTTAAAGTAAATATTATTTTATTTATATAATACTAGGAAATCGCTGTCGCTTCGCTTCGGGAAAAATAGTAAAAAAAATATAATATATCTTATGTCACCCGGGGATAGTGTAGCTTCCCAGCAGTGAAATAATTTTTCAAATCGGTTCGGTAGTTTCGGAGCCTATTCAATGCAATCAATCAAATCTTTCCTCTTTATATATTAGTATAGATATAGATAGTGGTGGATACCCAGCGTGTGCTACCATGCAAAAAAATGTATGGAAAAAATCGAAAATGTGCCTAATGCATTGTTTTAGTGGTCTCAAACCATCTACACATTATTGCCATAGTGTACTGTAGAGGTAAAAGAGAAAATGACTGTTGTGCAAAAGGTTCTATCTAACTGTTAAGTTGGTTGAGCCACGGTAGCAATAGTATACAGTAGCAACATTTGGACTAAGTAAACAATTGAATTTTGGTATACATGACAGCTCTAACTTCAATCGGCGTAATAGTGATGCTGTGTAATAGGGATGTTGACTAATTTAATAATTAAATTTTATTTTATGGATAGGACCATATACAGGGTGGATTTTTGAGACGGGTCAGTAAGGGCAGGTACCTTAACCGTTATAGTTACAGGAAAACGTTCCTAGGAGACTATCCACAACTTTTTAAGATATTCTGAACTGCATTCACAGATTTTTGAGAAAATGTATAGTCAGCGAAAAAAGTTCTAAAATCCAAAACGAAGGAACGAAGGATTCAGGTTACGTTGGTGGCGGTGGAACATTGATGTTGGGTGGGGCATAATGGGTCATGTTCTATTCTAACTCAGTTGAACGCGACATGACGTATTGGAGGTGGTGGTGCGCAGAGTTGCTGCCGGCCAGCAGCTCTCCACTCTTACCTCTAACCTCCATGATTATTGCCTTTCAAATGAAACAATTTTGGGACATGTCGGTTGGATGGTGTCAAAGTATATAAAGGATATCCCCACAAAATAGCTCCCAAACGAACGAATAAATCTGACATGTCTGTGTAACTGACTAATGAGTGACGAATGTAATCTGTGCTTGACTTATCTATACTAATAATAAAGAGGAAAGATTTGATTGTTTGCATTGAATAGGCTCCGAAACTACTGAACCGATTTGAAAAATTCTTACACTGTTGGAAAGCTACACTATCCCCGAGTAACATAGGCTATACATATTATATTTTCAAAAAAATTAGGGATCCTTATTAAAACTCCAATAATGTAACCCAAGGTGTAAAAAATAAAGAAAACCCAAGCGAAGCGAGGGTGGTTACTCGTGTATAATATTTGCATGCTTTTAAGAAGCTAAATGTGAGAAACGTGTAATATATGAATAACTACCAACTCGCAATGTACCACATTTATGGCAAATAAATAAATGAAATGAAATGAACTGTGTCTGTATGTCTGTCTATGGCATCGTAGCTCCCAAACAGATAAATCGACTTTGATTTTTTGAACTGAAAACTTCTTTAGCATCG
Source organism: Thymelicus lineola (assembly GCA_963932265.1). NCBI lineage: Eukaryota > Metazoa > Arthropoda > Insecta > Lepidoptera > Hesperiidae > Thymelicus > Thymelicus lineola. The sequence continues at coordinate 2,256,336 of OZ010708.1, forward strand.
TTGTGATTTGAAAGACAATGAAACGAAAGAGCGTCATCGCGACATTAAAAGTGCTAAGTTGTATTCACAGATGGCGCGAGGAACAAGATAGAAGAGTCGTTTTATTGCTAGACAGATGGCGCTAGCTGCTCATTTTACTCTTCATATTATGTTAAGAGATGGCGTTAGTTACCACTGTTTTCTTTTTATAATAAAATTCTTCAAATTCCGAAAACGAATGCAGAATATTGTTGCGATTATCGAAAAAAAATTTTTGAAGGTTTCACTTCTACTACGTGTGAATTGCACACATTTAATTTTTTTTGTTTTATAGGTGACTTATGGCCGGTTTCTGAAGTCTCCAGTTAAACGATCAACAGCTATTGAATCAATAAAGTTAAACTTAAGTTATATATTCGATAACAGTCACTGGGTTTCTGAGCACGCGAGGAGCCTTTCAATAACTATGAATCCAATAACGAGTATCTAAAACTGCCACTAGATGGCTCTCTTCAAAAGATAATAAAAAGATAAGTTTCAAATAGATATTATCATTTTATTTTGTCGTTTTGACTAATTGTATTTATTTTGTGGTAGTAAATATGTAAAAAATATTGAAAGGCGATCCCCAATTTTCGGCCCCGAACCATATGTAATCTGTGCTAGAACATCGGACTAGACAAGAGTAAACTATATACCAAAAAATTCGTCTTATTTATAAGATAAACATATTTAAATCTTAGCTTCAGCTGCTCTTGCCAAATGAACAAAATAATGCAAAAAAGTTTTCACAGTATTTACCTCATTACATACGATTTTATAATCGATTGAATCGATTGATAATGATCGATTGATGGAACATAATAATATATTTTATGTATTATTTAGTGATTATAATTATAATATTAATTTATTTTTTACATATTTTCGTATTCCATATAAATCAAAACTATGTAATATATTATAATTACCATTCAATCGTTACGCTAATTTTATTAAATTACATTTCGAATATTTTGACATCGATTAATCGATTGACAACAATGATGATGTAATCCCTAATAATGTCATTTTGGTAACCATAGTATTTATAAATAACACCACTGTATTGTCATATTTGTCATCGATCTTTCATCTTTCTACGCGTGTTCTTGTATATTTTACTATCAAATATTTTCAGCGTATTTGGAGTCCTATTTACTATTGAAACTCATCGACACGTACACAGTGATTTTAATTTTCTATTGTATTCGCTTTCGTACTTGTGTTTTGGTGAATGTGTTTCGCAGTTTCGCTACAATTTCTTGCAAACCAATACTATATGAATATGGACTCCTTAATCGCCTGTTTTGTGACTGACAAAGGTTCAGAATAAGTCCTGAACACTGGATAACGTACCCTATACATCTTTAGAAGATCAGGAAGTTGCTGTGGCCATACTTACAATGAGTATATTATAGTATCTTGATTGGGCAAGGTACTAACGAAATATAACGCCTCCTGCACAACTACACGAAATATTAATATATTATAATGATAACTAATAAAATCTCTTGAAATATGCAATAGCTTTTATTATACAACCTTTTTATGACATTCGTTTTGGGTGAAAACCATTGAAGTAGTAGATATTATAATAGACACCCGCAACGTAAGTGTAACATACATATTAAATAGCACTGTGACACGAGTATTACATAATCATAACCTATAATTAAGGTGATTCGTTCTAGGATTTCCTTAGTTGGCCATTGCTGGCAGCCGTGAAAATTGGAGAAATTGAACTTTTTGCAATAATCTAAATAACAGCCAATTTCCAGTCTTGTCTACTAAGGCCTGAGTTTCTATGGAAACTGGGGTTCTCCTTTGGTATTTATTTGCGTCTGTTCATCATAGTCAAATAACAACAATAAAATTTAAAAACGTCAATTTAACGTTTATTTTGGTTACCATTGGTTACCATTGGTTACTATGGTAACATAGTATTTGAGAATAACACCTCTGTCATTCATTGTCAATCTAGAAAAAAATGTTGATTTCTTGCAATTAATTGTATTTGTATTTTCAATAATCTGAGGTCCTTGAGGCTATCGATATACCTACGGCACACACAAATGACTTCAAAATAGTTGTAACTTGTAATTTGTCATATTCTGTCCACGAAATGTTAAAATGAAACGTCAAATAAAGTTATGGAACCGATAAACGGCCATCTATGCTTAGATAAGTTAATCTTAGATAAAACGGAATTTATCTATTATCGCCGTGCTCAGAAACGCCTTTTCGGAAGTTATCGACCCGTTAGCGTTTTTGAATAGATAAACTCTCGAAAAAAGGATCTCAGAAACCGGGCATTAATCGAGTATAAATAAAACTGTTGGGGTTTTTTAATTTTAATTTAAGATTATTACTACAATTAAGTAAGTATCACAATAAATTAAGGTATGGACTCACTTGATTTGGAACTCTTTAAGTCAAACTAATCGATTATTGAAATGGTGCCATGGCAATAGACTTACACCATCTTTTTAACATAATTTGTAATTTAAAAATAAAAAAAACATAAACGTGTACTTATGTACGCGCGTGAGAAGTTATACTTCTTTGGTGTGAAACAAATTTCAAAAAAATTAAAAAAAAAAATCAAAAAGTTTTCAATTTTTTTTTTCAAAAAACAATATTACAAAAGTATAAAAAAAACAATATAATAAAAAACAATACAATATTGTGTCACCGTCCGTGTTACAAATCTTAAAATTTCACTCTTATAATTTTTCCATTTATTTCATAACGCGCCTAAAGAAGTATAACTTCAATAAATAAGCATTTAATGCCAAAACCAATTTCCGTTTACTATTAATTTTTTTTCAACTAAAATAAATTAATATTTTAATATTTATGCCAGTTTGCTTCCTTACCGAAAATCCAGTAAGAATCTCATACGCCTGATCCAAATTTCTGTACACTGTCATGGGATATAGCCGACAGTCAGTCACGAAACATATTCTACACACCTGTCAATAGACCAATATCAATTACAGTAAAATATACAATATTTATACATCAAATATCACGTTCGCTGCGTTGTGAGGTCATATTGACTCATAGCGCACTTTCATGTGGTGCGGCGAATAAAATAGCGTTCTTTCCCCTGGTGCGCAAGGCTTAACTTTGTGTATTTCTATCGTAGGAAAGAGATTTATATACCATTGCATAACAACTGAATGAGAACAGAACTGAATGAGGGCTTATTTGACCACAAGACGCACTGTAAAAAGGTCCTCTGTGAGTCAATATGACCTCATGACGCACTAGCAAAAAGTACACTCAAAATCCTTACGCAGCGAAGTTGATATACTTTTACCCCCGACGCAAACAGAGGGTTTAATTGACACCATTATTACTATTATTATTTCTCCATGGGGTTCGCCTGGATAGCTACCACCTTTGAGCATGAGTCAGCTGCCAAACGACTCGTGTTCCGGCTGGGAGCTTGAGAGACAGTTCTTTCTTTCTTTTTGTTCCTTCTTTCTTGGCCGGCTTCATCAGTGATGCCTTTGGTGTTGCTGATGTCCATGGGCGACGATAGCCACTTACCATCAGGTGGATCGTTAGCTCGTTTGCCGGCTATTTCCATAAAAAAAGGGTTATTACAAATTTGACTTGTCTATGTATCTGTGGATCTGTATGTCTGCCTGTGGCATCGTAGCTCCCAAAACGGATGAACCGATTTTGATCAATCAATCAAATCAATTTATTGTGGAATATAGGTAGGTAAACAGGTAAGTATGTTATATAGGTATATTATCCGCTATATCCCCGGCCACATATGGGCATACAATAATAGTTCACTTAAATAATAGTTCACTCTAGTTTTCTTTGTTTTCAAGGTGACATAGTCGAGTGTTTTAACTATAACTTTAGTGAAAATAAAACAATTTTATATACCTTCACATCGCCCGGAGTAATCAAATAGTCACATCTGGGTGTATTCTGCAAATACAAAAAATACATTAGTGGCAGTAAAAGAAAAACTACATAATGCTGGTCATACACGATCAAGTATACTTGTCAAGTTTGCAGCGGACTTGACACGGCATTCAGTAAACTTGACGGTGTATGGCCGCGGTATAGCTATCTGGCCATATAGCTATCTCATGCAGACTGGATGCCACATCAAGTCAAACTGCAAACTTGACAAGTAAACTTGATCGTGTACGGCCAGCTTAATATGGAAAAGATAATTATTGTGATGGTTAAGGGGGCGTCCATTAATAATGTGAGGCGTTTTTAGCTGATTTCAGACCCCCCCTCCCCTGTAGATGTCATGAGATTTGGTGAGATTCAACCCCCCACTTTCTCTCGTGGTGTTTCTCGCGTGACGTATTTTTAGGCCCATAGTGACATAAACAATTAAAGTATACCATATATATATACTAGGAAATCGCCCTCGCTTCGCTTCGGGAAAAATAGTAAAAAAAAATATTATAATATAGCGGCCTATGTCACCCGGGGATAGTGTAGCTTCCCAACAGTGAAAGAATTTTTCAAATCGGTTCGGTAGTTTCGGAGCCTATTCAATGCAAACAAACAATCAAATCTTTCCTCTTTATATATTAGTATAGATATATAAGACAAACATGATTGACTGATATATCAACACACAGGCCAAACCCTTAAGGGCTAGAAACTTGAAATTTCGCACACGTATTTCTCTTACGACGTAGGCATCCACTAAGGATTTTTCAAAATTCAACCCCCAAGGGGGTGAAATAGGGGATAAATATGATAAGCATAATTTTTGCATGCAAAGCTGCAGGCAACAGCTAGTCTATACTAATAGTATAAAGAGGAAAGATTTGATTGTTTGCATTGAATAGGCTCCGAAACTACCGAACCGATTTGAAAATTTCTTTCACTGTTGGGAAGCTACACTATCCCCGGGTGACATAGGCTATATTAGTACCCGGATGACCGAGCTTTGCTCGATTTAGTGTTGCTTAACATCGCCATTTACTGAAGTAGCTTTAGTATTGCTACTTGTCAATAGATGTCAGGAAGAGTATATTGTAGAAGTTTATCATTGCCTGAAAACACCGATAAAACGACATTTTCTAAAAATGAATCCTAGCTAGATCGATTTATCGCCTCCAAAACCCCCTATATACTAAATTTCATGAAAATCGTTGGAGCCGATTCCGAGATTCCAATTATATATATCATCAAAAAAATTAGGGATTCTTGATAAAATTCCAATAATGTAACCCAAGGTGTAAAAAATAAAAAAACCGAAGCAAAGCGAAGATGGTTACTCGTCTTATATAAAATCCGCGCCAAGTAACGCAGTCTCAACACCCACCTGCATAACAACAGGCACAGCTCCAGCTCGCACCTTCCGCAGCCCACTCCTGGTGACATACAGGTCATCGGTGAGGAAGTGGTTGGAGCAGACGGCGCTGCGCTCGCGCGGCTCCCAGCCCTCCTTGTCCAGCGCCTTCAGCCATGCTGAGCGGAGGGATGGCTCCGTTGGGAATCTGGGTCAACAAGTGTGCATAAAAATATAGATTACACTTTACACCAACTAAATGTAAACAAAGAAGTATGCATATTACTTTATAAATGTGATAAATGTGAAAAGTATCCATATCTATACTAATATTATAAAGAGGAAAAGTTTGATTTTTTGTTTGCATTGAATAGGCTCCGAAACTACCAAACCGATTTGAAAAATTCTTTCACTATTGGGAAAGTACACTATCCCCGGATGACATAGGCTATATTTTTTTTCACTATTTTTCCCGAAGCGAAGCGAGTGCGATTTCCTAGTTACTTTATAAATGTGTTAAGTGATAAGCCCCGCTTACCTACTTAACAGTCTGTAAAGTACTGTAAATTGTCTGTTTACAGATTGTATTAATTTAGTTAAAATTTAGTTATCTACTTAACTACTTAATACGTGTAAGCTGAACATAACAGTGAGCTCAGTATATGATATATTTGAACTTATTTTTGTGTCCATGAAGTTGTCTATGGGCTTCTCGGCTCTGTTGTGTCTATATTGTGACTCTCACAGCTCATATGAAAACAGTAGAATATAAGATTTATTATATCGTTGCCTGTATTTATACACTTGTTAAATGATAAAAATTCTACTATAAGGGATAAGATATATGGTATTGTTATGGTGTTAGTGTTATATCGCACTTCTGATGTCGCAGATAAGTGGTCCAGAAAATAATAGACTGTGGGCATTTTCATTTACTCAGACACCCATTGAAACACATGTTTTACACTCCCTACTAATTTAATATGCAATGCTCTAAACAGATTATTGTCACTCAAATAACATAACCAATCGCTAATGAAACGCGGTGAAGTCGGATTACATCGCCGTGCGGCATTCAGGGTAACCAACCATAATTCACAGGTTGCATTGCACAGCAAGTCTTTCTTGCATTAACTCAGTTGTTATAACTTAATACTGGCAAATATTTCTTGAGTGCTTCTGTGCTGTGAGGGCACGGGAAACTGTTGGTGCTGGTTGTTGACATAAGATAACATATGTTAAGACATCGCTGCTTAAATTCAAAAGGGCCACAAGTCGAAAATTCACTTTTTTACAGGAGAGCCCGTCAAAGTTTTGATATCGGTTTTTGTTTATTATTTTTATTAATCTACGTTGTATATCTATGTGTTATATATCATCGGATGTATATTTTAAGCCTCTATTTGTCTGTAATTTTATGTTTCCAATAAGTTTTACCCAGTTAATAAAAACATCACATAAGTCCCTTTTGATTATAAAAAAAATATATAATGTTTATGAATTTTATAAATAAAAAGCCACAACTCAAACAGAAAATACGTTTTATTGAGTCTTTTCGTATAATGTTTTTTGTTTAATAAGCTAGTTTTTGTTTATGACTAAATGGTAGCATATTAGCAATACCTTACAATAAAATTATAAAAAATCAACTATAAAAACCATCGTTTTTTGTTTTGAAAATATTCATAATCCGGCGAGCTCTGCTATTCATTCTATAAATACAGAAATTTAGTTATTAGTTAAATTGTTGACGGACACAATTCATGCGTACAACAATATTATCCGCTCAGCTGTCAAATAAATTTTACGCAAAACAGCGGATATGGTCAGGCCTATCTAGGTCCTAGACCAGGCATAGCGGGACCACCTACGTCGCAGCGCACCAAAATTACTATATCTCCAAAATTTTCTATGGAACATGTATATAAAATTGATGTTGTTATAATCTGTGTGACTTAAGCTAACAGAATATATAAAATTAAGTATATTTATACCTTCAAATATATTGTTTATTCCAGTGTCAAGTTGGAGAAAGTAAAAAAAGCAAAAAAAGTTGCGAAAGACGCAATATTTTGCGTTATATTTCTATATTTATAAAATAAAATCATTAATTTATGTTATTTTAATGTTATTTATACAAGAATATAATGTTTTACAATATTACATTAAAAAAATAAACATGTCGATAGACTTTTTATATTATATACCCCCAAACATAAAAATCAAAACTTAGAAATGTCCGTGGCCGTCTGCAGGCCTATTTTCTTTATTTTACTACGCAAAATATAATCGAAGATATACAACTTAAATGTTATATACATACGTAGTTATATGTCTTATTTGTAGAAAAAATAAATAATAATAAGATATTGAATGTTTTTATATAAAAAACTAGTCAAAATGTATAAGGGTGGCGCAAATCATGATGATGAATGATAGTGATAACGAAGTCAATTTATAATCGAAATCTTTATTTCGAACTAAAGTTATGAATTAAAAAGTGTTTATTACGTATCTATCTATAATAAATATAAAAAACTACACTTTATCAACAAATTTATAACAAAACTGACAAAATAATACGAAAATATCGCGACTCGTACGCGTGAACGCAAACTATAACAATGGCTCCGCTCAGACTGATATTTTATTAAACCGGCTTTATGTTCTTTATTTAACGATATTATATTCAATCCTTATCTTATTAACTATAAGTTATGCAAGTTTGAACAAGATAGCTATAAAAAAGAGATATAAAACACCGTGTCTGTGCAACCTTTATTCGGTTATGAAAGTCAACTTTTCTCCCCGATTACATATCAATTTCTAACTAAAATCTTTAGTTTGAACTAACGATATTAATTAGTGTTCAATATTTACCTTTTTATAATAAACATACACTTTAATCTCAAATTTATAACTCTATACACCAAAATAACACGAAAATATACTACGATATACCACGCGTCAACCGCCACTAACAAACACGGAACGATGACGTCGCTTTGGCTAAGTTTTATTAAAATTACCGGCAGGAAATTGTATAACAAATGACATTAAATTCCATCCTTATCTTACTTGCCATAATTTGTGCAAGTTTGAGCAAGATAGATAAACCACTGCCAGTGATATACGGAAATATATAAGCGCGGGAAGAATCGCCCTTCTAGCCGGCCGCGGACACTATTTTAAACCTTTTTGACCTTGCATCAATATTTCATTTAAAACTTAACACAATAATAACAACCTTGTTTAGTTTGTAATTATTATGTTAAGTTTTAAATTTAAACATTGCACATTTGTTTAAATAAATACTACCACAATCACCATAATTTTATATGCAAAACAGTAGCATTCCAAATACTGCACTTATCTTTAATATAATAATAATAAAACACATTTTATTTTAACTCAAAATGGACATATCACAAAATACGGCACTTTTCCATATGAGATAATGTTATATTTACATGTATTTTTAAATCAATACGGTCGTATTTTGAAAAGTGGCACTTTTCATTATAACTTTCGATCCCATTTTAGGTCTTTTTCGGAATGTGGCCCTTTTTCACATAACAAACGTGCGTTCGCGCTGACTGCAGGGTTGCAACTGGGAAGATGGCGGCTTTGATCTGAAGTTAGCCACCTAAGTGTCAAAATGCAAAAAGGGCTGTTGTGCGATTTCTCCATTTTTAATGCGAAAACACTCTGTGTCTTTTTCGAATATAAAAATATAGGCAGAATAGATACGATTTTTGCTTTAAAAAGGATTTGTAATTTTTTCGACTTGTGGCCCTTTTGAATTTAAGCAGCGACATGTCAGAGGCCTTCAGGCAGTGTGAAAGCTTCTGACACTTTGGTTAGCCACTAACCACTCTAATAAACACTGGAGCAGCAGTGGACTTAGGGTGCTTTTCTACCAGAGATGTGCTATGCAGCTATGCTGCAAAGATGTTAAATCCAATAAATATGATTGGTTCAATAAATTGATTCATTTCCACCAATGATTAAGATTGGTGGATATCAAACGCATCCATAACAACGTAACATAGCACATCTGTGGTGGAAAATCAGCCTTAAAAAGCCAGCCTATCAAAGAACCAGTAAATAATGGCTTTGTTTATAATTTCGTTGGCAACGCATTGAAGATGATTTTGTTAATATCCCTATATAATGATCTGAGAAATCTGTATCGCTTTTCAACAAACATGGGACAGTAGCCGGCAAAGTAGGCGTTTATATTGTAATTGTTCTTATATAGTAATGAACAGACTTACCTACTGTTCGCTTAACAAACTAAAATACCATCCACTTATCATCAAATGGGATTGTGATCAAGCATTAACTTATTTGTGTAAAACAAAAATACAGTTTCTAATACTCACATATGAAAGGTAATTCCCTGGGACTTAGAAGTTCTTCGAGTATCATGCTTACAAAACGGTACGATACAACGCATCGCGTAGACTTTGTATTAATGTGTAGAAAACACCTCTCAGTGTAAACAGAGATCACTCCAAAACACTCATAATGATCATCATTTCGTGTAAAAAAACAAACTTTAACTTAAAAATTTAATTTCATTTTAATTTATTTGTAAATTCTGTATAAATAGAAAAGCGAGAAGCCCAGAGAAGCCTTTGTTTGACATTGACCACAGAGTACTTACTTAAGCACTTAGACATTGACAAATAATGATAATGTTGCCAGATTCCCGCAGGTAAAGTCATAGATATAGAATGTAGAACCAGACATCTATGGGTAAAGTCATGGATGTATTAGGGGTTAAGTTATCTTGTTGTTTTTTTATTTCTTTAATCTTTACCGAGTTTTGATTTTATCTTCCGTAACTATTTTTTTTAAACTTTCTCCTTCTGTTCTACGTATTTGGTATGCGTGGGCTTATACAATGATGACACCTTAGCCTACCACTATACACGATTTTGAATCAACGTCATTTACTGGATTTACAAGGTAATTATAAATTGTACATTTAGTTTTTTACTGCACACGTATTTTTAATATGAACATGATTTTCAATGGCACAAAGAGTTCTTAAAATCTTAAATAAATGATTGTTAAAATGAGTCTTAAGCAAAAAGAAAACAATCATCATTACCATATTTATCATACCCATTTGTTTTTGTAAATGGGAATGATTTTGTATGAATGGTAATGATGGAGATTTTGAAATCAAAACTATCCTTACACTTAAAAGAAGGCGCGATACCTAAGTTCTGTAAAGTAAGACCAGTTACTTTCGCTGCGAAGGAAAAAGTAGGAAAAAGTAGGGTTAGATCAGTTGGTGCGTGTAGGCATACTCAAAGCGGTTTCTTATTCTGAGTTTCTTATAACAACAACGTACTGATTTGTGGCGATTACTCGGCTACTCTTATTTGACGACCCGTGTGGCGCAATGGTTACCATGCCGGATCGCCGCGCCAAGGGTCCTGGGTTCGATTCCCAGCGAGGCGGAAATTTGAATGATGACTTTGAATTTCTGTTCTCGGTCTGGGCGTGAATGTCCTTGTCTTGTGTGTTGTCCGTGGCACCCACGACACAGGGAATCCTAGTGTGGCTATGAGTGTGAAGCGTTATTTATTTTTTTATTTATTACTCGGCTACAATAAACAAAGATCTGCTAATAGATTCGTATCCCTTGCCGAATTGCGCGCTTCCTTACATGGTTGTCGTTATTTTAGTAAGATAGATTTGTTTAACAGCTACTCGTACAACCATTTCTTGTTAGACGAGAAATCGCAAAAGTATACGTGTGTCAATATGCACAAGGGGCTATTCAAATACTCAAGGCTTGTCTTTGGTCTGGCGAACGCTCCTGCGCTATTCCAGCGCGCCATGATGCAACTGCTGTGCATGGAGGGCGTCGATGTGTTTCTGGACGACGTGCTCGTGGTGGCGCTCACGCCGGAGCTGCACTGGCACCACGTCCGGCGTGTGCTGCGGCGGCTGCAGGACGCCGGCCTGATGCTACAAAAGTCCAAGTGCTCATTTTTTCAAAAGCAGGTCGAGTACTTGGGCTATTTCATCGACGGAGACGGTATTCATAAGAATCCGAAAAATGTTAGGGCCATTTTGGGGGCGAAAGCAACCGGAGAATCCAAAACAGCTAAAGTCGTTTCTCGGCATTATTAACTTTTATCGCAGCTTTATATTATACCGCACGCATCGGCAGTCTTGGAGCCCCTCCATTCTTTGTTGCATAAGGACGTGGCCTGGGACTAGAATGGCAGTCACCAGGAGGCCATCGAGGCCATCAAGAGGGAGTTGGGCTCGCCCCGGGTGCTCGCTCACTATGACCCGCGGCTCGAGCTCGTGCTGACGGTGGACGCGACGCCGGGTGGGCTGGGCGCCGTGCTGGCCACGCACTACCCCGATGGGGCTGAGCAACCGCTCGGGTATGCATTCCACTCCCTCTGTAGGAGCGAACGAGCATATATAGCCAGATCCAGAAAGAAGCGACGGCAATAATTTTTGGAATCAAAAGATTCTATCAGTATCTGTACGGCCGTCGGGTACTTTTTATTTTGCGTACAGACCACAAGCCGCTCATGTCTATTTTTTGCCCGATAGGGAAAAAGTGAACTACTCGCCTTTAAGGCGGGCAATAAAATCCCCAAGACAGTTCCTCCTGTCAGATTAAATGGTATAGAGTTGAGTAGAGTCACCAAATTTAAATACCTGGGGCACTGGGTCAACGTGGACCTTTCTGACGACATGGACATAGAAAAGGAGCGTAGGGCATTGTCCGCGAGATGCAACATGTTGGCCCGTATTACCTTGTTTAAAGCGTACTGTCAGACATTCTACATGTGCAGCCTGTGGGTCAAGTGTGCAGGCAGAATGCTCAATGCCCTACGCGTCCAGTATAATAATGGTTTGAGGATGCTGTTGGGGCTGCCCCGGTACTGCAGCGCATCTAGTATGTTCGCCGAGGCTCGCATTGACAGCTTTCATGCGATTATGCGCAAACGTGTAGCCTCGGTGATGCAACGGGTGCGGGACAGCACCAACAGTCTCCTTAATACCATACTGGACAGTCCAGAATGCCCAGTGGTAAGACATTGGAATGGGTGTCACATGGGTACGAGAGCCCATATAAAAGCAAAAAGCAAAGCAACAACCCATAATTGTCCCACTGCTGGGCTCGGGCTCTCCTCTCACAGTGTGAGGGGCATAGGCCATAGACTACCACGCTGGCCAAGTGCGGATTGGTAGACTTCACACACCTTTGAGAACTTTCTTGAGAACTCTCAGGTGTGCAGGTTTCCTCACGATGTTTTCCTTCACCGAAGCAAGTGATAACTAACTTGTAATGCGCACATAATATTTGAAAATTAGAGGTGCGTGCCAGGATTTGAACTCGGGCCCCTCGGTTCGGGAGATCAACGTTCTAACCGCTAGGCTATCACTGCTATGAGAGCCCATATATTTAATGTTAAATGTATTAAAAATATAATGATTCTTTAATTTGTAAATAATGACATACTTAATTTTAATTGATATAATAACATATTTAATTTTAATGACATATTTAATTTGACTTTTAATTTTAATTTTATAATTTTAACTAGGTTTTCGCGTGGGGCGCGCGCTGCTAAAGCAGCGCGCGTGCCTTTCTCTTTCGCAAAAGATAAAATAAATAAATAGTTTTTTCAAAAATATAATTGGTCTTTGAAATTTATTTTTTGATTCAGGGGTCTGTTTGCGAAATGTTTGGCTTCAAACTACTACTTTTGGTTTGTCTATTATTTTGGCATGATTAACAGAATATGAGAGGGAGAGAGTGAGGGAGAGGGAGAGGCAGAGGGTGAGGGAGGGGGTGAGGGAGAGGGAAAGGGAGAGGTAGACGTAGAGAGAGTGGGTGGGAGAGGGAGGGAGAGTGAGAGGGGGGAAGATGGAGAGGGAGAGAGAGGAAGAGGGAGGGGATGACGGAGAGGGAGAGGGAGGAAGGGGAAAAGGGCGAGGGAAAGTGGGAGAGGTAGGGAGAGGGGAGGGAAAGGGTTGAGGAGAGGTAGCGGGAGAGGGAGGGCAAGGGGGAGGTAGAGGGGAAGGAAAGCGATGGAGAGGGAGAAGGAGAAATTGATAGGCGGCACAAAGTTTGCCGGGTCAGCTAGTTGATAACTAATAATAACCCTTAATACTAATAAACGCCTCATACATTAACATTCAATGGACAAACAATCTGAAATATTTGACACAAAATACATTTGTATGAAAATTAATATTTTTATATGGCAACACTGCAACATTTTTACTCCGATGTGTACGATTAATAAGTACCAACAACCTCTTGATATATTGTAATGACAAAAGATTGATGAAATAGCCTGAAATAGTACATAAAAATGCACATTTTGTATGAAAACTTTTATTTTTTGTATGGCAACCCTAAAATATTTTTTCACCATCATTTACGGACTATTGGCACCTACAATCGCCCTATACATTATAAGGCCATCAAATGAAGACAACCACCTCAAATATTTGAAAAAAGAAAGCATTTGTATGAAAATTATTATTTTTTGTATGGGAACACTGAAAATTTTTTCACCAAAATTCACAAAATGTCAGTACCTATAAATGCCCAATACATTATATTAGCGAAATATTCAATCCAAAAATAAATTTGTATGAAAATTATTATTTTTTGTATGGCAAACTGAAATTTTATTATTATCCCAAAACGAATGATTTAATTAAGAAATATCTCCCATACATTTCTTATACTCTTGATCTATAGTTTAGGCTCAATTACTCGAAAAGTGAAAAAAAATCTGGACTGCAGTGTTGCCAGTTTATTAAGATGAAAATGGTCAAATGTCATTACGACGACCACTTGAAATGTTTTGGGGAAATATTTTGATTAAAAATATTTTTCCTTCTACTTTTCATATTTTTGAATGGAAAGTCCAAAAAATTGTATGAACGAAGAAAAGAAAAACCAAACATGGCAACACTTTCGGTCAAGTTACACAACCGCCCCATACAAAGTTACCCCCTCAAATGTTGCCAACCTACAAATTTTTTCGTTCAAAAAATGCCATTTTTCGTACATTTTACAAAATGGCCGCCACGCGGTCCGCCATCTTGTCGAAAAAAATAATATCCCCAAAATATCAAAATTGAGGACACTTTCAAGGGAAAACAAAAAGAATATTATAAAAAAGTTGAAAAACCAACCCGACGCGACCCCACAAAGTTACCTCTAAAATTTCAAAACTTTAAAGAAAAATATCTCGGCGGCCATCTTGTTTTTTCAATTTTTTCTAATTTCATCGCATTAGATGTCCCAAAAATATTCGAAAATGACACCAATATTGGGTAGGTGCTCACATAAATAAAAAAGTTGATAATCGCCGAGCGGCCGCCATCTTGAATTTTCGAACGGTCGGATTTTTCCCATAGTAACCATAGATAGTCAAGCAACTTTCCCATACATCATTATAACCCCCCACCAATACTTTCGGCTGGGCTACTCGAAATGTGAAAAAACGGGAAAAAAAATTCTAGCTCCCAGTGTTGCCAGTTAATTTAGATAAAAATGGTCAAATGTACGACGCCAGCCAGCAAACGACAGCCAGTAAAAATTTTTTGGTGAATTTTTTTGATTAAAAATGTTTCTCCTTCTACTTTTTATATTTTTGAATAGAAAGTTCACAAAAATGTATGAAAGAAGAAAAAATCAACGTAACCTGGCAACACTTCAGACTAAGACCCACAACCGCCCCATACAAAGTGACCCCCTCAAATGTTGCCAACCTAAAAATTTTTTCCTTCAAAAAATGCAATTTTTCGTACTTTTTATAAAATGGCCGCCACGGGGTCCGCCATCTTGTCGAAAAAAAAAATATACCCCAAACGTCAAAATTGGGGATAGATGCAAGGCAACAAAGAAAAAAAAACGCATAAAAGTTTAAAATCCAATGCAATCCGACCCCGCAAATTCACCTCGAAAATTGAAAAATTTTAAATCAAAATATCTCGGCGGCCATCTTTTTTTTCAAATTTTTCCAAACTCTTCGTATTACTTTTCACAACATTAGCCGAAAACGACACCAATCTCGGGTAGCTGCATAATAAAAAAAAAAGTTGGTCTTTTCACCTCGGCCGCCATCTTGGATTTTTGAAAAGTTGGAGTTTTCCCATAGATCCAGGAGGGAACCAAAAATTCCCCCATACATAGTATCTACCCCCCACCACTCCTTCTGGGAGATCAATTCGGGTTTTCGTAAAACGAAAAAAAAATTCCAGCAGTCAGTGTTGCCAGTCGACATCGACGAAAATGGTCAAATGTCATTATGACAACCACGACACGATTGCGTGTGTGAATTTTTGATTAAAAATATTGCTCCTTCTACTTTTCATGTTTTTGAATAGAAAGTCCAAAAAAATATATGAACGAAGATAAAAAAAATGAAACCTGGCAACACTTTGGGTCAAGTTACACAACCGCCCGGAACAAAGGGACCCGCTCAAATGTTGCCAACCAGAAGAAAATTGCACCCAAAAAATGTCGTTTTTCGTACATTTTTCAAAATGGCCGCCACCGCGTCCGCCATCTTGTCAAAAAAATAAATATCCCCAAAATATCGAAATCGAGGATACTTTCAAGACAACGCAAAAAAAATATCGCCAAAAAGTTGAAAAACCACCCCGATGCGACCCCGCAAAGTCACCTCTAAAATGGAAAAAATTCAAACCAAAATAACTCGGCGGCCATCTTGTTTTTTCATTTTTTTCTCATTTTTTCGTAATTCCCTTCCTAAACTTTACGAAAACCTCCAAAAACATTGGCCAAAAAGCTATAAACAAAAAAGTTGACAATCGCCGCGCAGCCGCCATCTTGAAAATGGGAAATGTCAGATTTTTCCCGAGGTTTCGGGAGGAGATGGAGAACTTTCGCCATTGACAACAAAATCCCATCTCTACTCCTTCTGGGAGAACAATTATATAGATCACTAGGTGGTAAGTCTAGGATTATTTTATAATTTTAATTTTGATTTTTAATTTGACTTAGCTTTTAATTGGACATTTAAAATAATTTTTGACATGTACATTATTTATTTTATTTTATTTAATTTGATTTGTCTCGAGTGGTTTTAATTTATTTTGGCATTTAATTTAAGTTAATTTATTGTAATTTAATTGGGCTCTAATTTAATTTAATGTATGCATGTCATAATTGAAACGAAATTTCTAATGTATTATAAATGTATTGTGTATGGAATGTAATTCTGAATTAAAATAAATAATAATAATAATAATTTCACAGATGACGGAGGCGCGGTTATACTGGGTATAGCTGGCTATTGTCTAAATCACGTGTTGATTTGATAATTTAATGTAAAAGCGTACACCGAGCCCCATAAAAGAATGCTATACTTTACGTAGGCGAAAAGAATTTGTAACTTAAAGTATGTCTGTTTAAAGTTAGATGTTTTTGCGCATCACTACTCTGCTTGAACCAAACTACGTTGTTTTTTATGCCTGTTTCTTTA
Source organism: Thymelicus lineola (assembly GCA_963932265.1). NCBI lineage: Eukaryota > Metazoa > Arthropoda > Insecta > Lepidoptera > Hesperiidae > Thymelicus > Thymelicus lineola. The sequence goes on from OZ010708.1 coordinate 2,273,160, forward strand.
AATTTCTACTGCAGAGAATGGTGCGATTTTAATTTATAGATGGTTCTGATTGCCCTTTTCTGCAAACCAAATATCGCATCAATGTCAGACGCTGAACCCCACATCAATAATAACATAGGACATGAGGCTATGAAAGTATGCAAAATAAATAAGTTTAGCAATTTATTCATCAGTAAACTGTCTAAATCTTTCTAATGGCATAAACTGACCTACTTAGCTTACTCGTGAGAGTCAATATATGGGTGGCCCATTGTAGTTTATAATTTAAAGTAACACCCAAGATAACCATAGATTTTACCATAGTTATAATTTCATTATTTATTATTCCGTACATTTGGTAGCAAACATTCTGTACACTTACGCCCCAACTTAGGGTCACTAATGGTTAATTAAATCGCTTTTTAGTACAGAGTTTGTATGGTGATTCTTTACTATTAAAGTAAACGTTAGTGACTCTGAGTTGGGGCGTTAGTTTTTTAGTATTTAGCAGTAAATTATTTGTAGTAAACCAGTTTGACGGCTCAGGACCGGTCAGAGTGGCGCAAGTTAGGGGAGGCCTATGTCCAGCAGTGGACCTCCAAGGGCTGATGGATGGATGGATGGATGAAACCAGTTTGATAAACGAGACCGAGAACTGTTTACATCGTCATTCATTTTGTTTATATTCGTCTTAAATAAAAGAGAAGTGACCTCAGCAAATAGGAAAATGTTTTATTTCTTAATATAATACGGCAGATCGCTTAAGTATACTAGAAAAAGGAAGGGGCCCAGAATTGAGCCCTGTGGTACACCCATCACAGATTAAGATCCCGATCATTTGGTATTATTTATGCTAACACATTATATTGTACTCGTCAAGTACGACAGAATCAAGTTAAGTGAATTGTTATTGATGCCGTAGTGACTTGACTAAGCTTATGTAGTGTTCAACACAATCAAATCTGTCTAAAACGACAGATCATAGAATACCCCTATGGCATTTTGTAAATTCTCCCAGGCCTCAAAGATATGTTTGAGAAGCCTAGCACCTGCATCTGTTGTACTAACTTTATTCTGTAATCTGCTGTTTGAAAGAAAATTTCAAATTCATTAGACACCTTTTTTTCAGAGGTAATTTTATAACTAATAATTCATATTTATTACCAATCTTGTTACCAATAATACTCCAAGTGGTTGTTACCTTGACATTTTTCCATCTTGATATGCAATTTAAAGACAGCTATAATGCACACGACTTTAAATTTTTTTGATAACATTAATCTTTTTGTCATTCCCATAACAAAAAAAAAATATTACCATAAATAAATGTCATTACCACGCTGCTCATATCATTACCATTTCGTATAAATTATTTTACGACCCAATAACTTTTGAGTTGCTTAGCGAATTTTGAGGACTTTTGTAGGCTTGTAAATTTTTTTTCAATGATTTGCATGCAATTTCCACATACTTTTTTAAAAAACGACAAAATAATTCAAAACACGAATTCACCCGGCCTCCACCAATCACGATCACCATTCGTACTCACTGCTCAGGTCTCTGATCTCTCTCTAGTGTTCTGTGGTCTCTCTCACTCTCAGCTCTGAGCTCAGACTCTCAGTTTCATAATGACCTTGACCTCACTTACTGGAGTAACAGCTCGCGTTAACAATGTGTCATATTAAAAAATAGTTTAATAATTGTGTACTCAACGTTTTCCAAGGCCTACTAACGCTGACCATCTACTGGCTTATCAAAACTGCAGTTTGTGTTCAAGGAATCCGACCGATATGATATCACAATCATACGATAACGAATACGTTTCATGGTTTCATAATTCCGTAACGACTCAGGGCGCGGTTTGAATTAGGAATTATTTGAGGTTAGGTATATTTTGTGGTTTTTAAATTTCGAGTGTTAGATACTTTTTTTACAAAATGCGTGAAATAGTTCATGTGCAGGCCGGCCAGTGCGGAAATCAAATTGGATCGAAGGTTAGTATTACTATTTGACTGTCCGTAGTAGTGATATGAGATTGTTAAACATATTTTTTTTTTGGTTAACTTTTGCCTTTAAATTAAAACTGCATGACATCATAATGATACTGATGAATGATGATTCATTTTTCATTTAAATTTTGGGTATAAAATGTTATACTACCAACCTTAACTTAATTACAATGTTGTAGGCAATGATGTTGTAGGCATGCTTTACTTACATTAGTGTACGTTAAACATCGATAGTTTCGATTTTCGATAGTTATCGATAGTTGACCTAAAAACTATCGATAGTATCGATACTATCGATAGTTTTCTTTCAATGGGTAACTTAGATTAAAACACATTATATTATACATATTAGTCAAAACATATAATTTCAATATGAACTTAATCAAACATTTCAATCAAAATATTGTATATTTTGTTTTAAAAACAACAACATATTTAATTTTTTCGTCTTATGCCTGTTTCGGCGTTCATTTAGGATCTAACCATTATAATTTTCGGTAATTCCCCTGAAACGAAACAATACTATACTCGAATGAATGAACAGTCTCCGAATATTCTACAGTTCTACGCAATAGTTATCAGTGTTGCCAGTGCTAGTGCTAGTGGAAAAGATTTTTTCATTTAGTGGTAGGACATGACATTCAACTACTAAGAATATTTCACAAAATTACTCTCGTCAGAGAGAATGTTTGAATTTGAAACTAGCGCACAATTCTTGGTTGCGTAGGGAACACTACAGAACTCACGTAGTGAACAGAAACTAATTCCGGGTCTTCTCCGGAAATATAATAGTTTTGACTACTAATGAAATAATTTTCATTGTGAACCTTAAATATATAATACAAGTGAGTCGAGTTTGATTTGATTCTAAACGTTTGTTTCTAATGAATGTAGTAAAGACGAAAGGGAGAAACCGAATGAAGCTAGAGCTCCTGTCATCAATTATTATGGTTTGTGCTGGCTTATCACGCGAAAGAAAATGCTGCAATAACTACACATTACCAATTAATGTAATTCAAAAAGTTGGAACTAAAGAAATTTATTCCTCGTAATCTATGATCGTAGATGAATCCGATTTTTCTAAAGACGATCATCTTTAACAAAGTCAATTAGTTAAATTCAAATTAAATTAAATTCAAAATAATTTATTCATGTAAATATCACTGATACACTTAAGCAAGTCATTTTATTTTTATTAGTATAAAATAAAATAATATTTTTTGTGGTTTTCTGCCTTTTGTGGTGAAGTTCAGTTGGATTGTTAAAATAAAGTTGGCAACACTGATAGTTATTAGTTCCCGTAATTCCCCACTTGTAAGAAATTAAGTATGACGTTATCTTTATTGGTGAGAAATAGTAATAAAATTAACTATCGATAGCACAAAATAGCCATCGATAGTATCGATAGTCAAAAACTATCGATACTATCGATAGTCTATCGATGTTTAACGTACACTAACTTACATTTTCTGTGGAAATTTAAATGTTGTTTGGTACCTACGTTAAATTAAATTAATTAATTAATTTTGCATACATCGTTTTACTACTTTTTGTTATTACGAAACAAGGTAGAATGAAATTCTAACTATTGAGCAAGAAAAATGTAAAACTCCTTTAACAAAACCTTTAACTTTAACAATGAATTAGCAAAATATCGTTACTGGCATTATAAAAATTCGGTGGGTTTTGTTACCAGGGAGTATTACGAAGCTTATCAAACACTTATCAATATTAAGTAATAAGGCGAGACCTCGTATGTTACGTTACGAGATTTTCATCAAAATTATCGTAGATTAGTATTCACGGCATCAGCGTAGAAAATAATAGGATGATAAATACAGTGGCGGCGTAAGGCGTGGGTGACGGCCTCGCGATCCTAGGGGGCCCCACTGCCCACGCCCCGAAGGTATCACTTAAAAAGCCACGAGCTAGTTTTTGAAATATGACAAAATAACCATATAAGATCAAGTGGTCAGATGTCGTTCAAGTAGTGACCCACCGGATGAGTAAATAGTACAACTGAAATAGTACAACTGCAAGTACCTTAGGCTCAGAACTTTTCAGCAGGGGCGGCGTATACCATATAAACTCAATTTCGCATTTTTTGTTGATGTGCCGTTATATTACAAGATGAGCGATATCATGAGTATTATAATAAAATGTGTTGATTCCCCGATAAGTTAAGTTTAAAATCTTGTGCTTAATTATTATAGTTAATTACTTGATCATAAGCTATTACTTCAAAAACTAAATCATTATGGAATTCGAGGAAAAGCTAATGATTGGCTAAAAAGTTATCTCACAGACAGAAATCAATATGTTGAAATAGCAAGAGTAATAGACGACATTAGAATTAAAAACAAATCTGAGTTACTGATAAATAAGTTCGGAGTCCCTCAAGGGAGTGTTTTAGGGCCATTTCTTTTCCTCATCTACATAAATGACCTTCCAAACGTTACTGAACATAAAACAATCCTGTTCGCGGATGATACAACAGTTGTTATAAAAAATAAAGATAAAATTGCATATGAAAATGAAATTAATAAGACTTTAGCTAAAATAATAACATGGCTTAAAAATAATAACTTAAAAATAAACATAGAAAAAACTAAATTAATTCAATTTAAAACTTATACTAAAAAAGACACTAGACTAAATGTAATGTATGACCACGCTAAAATAGAAGAAGTCAATTACACTAAGTTTTTAGGAATATTACTCGACAAACACTGCAACTGGAAGGTACACGTTGACTACGTATGCGATAAGCTCAATAGGTTTGTCTTTGCGATAAAAAGATTACGGCTGTCGGTTTCCACTGAAGCTGCACTAAGTGCATACCACGGATATGTGTCGTCGGTGCTATCGTATGGCCTTTTGTTATGGGGAAACTCAGTTAATGTTCTAAAAGCTTTTCGTATTCAAAAAAAGTGCGTAAGAGCCATTTCAGGGGCCAATAGCATGGAAAGCTGCAAACCACTTTTTAAAAAATTCCGAATATTGCCATTGGTTTGCATGTATATAAGGGACCTCTGTATGTTTGTTAAAAAACATCCAGAATACTTTGAAAAAAAAGGGAATTCAACCAGACATAAATTTAAACTTTGCACACCACAATGTCGACTAGAACTTTACAAAAGAAATGTCTTTATGAATGCAATTATAGTTTATAATAAACTACCAAACACATTTAAAGAACTTACGATAAATGCTTTTAAAAATAAAATTACGTATTGTAAATTCGAAATCAAATTGGATCGAAGGTTAGTATTACTATTTGACTGTCCGTAGTAGTGATAAGAGATTGTTAAACATATTTTTTTTTTGGTTAACTTTTGCCTTTAAATTAAAACTGCATGACATCATAATGATACTGATTCATTTAAATTTTGGGTATAAAATGTTACACAAACCTTAATTACAATGTTGAAGGTTACGCTCGCGGAAAATTGTTTTTATGATATAAATGAATATTTGACATATAAATAGAGGAAGCTGCAATAATGTAACATTTTATAATTTATTCATTTAACATTATTTTTCTGCAATTTTGAATTTTTTAATACTTTGACATTTTAAATTATATTACTAACATTTTGACATTTTGACACTAACATTAAAATTCTAACATTAATTGCAATAGCACAGAGTACTTAATCACTACGTGTGCAATAGATTATAATGACATGTACCTAATCTAATCGGAAAATAAGATTAAACAAAATTGTTAATTTTAATAAACTTAAGTTGACATTATTGCATACCATACGTGGTAGAATGTATTGGTCTTTTATATTTTTATAACACCTTTGTAAACTACATTCTGGCAATAAATGAATTATGAATTATGAATTGATTTAGTTTTGGGAGGTAATATCGGACGAACATGGCATCGACCAGACCGGCATGTACAAGGGAGAATCTCCTCTGCAGCTGGAACGTATCAACGTGTACTACACTGAAGGTTCTGGAGGTAAGAATCATCTACTGAAACCATTCAACCGTTGTCTCAAAATGGTTTCATTTGAAAGGCAATCTGCAAGTGGTTTGAGACCACTAAAACAATGCATGCACATTTGGTCCATTGATAAAGTTGATTTTCCACTTTTTACCCGACTTCAAAAAAAGGAGGAGGTTCTCAATTCAACTGTATTTTTTAATGTTTGTTACCTCAGAACTTTGAACTGGGTGAACCGATTTTGATGATTCTTTTTTTAATCGAAAGCTGGTGCTTGTTGTGTGGTCCCACGTAAATTTGAGCAAGATCTGACAATGACATCCATGTCAAAAGCATATAAGTCTTAAATTTGCATTAAATATGTGCGCGACAAATGGACGAATAACTCAAAACCACTCCAACCGATTTCGATGATTCTTTTTTTTATACTTCATTTGGAGTTGATTCTTTTTTGTTAAAATTTTCCCATACAGCAATTTGAAGATAATAAGTAAAGATAGCACTTAATACAAAAACATTGACTTTCATTGTCATCAGATGTTTTTTTATTGTAGTGGAACACACTGGGTATCACTAGTAAGCAATAGTAGATAAACTTACTACTTGGGAACCCTACATTGCGCTTGGCCTGACATACACTTTTTTGAAATTCGTTATTACTGATCGTTGTCTCTTATTTTAGGCAAATATGTACCTCGTGCTGTGCTCGTGGACTTGGAGCCGGGAACGATGGATACAGTGCGATCAGGTCCCTACGGACAACTATTCAGACCAGACAACTTCGTGTATGGGCAGAGCGGAGCTGGTAAGTAACGCCATCTGTTGGGCAGTAGCAGAAAACTTTGCAAAAGAACTAAACTATATTTTTTTGCTATTATGAAATGTTACGTGCATAATCGCATCGTATTAAAAAAAATCAATATTATGTTTACAAGAAGCACTTCACGCAGTAATATTTTATTCATGTTAAATTATTTACATTACATTATAATTAATGTCAAATTTCAAATGTCAAATGTCAAGGGATATTTACATTCACAGATATACAATCAATACATAGGTTAGAATAATGTATTGTAATTAATATTTACCTCTGTTTTATTTTAAAACATGCGCTGAGAATTTTCTTTATGGCTTTTCTTCTCCTTCATGTCAAAGCACTTTTCTGAAAAACTTGTAGATTAAAAAAAATTACATGCATAAGTGTATCAATGATACCTATGTGAATAAATAATTTTGAATTTTATAAATAAAATGTATAATGGAGACCTGTGTGGCGCGATGGTTACAATGCCGGGTCGTCGCGCCAAGGGTCCTGGGATCGATTCCCAGCGAGGCGGAAATTTAAATGACGAGTTTGAGTTTCTGTTCGCGGTCTGGGTGTGAGTGTTCTTGTCTTATGTATTGTCCATGGCACCCACGACACAGGGAATCTTAGTGTGGGGCTATGAGTGTGAAGCATTTATTATTGAAGCGTTTATATTTCAGGAAACAACTGGGCCAAGGGGCACTACACAGAGGGCGCTGAGTTGGTAGACGCGGTTCTGGATGTCATCAGAAAGGAAGCGGAGAATTGCGATTGCTTGCAAGGTTAGAACAATTTGTTTCATTGAAGTCTCGGTGTAATGATGGCACAGATTTTTTTTATGGAAATAGCCAGCAAACGAGCTGATGATCCACCTGATGGTAAGTGGCTATCGTCGCCCATGGACATCAGCAACACCAAAGGCATCACTGATGAAGCCGGCCAAGAAAGAGAGAAGATAAAGAACTGTCTCTCAAGCCCCCAGCCGGAACACGACAAATCGTTTGGCGGTTGACTCATGCTCAAGGGTGGTAGGTATCCAGGCGAACCTCATGGAGAAATAATAATAGTAATAATGGAATACTCCTCAGTGGTTTGCTGTTGCTTATCTTCCAGCAAACAATCACCCATTACAATCGGTTTAACGGAGATTTGTCAGGACAAACAGAAAGACAGACAAAATTTTGAAAAAATGTGAGCCGTCATGGGGCGGCTGGCAGATGTGAAACATCGAAATTATTTTATACAGCTAATAGGCATAAAAGTACAGATTATGACAGGAACTAAATATGGCATGATGAAAAAATACAATATTACGAATTGTCTCCAGAAAATAATGACAGTTTTGTCCTACTGTATGCTACAGCCTATCAAACTAAGTTTATTTATGATTACCCACATTGTTATTATATATTTTTTTCATATTGCCTTACCATATATAGTGCGGCCAAGCGTCGCCACTCACCGTCCCAAAAATCAGATTTACCCCTCGCCTATAGATGTTTCACATCAAAACTATCTTGTAAATAACGATGTAAGCACTTAAAAGACACAGTAATTTTGGAATCACGGAGACTAAAATTGTATTTATATGCATGATGTTCTCTGTACCTAGGGTTCCAGCTAACTCACTCCCTGGGCGGTGGCACCGGCTCTGGTATGGGCACTCTGATGCTGAGCAAGATCCGGGAGGAGTTTCCCGATCGCATAATGACTACCTTCAGTGTTGTGCCCTCACCCAAGGTATGATTCAGGTCTAATGTCAATGTTTGAGACTGGTATCGCTATCCATCAAAAGATGGCGACACGTAGTTAGCTTTACATATTATTATGGTTATGAACTTCAATGAGCAGAATAGGGATGTTGACACTAATTATAAATTAATATAAATTTATGTCTAAAATACTAGTGGTAACATTTAAAGGCCTAAAATATGATTCTTTTATCGAAATCATTCACAGTAAATTAAATATCATTAATTTAAAATGTTAAAAATTGTACTCACTGTCACGTGACCTCAAACGCCATTTTAAGAATATGACGTCATTGAAAGTATTTTATATGCAAATTCAACTAACTTCAGCAGACAGATAGTATTGAATAACGGATTGTGATTTGTGACGTCACATGGCGTTTTTGGTGGGAAATTTGATAATGAATTTTATTTATCAATTTTTGTTTTTAAATTGAAGATTTTTATTTTTGTGATATTTTTTTCGTGAATATTATGGTCCTGTCTATAAAATTAAATTGAATCCTAAAATTAGTCAACTTCCCTATTGACGTGCAGTCATAGTGATAAGATTGTAGTCGGTTGTACCGTTTTTTTTAACGGCTTGCAGCTATCTGATAACAGATGGCGCCACCTAGTACGGATACTATTGTGGATCAAATGTTAAACCACGTCGCACACCAGATATTTGGGTTGACCACTAACCCCTCCACCAAAATGTACTGGAGCAGTATGCTCTGCACCTTAAGAGGGGTATGAGACCCGTGTCCAGTAGTGGGTCATTAATCTCTTGAAGCCAAGGCTTATTATCACGATTTTTAACAGACTTCAAAAAAGTTACCTCCTGTATTCAATTTTTGACGTAATAACATCTATTAAAACGGAACGCTGGCCGAATGCTCGATAAATCATGACTCATATGTCACGTTACGCGAGCGAGCGAACAATGGAGAAAGCGCCATCTATGAACAAAACTATATACACAATTAAGTCAGAAAGGAACTTGCTGAAAAATAGTTTAGTTCAGGAGTTCTAGATGGCGTTGTAGTATAAAGATATAAGTTTCTAATTATAAGTTAATTTCCAGAGATAATATTATATTCGAGCTTCTTCATCAATGTTTTGTCATGACGTTGTCACGTTAAACTGCGGTCCGTAAACCGACTTTACAGACAACCATTTTTTTATTACAAGCTGGTGCTTGTCTTGTAGTCCCACTTAAATTTGAGCGAGATCTGACGAGTAGTTTTTGAGTTACCTATCCCTAATTTTGAAGTCGGTTATTTTTTGTCAAGAATTATTACGTAGTGACTAGTGAGTTAGAAGAAACATAATATTTAGTTTTTTAATATGTGTGTGTGTGTGTGTATTTTAGGTGAGCGAGGTGGTACTTGAGCCATACAACGCCACGCTGTCCATGCATCAGCTGGTGGAGAACACGGATATGTCGTTCTGTATCGACAACGAAGCGCTATACAACATCTGCTTCCGAACCCTACGACTGAGCAGCCCCAGCTACGGGGACTTGAATCATCTGATCTCTGTAAGTTGTGGTTGGGGATCTATTTTTAAAAGACTTTGTGGGCAGGGTAGCACACAGAAAAGACTTTATGGTGGTAAAATAGTATATTTATTGTAATACACAACCAGTGTTGCCTATGCCTATATAATAATTGCTTGTTATTAGCTTGTCAAGTCATGAGTTGCTAAAATTGTGGCTAAATATGTAGCCAGATCTAGCCAAAAAGTGGCTAACTTGGCAACACTGTACACAACTCACTTAACATAGTACGTCGTAGCAAGAGAGGGTGTGAACAGAGACAAGACAGAAGAATTAAAAAGAATTTTTAATATACATTAATCTATGTGACTAACCAAAGAGTATTTACAAGACTTTTATTGCAAACTACAGATTTGATACAATGCAACACTTTTTAGGGCTAATCCAAAGTGGTATCCAATATGTAAGTTATGGTTATTTTTATACGCACTTTTAACCTCTATTTTACTGTTTTGAGGATCAATTTTTAACATTTATCCAAAAGGTGCCAATAGGGTCTGTCTGTCACAGGGCTATCTCTTACTGGACTGTAAAATACACTTATTATTGTTCAGAGTCCCTATTTCCGTGGTAAACAGAAAATAGTAAAAATAAAAAAGATAAAATATAATGAACATTTTTGGCGTAAGTTTTGCATGGTGGATGCTATTTTTTCCATGAAATACGGTAGATTCTATTTGTTTTTTTTTCGATTAAAATCTGTTTTCTTTGGGCCTTAAATTTTAGAAAGTACAAAACACTAAAAATCATTAAAGTACATCGAAGCTGAATAAAATAGATCTACTGTAACTATTGAAGTATAATGTCATAGAACAGACTTCACAAACAAAATGTGTCCCGCCGGGAGGTTCCATTTTCAAAATCACCCCGTTCTCCTTTCAAAATGAAACGAATCCATTGAAGATTGAAGCCACGTGGCGCCAATGCATTGGGACATACATGGTGTTCGCGGTGTCGGTTCTATATGCTAGTAATAATACTTCAATGATCGTAACTTGTATTACATGGCAACTCTATATAACGCTAATTATATAATCTGTGTCCCAGCTCACAATGTCAGGCGTGACCACATGTCTTCGGTTCCCCGGTCAGCTCAACGCCGACCTCCGCAAGCTGGCCGTCAACATGGTCCCCTTCCCCAGGCTTCACTTCTTTATGCCCGGTGAGATGTACTTCTGTAACAATGTTTGTGACGATCATACGTCACACGGTGACGTCACGCCAGCCTGAGACGCTATCGAAGATCTGTATCGGTTGCATATCGACGCTTAGTTTAAAATCGGAATTTTTAACCGATAAAAAAAAATGACAAGGTTCTCAATTCGACATTTTTTTTTATGTTTGTTACCTCGGAACTTTCGACTGGGTGAACCGATTTGGATGATTCTTTTTTTAATCGAAAGCAGGTGCTTTTCGTGTGGTCCTAATTAATTTTGTAGAAATCTGATAATGGAATCCATGAGAAAACAATATAAGTCTTAATAAATTTGCATTAAGTATGTGCGCGACAAATGGACGAATAACTCAATATCACGCCAACCGATTTCGATGATTCTTTTTTATTGGAAAGAATGTACTTAATTTGAAGTCGGTTTTTTTTGTTAAAATTTTAGATTATTACAGTCACTACTCTGAGTTGGGGCGTGACTGCTAACTCGTAAGTTACGGACGACTTTACTTAATCTAAATATTATTTACGAGTATCCGCCCTCGCTTTGCTTCGGTTTTCTTTATTTTTTACACCTTGGGTTACATTATTGAAGTTTTATTAAGGATCCCTAATTTTTTTGAATGTATAATATAGCCTATGTTACTCGGGGATAGTGTAGCTTCCCAACAGTGAAGGAATTTTTCAAATCGGTTCGGTAGTTTCGGAGCCTATTCAATGCAAACAAACAATCAAATCTTTCCTCTTTATAATATTAGTATAGACTAATAAAATAACGTATATTTTAGGATTTGCGCCGCTCACCGCGAAAAATACGTTCAACTACCGCGCGCAAAATGTCTCCGAGCTCATGAGTCAAGTAAGTCTTCACTATAATTTATAATATAATATGCATGTTATAAAAGACAAATAACGACTATATTCGTTCGCTTTATAATGGAGCGGGAACTTCTAGCGACATCTATTACTTAATTCCATGTACTAACATGTAACAAACAGTGACATCTGTTAGTCAGCGGAATATACTATAGTCGAATCACAAATGCACTGGACGAATTTGACAGAAACTTATGTCACTTTGTAAAATAATATTGTAGATTGTGGTATAGTATATTTCGTTACAAGTGCGGAAAGCCTGTCATTGCAAAGAGTTCTGACAAATGTCTACCCGAGCCGAGGCGCAGCCGAAGGCGAGTGTTGACAGTCGGAACAAGTTGCAATGACGGTTCCGCACGTGTACTGAACAACTATTTTTAATACAGTTGCGAAAAAATGATGCAATTTAATAGAATAATAAAAACACAATCTTTTTGGAAAATGGCGCCAACCGTAAAAGAATATAATAAGCAGATATTATTTTTTGTTTTCTTCACCCATTCTGGGTAGGCAAAGGGAATTATGCCCATACAGCCAAGTCTTCAGTAGATTTTTTTTATTGTTATGAAATGAAAATGAAATTTAATAAGATGAAATAAAATGAAACCTAATATAACTCATTGAATCAAATCAATAAATCTGATATTGAAACAAATTAGTAGCTTCTTTTTAAAAATATTTGCATGAATCATAAAAACTTCTATGATTTTTTTTTGTAAAAACTTCGTGGTTAGTTTTTTCTTTTTAATACACATTATTTTGACAGTTGGGAAAGAAAAAGCACGAGTGTGTAATAGCCCACTTCCCGAACGCTATACGTCCCTGCAATACGCCACTTTTTGAGCAACTGTATTAAAAAATACATTTACACTAGAGGTTGAGAAAAACTGCAAAAATTGTTGGCAATACTAAAATATGCGTACGGCGAATCCGGACAAATATGCGAGGCTATCGGTATACGGCGCGTCCGGCGCAGACGATGCCGATAAATGTGCGTTCAGCATTCACGCTGGCTGGGTGTCGTAAGAGGCGACTAAATCCGGCCCGCTGGTAGTAGGGCCCCTCGGAGGGATTATATTAGTAATATTGATTTTAATTGTTAGTTATATTATTTCGTCTGGATTTTTATTCGTTATTTATTATTAAGTTCGCCTGGATAGCTACCACCCTCGAGCATGAGTCAGCCGCCAAACGATTCGTCGTGTTCCGGCTGGAGGCTTCAGAGCCAGTTCTTTCTTTTTTTTTGTGTCCTTCTTGGCCGGCAACGCATCAGATGCCTTTATTGTCGCTGATGTCTACCGACGATAGCCACTTACCTACCATTTGATCGTCAGCTCATTTGCCCAAAAAAAATGGTTGTCTGTAAAGTCGGTTTACGGACGGTAGTTTAACGTGACAACGTCATCACAAAACATTGATGAAGTAGTGCTCGAATATAATATTATCTCTGAAAATTAACTTATAATTAGAAACTTTTATCTTTATACTATAACGCCATCTAGAACTCCTGAACTAAACTATTTTTTCAGCAGGTTCCTTTCTGACTTAATTGTGTATATAGTTTTGTTCATAGATGGCGCTTTCTCTATTGTTCGCTCGCTCGCGTAACGCGACAGATGAATCGTGCTTTTTCATGCGTGCAGTGTTCCGTTTTAATAGACGTTATCACGTCAAAAGATTCCTGAACATCCTCATATAGTTCCACTATTGCAGATGTTCAACCCGGCGAACATGATGACGGCGTGTGACCCTCGACACGGGCGATACCTGACCGTGGCCACCATGTTCCGTGGCCACATGTCCATGCGCGAGGTGGATGACCAGGTGTTCCAGATACAGAATAAGAACTCCAGGTACATACATACATACAGAATCTTAATTTGTCTATCTATACTATAATAAAACTCAAAGCGTCTGTTTGTCTGTCCGGGCATGACATAATAACCCTTGAACGGATTTCGATGAAAATTGGTAAAGTTGTTACTGATACTCCGGGTCATATTTTAGGAAACTTTTTATTCGTACGTCGTACGTTGATTATACTTGTTGTTACTTTTCTATTTTATTTATTTTTGCCTTTTTTGAAGACCATAGAATTCTCATAAGTTTTCCTGTAATATTTAAGTAAAGAACTATTCTTTGTATTTTTTCAAAATTCTAGCATCGGTAGTTTCGGCGATAAGCGGGGGTATGGTCAATTTTTGGCTTTAATTTTCGTTTTTCATACGGAACCATAAAAACTATATCAAAATCGGTTCATCCGTCTTGGAGCTATGATGCAACATACAGATACACAGATACACAGACTCGTCAAACTTATAACACCCCTCTTTTTTCGTCGGGGGTTAAAAATCGTTAATGTGGAAAAATAATTTTTGTTTCAACCAACGTGTCGGTGTTTTCTCAATGAGTAAATTTTTAGCTTTAGCCTTATTAGGGCGGCAAAGAATACTGATCCCAGTCCCATGCTAACATACTACATAGGGTGTTGTAATTGGCGACAGAAGCCAGCCTTGGTAGTAAGGCGTAGGAATTATATTATTAACTATCTATACTAATATTATAAGTTGAATCCAAAAAAATTTTTTTTTTTAAACGCTTTTATTTCAATTTTTTTTTGATTTTCGTGTATTGTCATCGGAAATACACATGTCTGCCAAATTTCATCAATTTTCATTAAAGGGAAGTCATTCAAATTAACGTTACAAGATTTGATCCTCCGAAGTGAAGCTAAATATAAACCTTATTGCCGTGTAAATAGAGTAGCATTTTGATCGATTTGATGCGTTGATCCACCGAAGTGAAGCTAAATAAAAGCGTTTAATAAAGAGGAAAGATTTGATTGTTTGTTTGCATTGAATAGGCTCCGAAACTACCGAACCGATTTAAAAAATTATTTCACTGTTGGAAAGCTACGCTATCCCCGGGTGACATAGGCTATATTATTTTTTTTTTACTATTTTTCCCAAAGCGAAGCAAGGGCGATTTTCTAGTACTATAATAAAACTCAAACGGCAATTTTTCTGTACATTGAATATTTTTGCGGCAGGCTATGTGCGCTTCATGTTTATAATAATTATAAATAATTCCAGCTACTTCGGACAATGGCATCTCACAGCCACCGTATTTTTTTTAATTTCACTTATTTGAGAACACTTGGGTTATCAAGCCGAATACATACATACATACATGCGTATCTTGTATGCATACATACGTAACCCTTCCTGGCAGTCGAATAAAAACGTCTGTGTTATAACCACTAAATATACATGTTCCTATTGCAGCTACTTCGTGGAATGGATCCCCAACAACCTGAAGGTGTCGGTGTGCGACGTGGCGCCCCGGGGACTGAAGATGTCGGCCACCTTCATCGGCAACTCCACCGCCATCCAGGAGATCTTCAAGCGGATCTCCGAGCAGTTCACTGCCATGTTCAGGAGACGGGTGAGTGAGAGAGAGAATGATATGAGTGTGAATGAGTGAGTGAGAGAGTGCTATATGAGTGTGAGAGCCACAGTACCTATTCACTCGTTTAGTGTCGTATTTATGTATAGTGAGATGGCGTTGTAATAGTCTTGTAACTAGATGGCGTTGTTACTGATTTGACGATTACAAACTAGATGGCGTTAAACTCCAGTAATGAGTCGGAGATGACATACAATTTTATGTTGACAACTCTTAAAGTGCAGGCTTATCTGAAACCCACTACAGCATGGGCTCCTACATAATGAGATCTATCGTAATTCCGTCATAATTCAAAGTGTTCAAATTGACAGTAACTGTTGTATTAGAACAGAAAATGTTTGAAATAAAATGAATTGGTTCACCTCCCATAAAATTGCAACACCCTTTTAGGGTCCCTTTAGGGATGTGACTGTTATGTACCATGTTACTACAAAATGCAATAAAGTATTGAGTATGTATAACCCGGGCCAATCTCTAAATGGCAAAATTTTTTATAGACGTATATGATGACTTATCAAATATACTTCAACGTCAATAATGTTTTTAATGACGCAATAATGAAACCCGTTCCATTTCAGGCGTTCCTCCACTGGTACACGGGCGAGGGCATGGACGAGATGGAGTTCACGGAGGCCGCCAGCAACATGGCCGACCTCATCTCCGAGTACCAGCAGTATCAGGTCTGTACCGATGACATTACAATAAAAAAGTTTCAATAGTGGAATCACTAATAGCAATGTTGCCGTATAGTGAATTCTTGGTCACTAATAATCTAAAATTTTAACAAAAAAAACCGACTTCAAATGAAGTACATCCATCCAATAAAAAAAGAATAATCGAAATCGGTTGACGTGATATTGAGTTATTCGTCCATTTGTCGCGCACATACTTAATGTAAATTTAAGACTTATATGGTTTTCTCATGGATGCCATTGTTAGATTTCGCTCTTTAAGTGGGACTACATGACAAGCACCAGTTTTCGATTAAAATGGATCATCAAAATCGGTTCACCCAGTCTAAAGTTCTGAGGTAACAAACAAAAAAATACAGTCAAATTGAGAACCTCCTCCTTTTTTTGAAGTCGGTTAAAAAACTCGGTTAAAGTTAATGACGGTGTATGATTGCAGGAAGCCGACGTCCAAGACGAGGAAGTGGAGTTTGACGAAGAGACAGAGGAAGAAGGAATGGAGCCGATCCAAGCGTTGTAGGATAACATAATATAGCCATCGAAACAGAGGCGTAGCTACCAGAGACCTCCACCTAGTAATATAACGGCACATCTGCAAAAAATGCGAAATTGAGTTTATATGGTATACGTGTTTAAAAGTGCCTAATCTACATAGTGGTAAATATGTATTAATGTCTACACTAGTAACCAAACACATACAATCTGTAAAAACGTAAACAGAACCCAAAGGAGAACCCCAGTTTCCATAGAAACTCAGGCCTAAGTAGACAAGACTGGAAATTGGCTGTTAATTAGATTATTGCAAAAAGTTCAATTTCTCCAATTTTCACGGCTGCCAGCAATGGCCAACTAAGGAAATCCTAGAACGAATCACCTTAATTATAGGTTATGATTATGTCATACTCGTGTCACAGTGCTATTTAATATGTATGTTACACTTACGTTGGCGGGTGTCTATTATAATTCTACTACTTCAATGGTTTTCACCCAAAACGAATGTCATAAAAAGGTTGTATAATAAAAGCTATTGCATATTTCAAGAGATTTTATTAGTTATCATTATAATATATTAATATTTCGTGTAGTTGTGCAGGAGGCGTTATATTTCGTTAGTACCTTGCCCAATCAAGATACCATAATATACTCATTGTAAGTATGGCCACAGCAACTTCCTGATATTCTAAAGATGTATAGGGTACGTTATCCAGTGTTCAGGACTTATTCTGAACCTTTGTCAGTCACAAAACAGGCGATTAAGGAGTCCATATTCATATAGTATTGGTTTGCAAGAAATTGTAGCGAAACTGCGAAACACATTCACCAAAACACAAGTACGAAACCGAATACAATAGAAAATTAAAATCACTGTGTACGTGTCGATGAGTTTCAATAGTAAATAGGACTCCAAATACGCTGAAAATATTTGATAGTAAAAATATACAAGAACACGCGTAGAAAGATGAAAGATCGATGACAAATATGACAATACAGTGGTGTTATTTATAAATACTATGGTTACCAAAATGACATTATTAGGGATTACATCATCATTGTTGTCAATCGATTAATCGATGTCAAAATATTCGAAATGTAATTTAATAAAATTAGCGTAACGATTGAATGGTAATTATAATATATTACATAGTTTTGATTTATATGGAATACGAAAATATGTAAAAAATAAATTAATATTATAATTATAATCACTAAATAATACATAAAATATATTATTATGTTCCATCAATCGATCATTATCAATCGATTCAATCGATTATAAAATCGTATGTAATGAGGTAAATACTGTGAAAACTTTTTTGCATTATTTTGTTCATTTGGCAAGAGCAGCTGAAGCTAAGATTTAAATATGTTTATCTTATAAATAAGACGAATTTTTTGGTATATAGTTTACTCTTGTCTAGTCCGATGTTCTAGCACAGATATAGCATATGGTTCGGGGCCGAAAATTGGGGATCGCCTTTAATTTTAAACATTTTTATATAGTTTTTGAAATTCGTTTCTGTATGTGACAAACGTAGATGTGCCGTTGTATTACTGGGTGAGCGATAATAATTCATTTTTTACTGGTTTTCTGTAGTTTTTAAACAATATAACGTGGTCATTATCTTTATCATAATATACTAATATACCAAACGCTGACCGGCAGTACTATCTTAAAGTCTTGTTGCAACATTTTATTTATAATACATTCCAAAGGTGTTTTTTATCGAATTCAATACGAGGTTTGCTGGTCCGGGTCCGGGGAGGATTAGAGCGGAGCGCCCGGTGCTCTGAACCACCTAACTTAGTAGCTACGCCACTGCATTGAAGTATAATGTATGTACTCAAGTACTACAGACATCGCGAACAAAATGTGTCACGGGAGGTTCTATTTTCAAAATCGAACGAATCCATTGAAAATTGAAGCCCATTGGCGCCAATTCATTGGGACAAAATTCGCTAGTAATATACTTCATTGAATGTAGGTTATTTAATGTTAAGTACAAGAGAATAAATAAGAGATGTTTTTGTCGTTAAAAAATTGTTGATCAAAGCCATGTTGTGAAAATGTTGATTTTATTGTTTTTTATTGAATGTTCCTTCTCACCAGACTGTGCATCAGATATGTGTTGCATTTTGTTAACAGTATTTTATTTGTCATTACTATTAATTGCTATAATTTGTAGACTTTTTTTAATAAATGATTCTGAATGATAGTACGATTTTTATTCTCCTGTGCTAAAAGGGTATAGCAGACTTACTATAGGGAAATGGCACTGACGTCTTTAGACATAGTTTAACCTTTTAAATATTACTTCTTCACCCAAAGTACTTATACCTGTGATTTTAGATCCCTGCTTTCACTAATAAGGGAGATATGGGGGTAACAACCCCTATCTGTTTTATTTTTTTTCTCAGAAACTATGACAGATATTTAAATGAATCCAACGCGAAAAAATATATATCAATGAGATCTATATTTAGTATTTTTTTATATTTTTTGATTAATTTTCAGAAGTGTAAAAAACAATATTTATTATTTGAGGGTGGTTTTTTTATATGAACTACTGGAGATACACCAACCAAAAAAATATTATACAATTATCTCAGCGTCTACTGCAACATATAATAAATACAAAAGTTTGCATTTGGTGGAACATACTTAAAAATAATGAAGCGTTAGTGGCCAACCCGAGTGTCGGAAGTTTTCAAACCACCCGAGGGCCTCCGACATGGCTTAACGACTGATATCTTTTATGCTTTATGCTTTTATGAGGGCTTTACGTGCCCTCCGAAGCACGGAAACGCTCAAGATTTTTTGCCACTAGCGGTCACCCATCCAACTACCGCCCGCGCCCGCTGTTGCTTAACTTTGTCGATCACAGGATCGACGCAAGCCGCAGGGCTATGAGCGCTTCATTATTTTTAAGTATGTTCCACCAAATGCAAACTTTTGTATTTATTATATGTTGCAGTAGACTCTGAGATAATTGTATAATATTTTTTTGGTTGATGTATCTCCAGTAGTTCATATAAAAAACCACCCTCAAATAATAAATATTGTTTTTTACACTTCTGAAAATTAATCAAAAAATATAAAAAAAAAATACTAAATATAGATCTCATTGATATATATTTTTACGCGTTGGATTCATTTAAATATCTGTCATAGTTTCTGAGAAAAAAAATAAAACAGATAGGGGTTGTTACCCCCATATCTCCCTTATTAGTGAAAGCAGGGATCTAAAATCACAGGTATAAGTACTTTGGGTGAAGAAGTAATATTTAAAAGGTTAAACTATGTCTAAAGACGTCAGTGCCATTTCCCTTAGTAAGTCTGCTATACCCTTTGAAGAAATCTTACATGTTGTATAGCTTTTTTATTAAACCTGAATCAATGCAAGTGCAAGTTTCAAATTATTTTCTTTTGGATCTCTGTTCTTTGTGGTATTTAATTGTGGATTGTCATCAAAAATATATAAGTTAATAGTAACTAGTATTAAAAATTAAAAAATAGGGGGCGGCCCTATCAAAAAGGCTATCATGATAAACCTTTTTGAAATCCTTACGATGAGTTCTTTAATTTGACACCCATATTGTATTATTCTATTCATTTTTATTTTTTGATACTGCAAGCAATGGCATCTCACATCCACCATTTTTTTTATTTCACTTATCTAAGAACACTTGGGGTATCAAGATGAATCTAACGATATCTTCATTATATAAATCCGTTTAGCGGTTTGGAAGAGACGAGGTAATAAAGAATATTACACACATACAAACATACATACAAGATATATGTGAAAAACCCAAGCAGGCGGGTAAAAACTAAATATCTTACACGGTTTTATAGTGTCAACTAGCTGTAGCCCGCAGCTTCGCACGCGGAAATTATGCTAATCATATTTGTACCCCTTACAGAAGAAAATTTAAAAACAGGTTAATTTATATTGAACTACTTATATTTAGGAATTTATATACTGAAACCTACGATACAATAACAAATCATTCCTCCGGGCGGGAGCGGGTTTTGAAAAAAATACAACATTAATATTATATAATTTGTTTTTTTTTTCATGAAAAATTTCAAAAAACTCGAAAATGATTTCCTTCAATTAAAGGAGGAAAGTTTTCTGCAAATTTAAAGGAAATATGAATTAAATAATAATTAAATATTAATTAATAATTTTCCATACAAAGTTTCATCTTGTTTCCGGGGAAAACTTTTATTTTTTTCGGGAAGAAAGGTTTCTAAAATATGACCCAAAGTATAAGGAACAACTTAACTAATTTCCGTCGAAATCAGTTCAAAGGTTTTCATGTGATGCCGATATCAGAGAAACAGATAGACAGACAAACAAATTAAAACAAAATTTTGTTGGTGCTCTAACACGTTATTAAAGTGCCCTCCCCCTCTCCCGCTCCCGGTCCCTCTCCCTCCCCCTCCCCTTCCCTTCCCCTCTCCTCCATCAGCCCTCCCCTCCACTCCCCTCCCCCCATCCCTTCCACTCCTCTCCCCCTCCCACCCCTCCGTTAGCCCTCCCCCTCCCCCTCCATTAGCCCTCCCCCCCTCACGCTATCCCTTCCCTCCGCTCCTCCCCTCCCCTCCCCTTCACCCTCCCCCTCCCCCTCCCCTCCTCTCCGCTCCCCTCCCTTCCCCCTACCCCTCACGCTACCCCTCCCCTCCCCTCCCACTCCGTTCCCCTAAAAAACCTAAACCTAAAACTATAAGTTAAAAGTACCAACAAAGTACATTCACTGATTATTAGGCGATACGAAGTTCGCCAAGACAGCTAGTGTTCAATATTTATTTAATGATGCCAAAGAAGTATAACTTCTCAAGCGCGTACATAAGTATACGTTTCTTTTTTTTGTGAAAGCTATAAATTACTATAATTTTTTAGCTTACACAAAAAAAAGATTGTGTGGTTTTATGAAACCACGGCATAAGTGAAACTTTTTTTCGTATTGTAGACATTTAACTAAAAATTTTTGGATAAATATTCGATTTAGGGTACATTAAAATGGCATCATCCTCGTTGATCAGTTTTTCCAAACCGATAAATATATACCTGGTCATCATCAGACATTCAGAATGTATCATGTAGTAGCACCCGTACTCAATCAGATAAATGTTGAAAGCTAGGTCATCCTAAGTACTTCCGTTACTGAGAACCGATAAGTATATACCTGGTCATCATCAGACGTTCAGAATGTATCATGTAGTAGCACCCGTACTCAATCAGATAAATGTTGAAAGCTAGGTCATCCTAAGTACTTCCGTTACTGAGAACCGATAAGTACATACCTGGTCATCATCAGACCTTCAGAATGTATCATGTAGTAGCACCCGTACTCAATCAGATAAATGTTGAAAGCTAGGTCATCCTAAGTACTTCCGTTACTGAGAACCGATAAGTATATACCTGGTCATCATCAGACCTTCAGAATGTATCATGTAGTAGCACCCGTACTCAATCAGATAAATGTTGAAAGCTAGGTCATCCTAAGTACTTCCGTTACTGAGAACCGATAAGTATATACCTGGTCATCATCAGACCTTCAGAATGTATCATGTAGTAGCACCCGTACTCAATCAGATAAATGTTGAAAGCTAGGTCATCCTAAGTACTTCCGTTACTGAGAACCGATAAGTATATACCTGGTCATCATCAGACCTTCAGAATGTATCATGTAGTAGCACCCGTACTCAATCAGATAAATGTTGAAAGCTAGGTCATCCTAAGTACTTCCGTTACTGAGAACCGATTAGTACATACCTGGTCATCATCAGACCTTCAGAATGTATCATGTAGTAGCACCCATACTCAATCAGATATGTTGAAAGCTAGGTCATCCTAAGTACTTTCGTTACCTAGAACCGATAAGTTAAGAACCGACCGTCACGCAACATGCGACACACATACCAAAAAGTTTGAGACGATGTAATAAAAGTTTCACTTTAAAAAGACCTCTTAACTTCAAAACTTTAAGGGATGAAATTCCAAAAAAACTTAATACTTCCAAATTTTGTTTCTAATCTGGACCTAATACATAAATGTTCATGTTTTTAACTTAAAAAATGACGAAAATGCGTAATA
The DNA here is from genome assembly GCA_963932265.1 of Thymelicus lineola. Classification (NCBI taxonomy): domain Eukaryota; kingdom Metazoa; phylum Arthropoda; class Insecta; order Lepidoptera; family Hesperiidae; genus Thymelicus; species Thymelicus lineola. Next base: position 2,296,005 of record OZ010708.1, read on the forward strand.
AGTTATATTACCTAATTTTGGAGATTTCTAGATTATTGGAGGAATTTCTAGAACATTTTATATTGATCAGAAAATTGGCATACAATCTAGATCATTTAAGAAATTTCTAGGTCATTCTAAAATCTAGAACAGTTAAAATGTTTTTATATTAATGATAATCACACATTTCTAGAAATCACACGCTGTTAATTCTTTAGAGGAATAACTGGTTGTTGCAGCGAATAATTAAAACTTTTTCGAGAGCACACATTTTATTATTGTAAAAAAAAGTACAGAGAGGATGAATGCATTCAAGCGACAGTCGACAGATAACAAATAATTTTGCGTGGATAGCTTCCTAGTCATGTACCAGCAATGCGCGGCTCTACAAAACATTGCTCCCACGAAAAAGTAGGCGCTTCAACACGTTTCAACCCCGTATCTTCTACACCCTAATAGGTATCAACTCGCAACCACCCCTATTCACGATGGGAGCCTTGGACCTATTGCGACATATAAACACTATGCGTCTGTAATGTGCAGTGTTGGCTAAAAAATGAAATACCAAATCACAATCTTCTCTTTTATATATATAATAGATATAGATCCTAAAGAAAAACAAAAACGTGTACTTATGTACGCGCGTGAGAAGTTATACTTCTTTGGCCTGAAAAAAAATTCAAAAAACAATATTAAAAAAACATTGTTCAAAATACAATATTGAAAACAGCAATATTAAAAATAAAAATAAATTAATATTTTGAAATAATTTAATTTACGAATCTCTATAGCCAAACTATATGTGTTAAGCGCCATCTGTGATTAATTTTGTATCTACATACTTGTAAAAACACCATCTATGTTCTATTACGAGAACTATTACGATACCATGCCACAGAACAATAGAACTAACTTCACGATGTAGAATGTAGCTGTCGGTGTGCGCGCGCATCGTAAAAATTCACTCTCATCATTTTTCTCCATCGCGCCAAAAGAAGTATAACTTCAAAAACATTTGGACTATCCTGTTAACCATTAAGGAGTTCCCTCGCTACCTTTGGATAGTATCAGGTCATGCATATCATAATTCATTGTCATCAGAACTAAAACAATATGCAAAATTTCAACTCCTGAGGATTTATAAAACATCATTAAAGAATTAGTAAAAAACACTACTTTTCGGAGCACCCGGCCCTCTGGTTATAAATTCACAAGAGTGTTGAGTGTGACCATGATAATACAACTAAATTTAAAAAACCCTGGTCCGTTATATCTTTTGACCTCGAAATTCCTGAACAGTTTCGTAAATTGTACCCAAATGGTGAACGCACATTTCCGCACCGAACGCGTCGCATTTGTATGAAATCATGAGTCCGACGCGGATGACATGCGGCCGCATACAAATGCGGCGCGAACGGTGCGGATATAATATCGCACCCTCAGTGGAACAAAGGCATAAGATGAAAATTGCAATTTTACAGGAGAGCAAAAGAACTGTTAAAATATCAGTAAGTAATCTGAGGAATTTACCTGGAAAAAATTGAGCATATGCAGCTTTTGTCCCTCTTTCCAATAATATTAATAACTAAAAATCAACGTAAGACGACGTATGTTTTTTTCCACCACAGAGTACTTTGTTATATACTGAAATTTTTCACTGAGGGTACGATGTGTGCGTTCACCAAAAGATTAATACGTTTATACTGAAATAGAGACATCTGTTGAACCATAGAAAGGGAATAGAGTTTTGTGGCGCCATCTGTTATCTAAAGCTCAAAACATGGCCTCGTACGACCACCAATATACAATACTAGGAAATCGCCCTCGCTTCGCTTCGGGAAAAATAGTAAAAAAATATAATAATTAGCCTATGTCACCCGGGGATAGTGTAGCTTCCCAACAGTGATAGAATTTTTCAAATCGGTTCGGTATTTTCGGAGCCTATTCAATGCAAACAATCAAATCTTTCCTCTTTATAATATTAGTATACCTAGATATACCAACATAGGTTGGTATCATCTATGACTTTTAACCAATAAAATTGTCTGATTATTTTGATTAATTTATTAAAATTATTAATTTATTACAATAAATAAAATAAAGATAAAACCGGGCAAGTGCGTGTCAGGCCATACGCAATGTAGGGTTCCGAAGTAGTAAGTTTATCGACTATTACTCATTAACTGGTAAGATAGCCGTGATAGTTTTCCTTGTAAATTCATCATATAACCTATTTTTGAGAATTTTTTCACTTGTCCAATCCAACCGTTTAGCTAGCAGGAGGGGACACTTGACTTTACCCAAAATTAGCACTTTAAAACCAAATATTTAGCAAACGGCCCATAATACCAAAAATGGCCCTAGAAGATCCGTAATATTTGTGGAAGACCTTTTCAACGATATCCCACACTAAGTATAGGGTATGTGACGAATAAAAAATTCATCCTCACCTGTAGGGGAGGTACCCTGAAATAAAAAAAACTTGAGAGGTGTCAAGGGGCACCCGGATGGAACGAAGTTCCTTTCGATTTAAGTATTGTTTTACGCGCTCAGCAGTGTGATTCAGCAATGTACAGCGCCATCTTTGTACAACTTTCTGAATCACGCTAGCGTGAAAGTTGTACAGCGCCATCTAGTTTCATATTACTGAATCACTTCAAAAAGTGTCGTGACAACTTTTCGTAAGAATTTTTTCCGTCTAGCCCCCTTTCATAACGCGCGATAAGGAACTTCGTTCCAAAAGATTTCAATATTTTATTCTACGATTCTGGAATTTCAATAAATATGTATATCCATGGCAAATTACAGCTTTCTAGCACTAAGGGTCTTGGCGCTTTGCTTCGGACAGACGGACAGACGGACATGACGAAACTATAAGGGTTCCTATTTTACTTAGGAACCCTAAAAACAGTCACAAACTTTCAAATGTTAGTATATTTAAGAGAAATTAGGTAAACACTGTCTAATAAAACTAATGTCTAAACAATTTTAGCAAAAAATATTGGCAGTATATTTTATTTAAATATTACCTTAAAAATAATTAATAATAGTTAACAGTAAATTAACAATAGTAAACAAAAATTAATTTTAGCATTAATGGTCCTTAAATCATTTTCATTTTGTGCTTGTCTTATTTTACAATTACAAAAGTCGTCTAAAATTAAATACATATAGATGTTAATCCTTTTACAATACAATAGAAATATTCTTTGTAGTCACTGAAATATTATTACTAGCGTATGGAACAGACACCGCGAAAACCATGTATGTCCCAATGCACTGGCGCCACGTGGCTTCAATCTTCAATGGATTCGTTCCATTTTGAAAGGAGAACGGGGGCTCAATTTTGAAAATGGAACCTCGCGGCGCGACACACATTTTGTTCGAGATGTCTGTTCTATGACATTATACTTCCATGATTGTTATTTTTTTTTTAATTAAAAGAAATATAACAAATCAATGTTGCCAACATCTTGTTTTAATAATATTAATATACCACCATTGTACTACCACATTTATAGCAAATTAATGATTATGATTTGTTCATTATACTTCAATGACTACATTATGTTATTCTTCTTCTATCTGCTCGTCAAATTCCACTTCCTCGTCCTGGACATCGGCTTCCTGCAATCATAGAACACCGGTATTAGCTGGTTTCACTAGTTCTAACGGGTTCGAACTGGTTCTAACCAGTTTTTGAAGTGAAAACTTCTTTAGCCTCGATGTGCGCTCGAAACGAAAAAGCGTCTTGATCGCGACAGTAAAATTGCTAAGGTGTATTCATAGATGGCGCGAGGAACAAAATAGAAGATTCTTTTTATTGTTGGATAGATGGCGCTAGCTGCTCATTTTACTCTTCATATTGTGTTAAGAGATGGCGTTGCAGCAGTCACACTGTAGCAACAACAAGATCAAAAACAGTAATTGACGCAGTATTCCAAAGATATATTGACCATATTAAGACCAAAGTATTTATTTCATACTTAATTACCATAAGCCTCTTGTATCATTAAATGATATTATCGAAAATGTAAGCTCTGACTCTGGATAAATCAATGTAATATAATTATACCTCAATTATACGAATAAAATGTAAAATAATTATCTAACTTTGTATCACTATGATCATTACTAAAACCTACAATTATCGTCTTCCCGAAATTTTACATTCGTCTCATTATCTTGAAACCAAAATTTTTGAAGGTTTCACTTCTACCACGTGTGAATTGCACACATTTTCTATTTTTATGCAGAATAATTTAATGAACTAATTAAATAGTATCTATCGTACTGTATTTAACTTAACTAAATTCTATATTTTCACGTCAACGTCAATAGACGTTCAAGTGTCAAAATGACGACGTTGGTCTTTCTAGGATACGAATGCTCGTCTTTCTAGTGTTAAGCGATTAGTTTCGTTCATCGGTTATTTATTTTACAAAGGATCGCCTCAAACTACCTGAAGGTTGATTGGGAGAGAATGTTTTTAGCATTAAGTCCTTTGTGGTCTGTACTTATATGGGTCATAAAGTTTTAAATAAATAAAAAAACATGAGAGCTGTCAAGGGACACCCGGATGGAACGAAGTTCCTTTCGATTTAAGTATTGTTTTGTTATACAGCGCCATCTCTGTAAAACGCTCTAAATCACTTCAAAAAAAGTGTCGCGATAAGGAACTTCGTTCCAATAAAAATAATATTGTAAACTGCCGTTAGTACAGACCTGATACTGCTGGTACTCGGAGATGAGGTCCGCCATGTTGCTAGCGGCCTCCGTGAACTCCATCTCGTCCATGCCCTCGCCCGTGTACCAGTGGAGGAACGCCTGAAGTGGAACGGGTTCTATTATTGTTATGTTATAAATCATTAGACCGTTAAGAATGTTACTATGGGTAAGTTATATATTAGGTGTATACCAGAATCTCATGGCATTTTTGACAAAAAATGGGTTTTTATTATGGCAATAAAAATTAAAAAAATTATAACAATTGTCAAGTCAAATAATTTTTGACAAAAAAAACCGTCTTCGAAATTAGGGATAACCTAAAACTACTCGTCAGATCTCGCTCTTTAAATGGGACTACATGATAACCGCCAGCTTTCGATTAAAAAAGAATCATCAAAATCGGTTCACCCAGTCGAAAGTTCTGAGGTAACAGACATAAAAAAAATACAGTCGAATTCGAATTGAATACTTCCTCCTTTTTTGAAGTCGGTTAAAACAAGTGACAAGTGACAACAATTTGTATGGGACCGAAGCAGAGCCATCTAGCGGCAGTGAAAAGAAAAGCTTCGGTCGCATACAAATTTTTGCCAACTCGCAATACAGGTAAAACTCGCACTAAGCACACAGGTTGTTCGGGATCCATTCTACTATATTCTCTCTCTCACTCACCTTTCTCCTGAACATGGCGGTGAACTGCTCGGAGATCCGCTTGAAGATCTCCTGGATGGCGGTGGAGTTGCCGATGAAGGTGGCCGACATCTTCAGTCCCCGCGGCGCCACGTCGCACACCGACACCTTCAGGTTGTTGGGGATCCATTCCACGAAGTAGCTGGAATAGGAACATGTATATATTTAGTGGTTATACCACAGACGTTTTTATTCTATTGCCAGGAAGGGTTACGTATGTATGCATACAAGATACGCATGTATGTATGTATGTATTCGGCTTGATAACTAAAGTGTTCTCAAATAAGTGAAATTAAAAAAAAATACGGTGGCTGTGAGATGCCATTGTTTGAAATATCAAAAAATAAAAATAAATTGTACAATGCAATATATCAAATTAAATGCAATGTATCAAATTAAATATGGTAAGTAAGATATATCATGATAGTATTTTTGATAGCAAGCGGGTTTTCTTTTAATTTTAAAATTTATACTATTATAGTTTAGCCGTATTGAGGTGTCAGGTGGCTTAAAATACTGACCCCAATCTCATATTAGAATATCGTAAGAGGCGTTAGAAACGAGCCCGCTTGTTTCGCTAGATGTCAGTTTTAGAGCAGTCCAGTGACCAATAGATGGCACGGCACTATCATAATTTTTTTTGCTATAGTCTACCATAAAATATTTTAGAATACCGTTGTAACCATTTAAATTTAAATTTTTTGTTGAAGATACTATTACGCCGCTTTTCCTCCTCAATAACAAACCTTTCTAAAACGGTCATAGAAGGAAGAAAATGGCAATGAATTAGATCAAGTACGTCGATAAAATACCCTTTAAATAAAACTCATATTCACCTGGAATTCTTGTCCTGTATCTGGAACACCTGGTCATCCACCTCGCGCATGGACATGTGGCCACGGAACATGGTGGCCACGGTCAGGTATCGCCCGTGCCGAGGGTCGCACGCCGTCATCATATTCGCTGGGTTGAACATCTGTGTACATCAATGTGGTTCACGAGTCAATTAACAGATGGCGCTTTTAAAACATTGCCAAAACAGCACTCCGCACTTTTGCTATGATTTCAAGTACGTGCCGCATTCGACGTGACAATTTCAGAAGGGCTGCCATACAGTCATAATCTATCACACATGTCATCACAAAAAATAAAGACAACCCTGACATTGTCAGAGAGGATAAAAGATATGATTAGAAAGAGAGGCAACGTTTAGATGAATATAACTGTTGACGATTAGCGCTGTGAGACCTGAATTACACTTTATTGTGTCGGAACAATAGTCGCTCCTTATTTAAATGATTTTGCGGAGTGATACTATTATTGATAGTGATACTATTATTTTTCTGTGACATTGCAATAGTTTAAAGATGTGGTTTTGGAATCGGTTAAGAGATGGCGCTTTACTAAATTCTGAGTTACGCTTCTGTTTTGTATGTGTGATTGCAGAACGTGGTGGCCGCGATAGTTGAAAGATAGCGTGGTTAAGGAATATGTTTAGAGATGGCGCTTTACTGAATTCTGAGTTATGTTTCTGTCATGTGTGAGTGTGAGTGTGATTGGAGAACAGAAGAAGTTTTTAGTGTATGTGTAATGGTTTTTTTTTTAATTGTGTAATGGTATGGTAGAGTGTATATATAGCAATGACGTGTTAACCATTTACTATTTATCAGTATGTGTGAACGTTCAAAGGTAAAGGTCTAAATTACTAAATTAAATCTGTTGACACTACACTTTAAAAGTACTGCATAATTATACTGCACCAAATTTCGAATATAACAATCATACTCCCAGTACACATAAAATAACCAGTTGAATTGAGAACCTCCTCCTTTTTTTGAAGTCGGTTAATAATGAGTAATAATTACAAGTTAAAAAGCAAAGCTTTTATAACAAGCTATTATAAATTATAGTGAAGACTTACCTGACTCATGAGCTCAGAGACATTTTGCGCGCGGTAGTTGAAGTTGTTCCTCGAGGTGAGTGGCGCAAATCCTATAACATAGGTAATTTTATTAATAAACTTTAAGTAAGTAGCATAAAACGAAGTGATTAAACAGTGATAGGTTATTATTTTTTGATATGATAATAACAACATCAAACAAAATCTTTCGTTTTAAAGGTACGTAAAGCCATCCGTGAGAACCAATTTGACAGATGAATATCTGGGCCCAGTGCCCAGTTTTAGCACTACCAGCGCCCTGGGCGAGATTTCTACGGCGACCCTATCTGCCATTGAAACCCATAAAAAATAATAAAGATGTAAATCCATGCCAAGTTACAACTTTCCAGCACTAAGGGGATCGACGATATGCTGTGGACGGATGGACGGACAGACATGGAGAAACTATAAGGGTTCCGTTATGACTTCAATCCTGTCGCCCTGGGCGGTCACTCAACCGTGCCCTACCCTAACGCCCGCTGCTGTCTGGGCCCTTTCATCCAATCGGGTAAGAGATTAATAGACTTAGATCTATATTAATTTGATGCTTGATTTTTCTACCGACGTTCAAGAAAGGGTCTTAATAATAATAATAGAGCCTGTTTTATTTCCTTAATAGAAAAATTCAATTAACAATTTTTATAATTATCAAATAGCATGCAATAGTATTATTTAAAAACAAATCAAAACATAAAATATATTCAATTTCTTTCCATACTATAGACTGCACAAAATTCTTGATTCAATTTAATTTAACAATAATAATTATTATATTATATTCTTATAGTTATATATATATATATATCCATGTCTATGTATCTATTAAGGACTTCTCTATAGAGTAAAGGCCTCCTCCATTTTACTACACATAATTCTGTTGCTTACTTTATTCATCCATCCTTTTCCCGCAAGAAAGGGTCTTACTTGACAGAAAGACAAACGGACAACAGAGTGATCCTATAAGGGTTCAGTTTTTTCCTTTTGAGGTACGGAGCCCTAATTAAGTTGGATACAGAAGTTCATCTCACCGGGCATGAAGAAGTGAAGCCTGGGGAAGGGGACCATGTTGACGGCCAGCTTGCGGAGGTCAGCGTTGAGCTGTCCGGGGAACCGAAGACATGTGGTCACGCCTGACATTGCGAGCTGGGACACAGATTATATCCTATTAATATTATAAATGTGAAAGTTGTGAAGATGATTGGATGTTTGTTCACGCCATGCCATAACTTCCCAACCGATTTGGCTGAAATTTGAAATCTAGATAGCCTATGCCCTGAATTAACACATATGTTACTTTTTATCACGGAAAAGTTCAGGGTTTCCGCTGGATTTGTAAAAAGAGATTGATATCTCTACCGCGGGCGAAGCGTTCGGAAGCAGATTGTACAGCGCTTCGTTGTCGATACAGAACGATATGTCCGTGTTCTACACCAGATGGTAAACTAGACTGGAGGCACGGACGTGAAAATAACCCGGACGTCACCTTGTCTTATCGAGAGTGACGCCGCCTGCTTACCATGTGTGCGTAATTTTTAGTGCGGTCCGACCAATCCGACGCGGTAATGGCGGCCGATTATAACAGCATGGTGTCAATGTGTGCGTGTGATACTTGTACGGATAGAGGAGTTGGTATTACTATGGGTGCCTCACTGAATTTGTTGTTGACATTCCATCTGTTCTTTTTTTAAGTCTGTGACTGGAGGATAAACCACAACTTACAGAGATCAGATGATTCAAGTCCCCGTATGTCGGGCTACTCAGCCGCAGCGTTCGGAAGCAGATATTGTACAGCGCCTCGTTGTCAATACAGAAAGTCATGTCTGTGTTCTCCACCAGCTGGTGCATGGACAGCGTGGCGTTGTATGGCTCTACTACCACCTCGCTCACCTAAACATAATATAACATATAAAAGCAACAACCCATAATTGTCCCACTGCTGGGCTCGGGATCTCCTCTGGCCAAGCGCTGGCCAAGTGCGGATTGGTAGACTTCACACACCTTTGAGAACTTTATGGAGAACTCTCCAGTGTGCAAGTTTCCTCACGATGTTTCCATCACCGAAGCAAGTGATAATTAACTAGTAATACGCACATAATGTTTTGAAAATTCGAGGTGCGCGCCAGGATCTGAACCCGTGCCCCCGCGTTCGGGAGACCAACGTTCTAACCGCTAGACTATCACTGCTTTTTAATATAACATATAAAGACACCTAAAATATATGTATTTCTGTTTAAAAGACGTGCTGAGGAGTTTATTTCACCATCTCGTCCATGACATAACAACGCTCTGAAAGGTGTGATTGTTATGTTTTTACAGACCTATTGACGTACAATGAACTAATATACTAACGTACATTGACGTAGTATTCATAACTATAACTTTTAACATTAAAAAAAACCCTGGATAATTTTATTTAGACTAAGCATAGCTAAAGCTAAAACATTAGCTTTCAAACAAAAAAATCAAATCATAATCAGTCCATCCTTTAGGAGCTACAATGAAACAAGCAGACACACAGACAGATCAAACTTATATAAAATACCCCACATTTTGCGTCAGGGGTTAAAAATACCGTAATGGACCTGGCAACACTGAATAGTACCGACTACGATCTCATAAATCCGGTCTTCAATTTTTGGAGTTTAACTCCTTTTTCATATACGTATATGAAAATCGATTTATGAATGAGGTATGAAAATTTATGGAAAGTAAAAAGAACGCATAACGTAACTTTCTCCGTTACGTTGTGCGTTAGTTTGTAATTCGTAACAAAGAATCTAGATGGCGACTGATTTGATGATCGCAAAATACCGAATCTAGATGGCGTTGTTACTGATTTAACGATCGCAAACTAGATGGCGTTATTAATGACGATAACATCATGTTAAATTTACATATAATAAATAAATTAATGTATCAAGTATGCTTTCAGTAATATAAAAAATGCGTTCATTTACCCCCATTTACTAATACATATATTTCGTTCGTAAGGAGTAAACTCCAGTGGTGCGTTGGAGATGACACACACAATTTATTTTATAGAAATAACCAATAAACGAGCTGACGATCCACCTGATGGTAAGTGGCTACCGTCGCGCAAGAACATCACCAAAGACATCACTGATGCGTAGCCGACCACGAGAGATTTTTATTTATTTATTTATTTATTTATGGATAACCAACAAGACACACATTAGGTATACAAAAATACAAGAGACAAATATTTTAAAAATTAAATGTTGCCTTAATTATAGGTTACCACGGCATGCATCGTGGACGAAGAAATATAACATAAATACAATTTCTAAAAATTATAATGGGTACTTAATCAATTTGTGATAATGTATTTAAACAACTTAATTAAAAAAATGTATATAAAGTAAAAATAAAAATAGAATATAAAATAAATGCTGACTATTGACTATTGCTTAAAGATTTCTTTACACAGTTTTTAAAAGTGAAAATTTTATTGCTAAATATATTCATTTCTGTTGATTTGGCCAGAGAGTTGTACTGCCGTTGTATTCTGTTAAGAGTTGAGTGACGACCAAGATTACTTTTGGCTACGTAGAAGAAAAAGAAAGAATAAAGAAATATTGCTGTTAGACCTCGATCATACCTTAGGTGAGGGCACAACACTGAAGGTACTCAGCATGCGGTCGGGAAACTCCTCCCGGATCTTGCTCAGTAAGAGAGTGCCCATACCAGAGCCAGTACCACCACCCAGGGAATGGGTTAGCTGGAACCCTGGGTATTGGGAACACCAACAAATTATAAAAATTGGTTGTCTGTAAAGTCGGTTTGCGGACGATAGTTTTACGTGACAACGTCATAAAGAAACGATGAATACATGCGGCACGAACCGAGCGCTTCGACCGATCGTAGGCCGTAGCCGATCGTGCCTCTCTATCGCTTGTTCCGCGCTCTCGCTCGCGGAACGTGACAGTGAGTCACGCTTTTTCGTGCATGCACCCGGCGTTCACCGTTTTAATAGACGTTGTCACGTCAATAAAATATAGGTATAAATAAAAGTTAAGTTTCTGTCCGTGATTTCAAAATAACTGTTTTTTAAGTGCTTACATCGTTATTTACAAGATAGAGTTTTTCAAAATCTTTGTCTGTCTTTCTGTTTGTCCGGGCTAATCTTCCGTTAAACCGATTGTAATGGGTGATTGTTTACTGGAAGATAAACAACAGCAAACCACTGAGGAGTATTCTTTGCCATCATTACACCGAGACTTCGATAAAACAAATTGTTCTAACCTTGCAAGCAGTCGCAATTCTCCGCTTCCTTCCTGATGACATCCATAACCGCGTCTACCAACTCAGCGCCCTCTGTGTAGTGCCCCTTGGCCCAGTTGTTGCCTAAAATATATTTAATATTTATAAAATTCAAAATTATAGGTCTGTCGGTGCATCTAAAATAAGTTCGTAATAACCATAGCGTAATACCCTCTTCTGCTTTAACAGAAGTGGGATATTCTATGATGTTGTTAGTTATGAAACGACTCTGGTACGTGGCTCAGGGTAACTATTCCAAATTCGTAATTATTTATGAAGATTTTGGTTTATGTAACCTTTGTTCAAAAGGACACGATTTCTTACGATTCACACACGAGGACGTGTGTCTTGTCAGAATGGCCGTAACGGTGCAGTCTAAAATAAGTTCGTAATAACCTTCGATCACTAATAAAATAACTTTTCTAGTTTTAAAGTTTTTTTATTAGTGATCGAAGGTAATAACCTATGAAATTAAGAAAAAGGGGACTGTCAAGGTTACAGACAGATTGTTATTGATCACGTAGTGTTGAAGTACTTTAGAATATTGATGTGAACGTTAGGAGAACTGGAAACATATCATGGTACAAAGTAAAAGGAATATAATTTCATAAATAACAACACCATAGAATACCCCTTCTGCTTTATGTATATTCATGTAGGTATCATTGATACACTTATGCACGTTATTTTATTTATTTCTTTATACCTACCTACCTTATTACTACTAACATTAAAGGCAGTAACTTACTTACTGAAAAAGTTTATAATATAAAAATAAAGAGTATACTATAAGCTACTTCTGCTACTAGACAACAGATGGCGTTACTCACCAGCTCCGCTCTGCCCAGACACGAAGTTGTCTGGTCTGAATAGCTGTCCGTAGGGACCTGATCGCACTGTATCGAGTGTTCCCGGCTCCAAGTCCACAAGCACAGCACGAGGTACATATTTACCTAAAATCAGAGTCACCGAATCTGTAGTAACGAATTTCAAAAACAGATGGCACTATTTACAACAAATGATTAATCTCCTGTAGGATCATAGATGTCGCTTAATGACACCCATAGATGACACCTAAAGATCGATATTATTTTAATTAGTGACGAAGATTTGTGTATACTATCAACCCAAAGCAATATATTGAGCAACTGCATACAGCCTGACGGCTTGTGTGGATTCTAACCTAAATGATCGACAAAGTTAAGCAACAGCGGGCGCGGTCGGTAGTTGGATGGGTGACCGCTTGTGGCAAAACATTCTTGAGAATTTCTGTGCTTCGGAGGGCACGTAGAGTAGTTAATTCCGGTTGTTGTCGTAAGATAACAGTCGTTAAGCCATGTCGGAGGCTCTTGGGTGGTTTCAACATTGGGTTGACCACTGACCCCTCCACCAATCCGCGCTGGAACAGCGTGGTGGAGTATACTCAAGCCCTCAAGAGGAGAGACCAGTGCCCAGTAGTGGTTCAGTAATGGGTTGAAGCCAAGTATGTGTTTTTTAACCCCTGATGAAAACAGAAGGGTGTTATAAGTTTCACGTATCTATGTATCAGTATGTCTGTGTATCTGTATGCTGTGTGTGGCATCGTAGCTCCCAAACGGATGAACCCATTTTGATCTAGCTTTGTTTGAAAGGTGACTTAATCGAGTGTTCTCAGCCATGCTTAAACTAAATAAAACTGTCGGGGGTTTTTAAATCAAACTTTAATTTTATGTGTTTCCAGCTGGAATCACCTGATACTTACCTCCAGAACCTTCGGTGTAGTACACGTTAATACGTTCCAGCTGCAGAGGAGATTCTCCCTTGTACATGCCGGTCTGGTCGATGCCATGTTCGTCCGATATTACCTCCCAAAACTAAATCAAGAAATGAACTAATTAAGTACAAGATTTTAAACTAAACTTATCGGTGACTGAACACATTTAACTATACTCGTAATACGGGTACACACCATTGAAGTATTATTACTAGCGTATAAAACCGACATCGCGAACACCATGTATGTCCCAATGCATTGGCGCCACGTGGCTTCAATCTTCAATGGATTCGTTCCATTTTGAAAATAGAACCTCCCGGGTGGGACACACATTTTGTTCGAGATGTTTGCTCTATGACATTATACTTCAATGGTAAATACAATATTTATTTTGTACACCAATATGATACGGATGACTGATTAGACCAGTATCGATTATTTTTGAAACCAATAATGTACATATATATTTTTATACCATCAGAAAGTAGAGATTTCAACGAACAAAAAGCGCACCGACTTTTTTAAAAAAGCCGACGTGCTTTTTCGATATTAAGTCAAAATAAGGTGAAAAAAGAAATATTCTAAATCAAAAAAAGTACAGTATGTTTGGGACATACAACGGTAGGTTTCACCAAACGTGAAAAAAGTTTTGTAAAATATAAAAATAAAAAACCAAAAACTTGGTTATTTGAATTTTTAACTGACTTCAAAAAAGAAGGAGGTTCTCAATTCGACTGTATTTTTTTTATGTTTGTTACCTCAGAACTTTGGACTGGATTTCGTCCTACTATTATTGTTTTATGAGTTCTGCCGTGCGTGGCCACGATTCATGCAACTGGATCGAAATATCGGTGTACAAAATAAATATCTTGAGGGTTACGGGTACGTGGTATAAATAATAAAATGTGAACTAAGTAAGTAGTTACCTACAGTGGCTAAAACAATTTCGTCCAAACCTGTGTTGGATGAATGACAAAAGTTCTCATGTCAATTTAAAGTTTTAAACAGGTGGCATGTGCGTAAATTTAAAAAAAACATGAGAGGTGTCAAGGGACACCCGGATCGAACGAAGTTCCTTTCGATTTAATTATTGTATTGTTGTACAGCGCCATCTCTGTAAAACTCACTGAATCACTTCAAAAAAAGTGTCGTCATTCGTAAAATCAAAAAGTGTCGTAATTTTCCGTCTAGCCCCCTTTCACAACGCGCGATAAGGAACTTCGTTCCAAAAACCTTAATTCTGCTTCACATTTAATACGCATGAAGACAGATTTTGACATACCTACTGTTCTATATTGTTGGGAAATATAATTACAACGTATATCATATTTCCGCAAAAAAAGGTTCAGTATAAAAAATACACTTTAATTTAGTTCAAAGCACTTAAGATTAAAATTGGCACCACTTCAAATTATCATGGCGTCGCTTGTGACGTCACGCCTGAGTAGAGTAATAGACAATAGTAGAGTAATAGACAAGATGTCATTGTCAGTATTGTTATATTCGTTTGTTTACTCAGGCGTGACGTACTCGTAATTCGCTCTGATTGGGATTGAGACTAAATCTATGTGTCGGGTGCATGGAAGATAATCTCTGTATATCAAGAAAGATCAAGAAGGAAGGCCATCTCTGTGTATGAAAAGTGTCCGTAAAAACGCGTCCAATTACAGGTGGCGCTGCGGTGCGATCTACAACAGCTATGTTCGAATATCTATTATACCCTGTCCACAAATCTTAGAGACTAAAATGACAACCGCTGTCAATGTCAATGTCAATGTCAACCAATGTCAAAGTTCGAAATAATGTTACCAGCTAAATTTGTGCGATCTACTTTTCCGGTTTTTTGAATCGTAAACCATGTCATAAGAATAGTGAGAAGTTTGAACTAATTAAAAAAAACATTCAGTTAGTAACAATATTATCATTGATAAGATGATAAAACTTATTTTCACTTAAACACTTATTGCCTGGGCCATATAGTCGATGAGATATTTCGGATTTCTCGGTTTTTATATATTAAAATAGTTTTTAATAGAAGTTGGTAGAGATTCAGATAATACATTTTACAGTGATATCACTAGGTCTGATTCTGAATAAAGTTACGTTATAAAATATATTCTTGATGTGTTTAAGTTATTACTAAATCATTCATCGTTTATATTAAATTAATTCAATCCCAGTAATATTGATGCAATTTTGAAGCAAATGGCCGCTGGTACGAAAGTTGTGTATCAATAACACTTAGTCATTTTCGAAATAATAGACTCGTTTTACCTGAAATAAAACGATTATTATATACTTACCTTAGTAGAAGCTTATATAATGAGATAGGCATATCCTTTTCCTGTTGTGTATGTTCCTCTCTTTCTACCCTATATACATCTGTCTCTTTCGCACACCCCACCACCAGGCGTGCGGGCTTGCCTGGAAGCCTCCGCATTTTGTCTTCATTGCGTCGAATTCAGAAAGCCACCAGGCAGAAATTAAAACTAAGCTTCTACTAAGGTAAGTATATAATAATCGTTTTATTTCAGGTAAAACGAGTCTATTATAAACTTGACCGTTAGTAGAAGCTTATATAATGAGACCTGTTTGTTATCGCCTGGTGGAAAGCATTCGCCAATGTGACTAGGTTTATTTTAGGTTTATAGTGCCTGTTTTGAGTATCAGAATAAAAAATGCGTGTGCGAAAGGAAATAATAATTTTAATATCCAATTGTAATTACATACTTAAACATAGTAAATCATTTAAATCAATAATTAAATAAATACTTAATTGGTCTAGCCATCGACCACAACTTAGGTACTGTGATAATGATATTGAACAGAAGGTAACGTATGAAATATAAAAAATCAAGGTGCCGAATCAAACAGAGGTGTAACAGAATTGGCATTTAAATTAGTGCTCGAAGTAATAACTTCACGACAGTAAAATTTTTGAAAAGTCTTTACCGATTTCCAGTTGCCTCTAGCTAAAATCTCCTCTATAGAAAAATTATTTATCCAATTTCTGGAAGCAACAGCGGCGCGTACGCTTCCCGGGGTATCTGAGATGCCTGCTTCCTTTAGAAGAGACTTAAACCATCCTGCAATGACGGTACGAGAAGCAGGTAATGGTTTACCCCGCAAGGTTATAAATAAATTTGTAGAACCAGAGTTTCTACGCCTATCATTTAAAATATTTATTGTTTTATTGATCCAGTAAATGGGATTTAAATTCTGATTCTCTAAATTATTTAAAAGCTTCCAGCCTGATTGCCTATAATCTCTACAGTCGGTCTTGGACCCAAACAAGGGCCAGAAAACTATACAGTCATCTTGAATAGAACAATGTTTGTTGTCAACGCATAACAGGGTTAAGTCGTGGATTCTGCGACCTGAACAAAGACATAACAAGGCTGCTGTATGTCTAACAATCTGAAAGGTATTTGAATCCTCAATGGAGTAATTACTCATAAAAGTGGTCAATGTGTCAACGTCCCAAACAGGGGGTTTCGGTGTCTTGGGGTTTTTTAAAGATATTGATTTAAGGACATGCTTTACAAGTACATCTTCAGATAACTTACCAGACAACTCTGTGTTACAGAGTGTGGAAATTACTGATTTATGAAGAAGTATTGTATTGTAAGAAAATTTAAATTTTAGATGCAAATCTGCCAAAAATTGTGCAAGTTCAGATCCTTCGGGACGAAATGGATTTATGTTATGATGTTTCGACCATGACAACCAGCGATTCCAGGGAGTTCGGTAGGTTTTCAGAGTGGACGTTCGCCATGACGATTTTAATAAAGAAATTTGATCTGGATCCCAATTTTTTATTTTGTCACCCCACCCCCACATTTCCAAATTTCCAAAATCATGTCTTGAACCTTGGGAGGGGGTAACCCTGTCGTTGTGTCGATCAGAAACCGTTTCAGATTCGTTAAGGTGAATGGAGCCGCAATCGCTCGTGATTTCAGGTCCGCTCGCCAGAACACCTTCTCCCACCGTGGCACTACTATCAAGTACAAGCCTGTTGCTTGATTGAGGTGCATCAATACTCGGGGGATTAGAAACGGTGGCGGAAATATCCACGCGAGTGGGAAATTCCACGTTACACTGAACGCGTCGTGAAACATCGCATTCTGGTCGTTGAAATCTAAAGTTACATAGTTCGCTAGTACTCGAGCTGTCTTGGACGCGAATAGGTCGATCACGGGCGTCCCCATCTTTGCAAATATCATTTCTGTGCAATTCGGAAGTAGATGCCATTCCGGAGGTCGTCGGTGCCTCGATAAGCAATCGGCATGGTTGTTGAATTTCCCCGGAATATGATATATTTTGAAATGAATTTGATAATTGTCTAGAATTTGTAGGATTCGATGAGTTAGCTTCATGAGTGACTGGGACTTGGTCCCGCCCTCGTTGCGCAAATAAGCTACCGCAGATCGGTTGTCTGATTGAATGAGAAGCGATCCTCCTGTCATTTGTGCAGCCTCTAACTCTAGGACTTTTAGGATTGCTAGCAGCTCCTTTAGGTTGCAGTGAAGATGTTTCTCTTCTAATTCCCAATTGCCTGACATGGCCTGATTGTTCAGTTGAGCTCCCCATGCGGTGTCCGAGGCATCCGTGGCAAGAAAATGCGTTGTTGGCGGTATGTGAATCAGGGAAGCAAGATGACAGTTTTGCAGCCACCAATGCATTTCCTCTAAGACTACGCCAGGCAGAGCGTACCTGGCCTGTGTTGGGTGTCTCAGAAGGGTATTTAGAAACATTAGTGCTGATCTGTGGTTCAGTCTGCCCCTTGGTACAACAAAACTGGCAAAATTTAGGAGACCTACAATGCTTTGAAGTTCTTTCAGTGATACTTTGCCCGTCTTTAAAACCTGGGATATCTTGATGACCACAGCAGCTGACTTTTCTGCTGGCAGACTTTTGAAATTGTTCCAAGGGTTCCAGACAATGCCTAGGAAAGTAATTTGTTTCTGTGGAACAAGAGCAGATTTTTCGTAATTTACTGAGAAACCGAGGTACTCTAATGTTTCTACAAGTACAGTTACATGCTCGGCCAGCACTTGGGGATTCTGGTGTGCAAGTAAGAAATCGTCCAGATAGACAATTATCCTGATGCCTCTTTCTCGAAGAATTTGTGCTATCCAGTTTGTGAGACACGCAAATACCTTCGGCGCTGTGCTTAAACCGAATGGCAGACAGGTCATTTCGAGGATTTCGTCCTTGTATAGGAGGCGCAGGAACCGTCTGTGTCGCTGGGCTATCGGTATATTGAAATATGCTTGCGATAGGTCGACTTTGCACATCCAGTCCTGAGATTGAATGAACTCTGGCACGCGGTACATGTTTATTAACCGAAAGCGACCTGTTATGACATACCAATTCAACGACCTCAGATTGAATATGGGCCGGTATGAGCCGTCGCTTTTTGGTACTAGAAACATTGGGGACACAAAGCTTGGAGAGCAATCTGCTGTGACCAAAACTCCCTGCTGTTTCATTTGACGAATTATTAAGTCCATTTCGACCGACTGAATTGTGCG
Organism: Thymelicus lineola; assembly: GCA_963932265.1. Classification (NCBI taxonomy): domain Eukaryota; kingdom Metazoa; phylum Arthropoda; class Insecta; order Lepidoptera; family Hesperiidae; genus Thymelicus; species Thymelicus lineola. Next base: position 2,314,906 of record OZ010708.1, read on the forward strand.
ACGACGATCGCTTATTAGATTTGGTGAAATCAAGGGAGGCTTTTGTAAGAAGGGTATGCGATACCCTGTTATTATTTTTATAACCACATCTGAAGCTCCCATTTCCCTCCATCGACTGACATGATGTGCCAGTTGACCTGCCTGGAAGTGAATCGACCGCGAGTCATTGTTTTTGTTTCTTATTGCCTTTATAGCCAGGCGGTGAGAAGCGACGCTTGCGTCCTCTTTGTGGCTGTCCACATTGTATCGATCCACGAGATCGAAAGGAAGTATTTCTATAATTAGTATTATAGTTATGCTGCTCTCTGCCCCCACTCTGTGCTTTGGGCTGAGAATGGAAAGTATGTTGAAAGCCCTGCGAGGGCTGATTGTAATGGCTATGCACAACGTTATGGTGATCATGACAACAACCAGCCTGACCATGTAATGGTAATTGATTACGTGCTGACCCCTGCGAGGGGAGGCGTGCAACAGATGAGGGCTTTGCTCGCGAAGCATTGCCACTATAAGTTTGGTTAACCGGCCAGAAGGTTTTTCTAACCCCACCTGCTTTTTCCAATGCAGATGTAAAAGCTACGGGTTCAAAAATATGAGTATTCGAAGGCGGGATTTTATTTAATGACACTTTTATTAATGAGTCCTTAACTGATTTAAGGATGCCATCCCTTCTCATTTCTATGGTTTCAGCTCTGTGACCGCAAGCCATTTGTAAAAGATCTTGGGATACCCTTACAAATTCGCCTTTGAGGAAAATTTCATCAATTTTTTCGTTCAGATTAACAAGAGCAGCGTTAGGAGATCTAGACCATGAAATTAAATTACGTAGGCCATGCAAAATAACTTCTTTTTGCTTTAAAATGCAGAAAGTGATTGCCGCATATGATTTATCGGAATAAGCCAAATGGCGTATGTTATCATATGCCCTCACCTCTTCGTTTGTTTCGAGTTCGATAAATCCGGGTGAATGATTGTATAATTTTTGGGTTTCAGAATATCTAATTTCGGACCATGCACTATTACCAAACCGTTGAACTTCGTCTAACATTTTTAAAAATGCATCAGGAGTTTTTGGAACCGAGGGATCTTTAAGCTTTGTCTCGATATCGAATGAAAAATCGGGTATGTCAAAATTCTTGTCAGTCAAAGGCACTTGCGAAGCGCAACAGTCATTATAAAGTTCGCGGCTAACATCAGACATAAATGATTCATTATCATTATCACAATTGTTACGTAAATTATTTTCGAAGTACTGAACAGTTTTTTGCAACTGGCCTACATCACTAGATAATTTTTCTATAAGACGACGATCATGCTGCCTCTGCTTTTTAGAACGTCGACGCTTCGACTTCTTTTTCTTCTTCCTTAAATCTCGCGAAGATTCAGAGGAATTAGACGATGTCGAGCTGCTACTGTTACTGCTCGAGGATGTGGATCGCGTCTCACGCAAACGTGATTGACTAGCATGAGGAACCTCATTCATAGTGACAACGGTTTCGTTCTGATCATCGTTATCCATATTTAATCACTTTTTGAATAAACGAATCTAAAAATAACCATAAAACCAACAATGATGTAAAATAAAATATTGAGGGTAGAATAATATAAGTATATTATACCGAACGGTAACACCGTTATATTAATATGAGATACTTGTGCAACTTACGTGTGGACCTCGTCGTAATGTAGATAACACAATTAACTTCACTTACGACAAATTTTAATGAAGTATGCAGTATTTTTTAATAATTTTTTGAACACAAGTATCTAGATGTGAACTCAACAGGAAAATTCACGCCAATGAAGACAAAATGCGGAGGCTTCCAGGCAAGCCCGCACGCCTGGTGGTGGGGTGTGCGAAAGAGACAGATGTATATAGGGTAGAAAGAGAGGAACATACACAACAGGAAAAGGATATGCCTATCTCATTATATAAGCTTCTACTAACGGTCAAGTTTATAATATGCAAAATATATGTATTCAAGATGTCCGACTAAACCAAAATATCCTGAGTAATAGGTCGGTATTCAGTTAGGCAATTCTAACACTGCTCCACGCCCCGCGTCTGTGTGCGCTAGGCTCATTATGGCATACTTTATACTTCAGTCGTTGTAATGTGATGTACCACGCGTGTTTTCTATAGAAACTGATATACTTCGGTACAACGTTAAAAAAACGCGTTGTGAGGTAGATCTACGCTCTGTAGCGGGGCGCGGAGCAGTGTGAGAACTGAGAATCGCCTATTTGTCATATCTACCTAAATATTTAGTACTTGGCTATATAGTATAAAATTAGCTGTATACCGAATGTAGCCCTAACCAAATATTCGTTCTTGTGAGTAGAATAACTTTTAAGTTCAGTTAATTAGGGTAAATATATTATGGATATCATTATATTTGATATGGTTGCTTAAACTTATTTTTTTTTTACCAGTTTTAGGGACTCTTTAATACAAATATTCCACCCACCGTAAAAGCGGCGAGTATTTTTCCGATTTACTTTCCGGTTTATGGTCATCACTATTTAATTTGCGCCCGAAACTGGTCACCCATGAAACGTCAATTTAGTCTCTAAGATTTGTGGACAGGGTTTAATCAGACACTAGCGCCATTCATTACGGGTGGCATAACTCAGCAAACTTCGCTCCGTCTACAACGCCATTCGAGTGGCCATTAATGGAACTATTTTCTGTAAGCAGCTGAACACTTTTTCAACTTTCTTTTCATATGAGATTGCCCTCTTTCTACTCTATCCTCCATGGCCGGATGGTCTTATTTCAATGCTACCAACATTTGAACTGCAGATTTACAATAGTTCAAACCATGGATATATTAAACTAACTGGATACATGACTTCGTAGAAATACTTGAAGACAGATGACGTCACAATGGAATGACCATTTTTGTATTGTGTCCATGTTGTCTATAGTCCCAGGATATATCATTCAATTATTTTAAAATATTTATATAAGTGCATTTAAAAAAATATACCTTAATAAACAATATTTTTTGATTCCATTATCATCACAAAAATAATCGCATAAAACATCAATTTTCATGACATTAAAATAATTTTGAAGAAATATTTTTTTACCACCACAAAAATTATTAGAAAACATTTTGAAGAACCATATCAAAATAGGACATAATTTTTCTAAACAAGTGTGGTTACCCTACAATTACGAAGGACAACCTCAATCCGGCCTATGATTGGTCAAATTCCGTTGTGACGTCATCCGATCCGTCTTCAAGTACCTCTATGAAATTATGTATACTGATAAAGTAAAATATCAATGGGCAAAAGCAATTTATTACCTACGACAAAAAATATAACAAAGTACTGTGTGGACAAAAAGTTTCATACCGTGGTCTATTTGTTTGTGGTTGCTAGGCAACGGTTTGTTTACATCGAGTCCAAACTGAATGTGACTGGAATAATTATAGATAGATATGTTATTTTAAAAGTGGGTAAACAATATTAAAATTTCCACAGAAAATGTAAAGTATATCTACAACACACTACAACATTGTTAATTTACGTTTGTTAATTTGTATGCAAAATAAAAATGAATCATCAATATCATGATGTCATGAAGTTTTAAACGCAAAAGAAGCAATTTATTAATTAACCAAAAATAAAAATGCTTTTATCAATCTTATTACTACTACGAATAATAAAATAGTAAAACTAACTTTTGATCCAATCTGATTTCCACACTGGCCGACTTGCACCTGAACTATTTCACGCATTTTGTAAAAAAATAACCAACACTCGAAATTTAAAAACAAAATGTCACCTCAATTCCTAATTCAAACCACGCCCTGTGTCAACGAATTAGGAAACAATGAAACGTATTCACACAAACGAAATGTAGCTTTGATAGACTAGTAGATTTTATTGGTCAGTGTTAGTAGGCCTTCGAAAACTTTGAATACCTACGCAGTTATTGTATTTACTGTTTATTATTATGACATAATGTTATCGAGCTGTAGCATTACGTTGGCGTTGCTCAAGGTCTATGACTCAAAACGTTGCGCACCATTGATATAGGAAATTAGGAATTAGATTCATCTTCTGAGTTGCGCAATGCGCACTTAAACTAATCCAGTATGTGAGGTCAAGGTCATTATGGAAACCGACATGGAGTATAGAGGTAAGGAAAGCCATTTCATTTGAGGGGAAAGTTGAAAAAGTGTCCATAGACCTTAGTGTGAGTTTTACGTGAACTTATCGGGCTCGTAATGTAAATGAGACTGAAGCTTTTCTTTTCAGTGCCGCTAGATGGCTCTGCCTCCCATACAAATAGTCAATTCGCATTTACGTTGCGAGCCCGTTATGTCACGTAAAACTCGCACTATGCCATCACTACGCACACAAAAGTAAGTAGGTATTTTGTCAAAAACAATTTGCTCTTCATCAATGATCAACGACAATGTTGACGTCACCTGTCAACTTCACACAGTGTCAACTAGCTGTCAAGTAGTCAAGTATTAGTATAGTATGACAAGGATAATTAAGAAATACTAAATAGTTTTATTTTATTTTTCCGATTTTTTCCTTATTTTGAATAATTTGAATTTCCTCAATCAAATTCAAATAAGTAAAACAATAAATTATTACAGAAAATGTTGAAATTGTTATAGTGGGTGGCTTATCTGTATAACAGACATAAAATGTAATAATATGGTAATAATTGAATAAGAAATATGAATCAAAAAATAATAATGATGATATTCTCATTCATAATTTGCTGCACAGCGCTTGTCGGAGACTATGTGGTATTCAAATCAAAAATGGCAGATTCCTTCGCATTTCGCGCGGTTTCTGATAGCTTTGTGCACGCATGTTTAGGTTTTCTTTCTTCTATATTGTTTTTTAAATGCGGCGTCTCTGTAACCAGCCAGGCTAGATTGTATAACATATTGTTTTGTACTATTATTTCGTCATTAATTGACATAGACCATGTATTTGTGGCAAAGTCATTAGCATTGAAGGTAAGAATTTTAACAATTTTAATTTTTAGAATTTCTCCTGTAACCTAACTTTGAAGCATTATCTAGGCCTAATGGTTGAGGTCGAATTATAAATTTGCTCTTTATCATTAAAATTTCGTTGAATAGATTGCGACATACATTAATATAATAAATTTAAATTTTTCAGGATTACACACATTTAAACAAGCGGGGAATTTTTCACTGTACAACGTTTTGGATTATCATTACCAGTATTTTACTAGCATATAGTAGTTTGGCAAGAAAACTGAATATATATGTGTTAACTTGGATGTTAACTCTGGCTTATACGAGTCATCATTTGAGGGACGCTAACCGTCGAGGGCTGTGGATGTATCCTCTAGGACACACTCCGCCAATACCCAAATATATTTATGTTGCCTTAGTGTCCATTTTACCAATAATTCTTGCTTACGTATATCCAATATTAAAACCAGCGGACAAACATACAATACTTCACTATTAGTATTGTCTTGTCCATTTTGTTAGACAATGGAGTCTTTTGTCGTAAATTGTAATTTAATAACAAGACAAACACAAAATGAAAAGAATTTAAGTATAAAATGTCATTCAAAGCTAAAACTATTTTTTTAACTTATTTAAATTAATATTTAAATGAAAAAATAATTGTAAGATTGTTTATAAAATGAGGCTTAAAAAAACAAGAAAAGTATTATCTTATTTCAATGTGTAATATTATTATTAATCATAACGCCTTAGCCTAAGGTTGTCTTAAAGGAAATGGCTATTCGGTGAAAAGATCACTTTTATAATCACTTCAGTTATTTCTCTTAATGTGCAATAAAAAGTATTAATTATAATTTATAAGTAATTTAGTATTATAATATGATTTGTTATTTATCAAAATTTTACTATTGTTGTAAATTGTTGTTGTAATAGTTAATTTTAATATTTATGTCTTTTTGGTAATTCTTGAAACTAATTGGTATGAAGTAACAATTGGCTTATGTTATCTGTACATTATAAAAACTGGGCAAGTGCAAGTTACACTGTGAAGAGGGTTCCATACGTTGATAATGTATTTACTGTTATTTTTCTATTTAATTTATTTTAGCCGTTTTTTAAAGACTAGACTTCTTATAGGTTTTCCTGTAATATTTAAGTAAAGAACTATTTTCTGTATTTTTTTGAAAATTCTAGCGTCGGTAGTTTCGGAGATAAGGGGGGAAATGGTAAATTTTTGGCCCTAATTTTCATTCTTGATCAATTTTAAAACTATTCATTGTAGAACTATAAAAAAAATATATTTGAGATCCTTACAACAAGCTCTTTCATTTGACATACCACACGATGCGGTTAACGAAACAGTTCTTGTTTAATTTTGATTTTGTTAAATAAATTTTTGTTCAAGATTCAGTTGTTTACTTTATACCTTCGTCTTTGGGTCACAAAAAAGTACATGAGTACCAAATTTCAACTCATTTGGTCCAGTAGTTTCAGAGTAAATTGGCTGTGAATGGCGGTCGCCCAGACGCCGTGCACGAGTGATCCTATAACACTGGTCAACAAAATTTTGTAACAAGAAAGGTGCTAGCTAATTTTAAATAACCTACCTACCCTCATTTTATTACCATATTTATTTTGATTCCATCAGGTCTAGTTTTCGTGTTACAGCTACTACCCACAAAACTAAAAATTAACCATTTTTTTGTTTCACTTTCGCATTCAGAGAATTTGTTTATTTGAAGAGCGTAGTGTTTTTTTTCTGTTTTAGAGTTAAGTGATTCTTAAATAATGTCAAGAAAGTGTAAAAATGATCCTGACAAGTTTTGTTACATTTGTGGTGACATTACTTTCAAAACTCAGCGGAGGAATTTGACCACAATAGTAACTAAGTTATATGAACTGAATTTTGGCTTTTCCATTGGACAACAAGACAAAGCCTGGGTTCCACACATCTGTTGTGTTACATGTGTGGGTCTTCTCACTGGATGGGCGAAAAGATCTCGATCTATGCCTTTTGCAATCCCTATGATTTGGACGGAACCAACGAACCACTCATCTGATCATTATTTTTGTCTTACTAATACAAAAGGTATTACAAATTAAAACATTACAATTAAAATATTAAAAACCCTCCATTGGTGCAGCCTGAGAATGTATTTTTACCACCTTTACACATAAAGCTTTGGCATATGAAGAACTTCGTGAAAGCTATGGACAGGAGTGGTGACGGCTTTTTATATTTGAAAGAAAAATTTCCTAAGCTAAGTGAAACAAAAATTAAAGAGGGCATATTTGTTGGTCCTCAAATCAGGCAATTGATGAAAGATGATATATTTAAAGAAAAGCTTAGTAATTTACAAAAATCAGCTTGGGAATCTTTCATGAAAGTACTTAACTTCCAATTTTCTAGGAAATCACCAATCAAGTGACTATAAATGTATTATCGCGGAGCTTTTATCTACTTATAAGGCTTTGGACTGTAATATATCGTTGAAAATACATTTTCTTCATTCACATTTAGACTTCTTTCCTGAAAATTTAGGCGCCGTCAGTGACACACGGTGAAAGATTCCATCAAGACATTTCTACCATAGAAAAATGATATCAGGGCAAATGGAGCCCACGTATGTTAGCGGATTACTGTTGGACATTAAAACGAGACCTTCCTGAAGCAAAGTACAGACGAAAATCATAAAAGTAAATTCATATTAACGTTGCAATAAATCAAAATAACTTCTTTTTGTTGATAAAAATTCAAAATTTCTAAAATGTTTTAAAATAGTATTACAAAAAAACTATTCGTATTTAAAGCATTTTAATTTTATTTCTAGTATCATTATCCTTGTCCTAAACATAACTAGACAAAAGTTTTCATGTTACATGCAAAAGTTGTTTTTTTGTTGACTAGTGTAATTGTTCCGTTTTTCGTACGGAACCCTAAAAACTGGACAAGTGCGAGTTAAACTCTTGAAGAGAGGGTTCCGTACGTTGACGTATTTACCGTTATTTTTCTATTGTATTTATTTTTGCCGTTTTTTAAAGACTACAGACTTCTTATGGATTTTCCTGTAATATTAATTTATCCTTTAAAGAAGTTTTCTGTATTTTTTTCCAAATTCTAGCCTTGCTTTGGCTGAGCGTATTTACGCCAATGCCATGAATGGAAAAAAAATCTAGCCTCAGTAGTTGTCGTTTAATAAAGTGGATACAATATATTTATTTAATATCAATATTTTTATTTAATATTTTTTTAGAATAGAATGGAATAATTTTTTATTTCCTAGCCACATACATGAACACAAAAGTAAAATTACACATTAAAAAAAATAATTTCATAATAACATGAGTAAATAGGAATTTAATAATGGAAACGGTGATAAAAATAAAAAAGATCATTTTTCAGGACACAATATTTATTTATTGTTCTCCAGGCCACACCACGCTTTCAATCCAGTCCAGATATTTGTACACGCGGCTGTAGATAGCCGGCTGACCAGTGGCGCAGCGTGGTCCGAATGACACCACACCCACTATGTGGAAGATGCACTGGTTCTCTGATGACACCACTTGGAGGGGCGAGCCTGAGTCACCCTAGAAGATAATATATAATAATCATGATTCCATGATTGATGATTCCAACTTTTTTTTATGGAAATAGCCGGCAAACGAGCTGACGATCCACCTGATGGTAAGTGGCTATCGTCGCCCATAGACATCAGCAACACCAAAGGCATCACTGATGAAGCCGGCCAAGAAAGAGAGAAGAAAAATAAAGAAAGAATTGGCCTTTAAGGCACCAGCCGGAACACGAAGAGTCGTTGGCGGCTGACTCATGCTCAAGGGTGGTAGCTATCCAAACTAACCCATGGAGAAATAATAATAGTAATAATGGTATTAATTAAGAATTAATATCAATATTACCTATGTAATCCCTCCGAGGGCCCTACCACCAGCGGGCCGGATTTAGTCATTTCTTACGACACCCGTCCGGCGTGGGATTGGGATTAGTATTCTAAGCCGCCCAATGTCAACTAATTAAGGCTAACAAAGGTCACTTTCGTTCATCAAAATGATCACACTGCCGTGGGTTCTGGGTTCGGACTCTTGGCACGGCAATCCGGTATGGTACTACTGGGAATTGTTTTCCCAATAGTCCTGTTAACAGAACTAGTGGGAATTTTTTTCCCACTAGTTCTGTCAACAGGACTACTCAACAGGACAAGTGGGAATAAACGAATCATTGCACTCGTAAAAATGTATGCAGTTAGGCTGTTTTGAATGTAATGACTGGAATTCATAGAGAAGATACGAGTACCTGACAAGTGTCCTTCTTCCCTCTCAGCTCTCCAGCGCACATCTGAGTGTCGGTAAAGCCGCCCCAGTGTCGGCCGCGTAGCTTCACCAGCTTCTTGTCGCAGTAGTCATTATCCAGCAGGGATAGCGACACCTTCTGCAGCTCATCCTTACGAGTCTCCTTGGCTGGTGGAAGAAGTTATTAATAAATAAATAAATAAAATAAAATGGTTGTCTGTAAAGTCGGTTTACGGACGGTAGTGAAACGTGACAACGTCATGACAAAACATTGATGAAGTAGTGCTCGAATATAATATTATCTCTGGAAATTAACTTATAATTAGAAACTTTTATCTTTATACTACAACGCCATCTAGAACTCCTGAACTAAACTATTTTTTCAGCAAGTTCCTTTCTGACTTAATTGTGTATATAGTTTTGTTCATAGATGGCGCTTTCCCCATTATTCGCTCGCTCGCGGAACGCGACAGATGAGTCATGCTTTTTCGTGCGTGTACCCGGCGCGTTCTGTTTTAATAGACGTTATCACGTCAATAAATAACGCTTCACACTCATAGCCCCACACTAGGATCCCCTGTGTCGTGGGTGCCATGGACAACACACAAGATACGGACACTCACATCCAGACCGAGAACAGAAATTAAAACTCATCATTCAAATTTCCGCCTCGCTGGGAATCGAACCCAGGACCCTTGGCGCGGCGATCCGGCATGGTAACCATTGCGTCACTGCGGGTCGTCAAATATGTTTAACTCTATTGTTTTTCATAAGAGTGATAGAAACAAAACACTATATAAGGCAGTGTCTCATCTACTTACTCGTATCATTAACGCCCCACCCAGTAGCGATACCCTGGGTGTGGTCTCCGAAGCCGAACTGGTTCCAGAGACACGCGGGGCGCACGTAGCTGTTGAAGGGCACAGCATCGAATTCCAGGAGAGCGATGTCATTGTACCGGTTCGGGGGATTGTACTCTGGATGTTTGTGGATCGCTTTGATTGGTACCTGAAGGTTGTGCAATCAATCAATCAATCAATCAATCAATACTTTATTTGTTGGATAAGGTTACATGCATACATAGTTTGTTATATAGTTGTTTATGGTGTTTCTTAGAGATCTCCTATCCTAGCCTATTAGGCGTGCAAATTTAATTAAGTAGTATGCATTATTAATTAGATAGAAATTCATTAAATAAGCATTATATTAATTACAAAACATAAATCAAATAACAATAAATTCTAAAATGCATATGTGAGTCTTCGTTTTTAACCGTCTTCAAAAAAGGAGGAGAACTTTCGACTGGGTGAACCGATTTTGATGATGAAGTGAAACTTCTTTAGAATCGTTGTGATTTCAAACCGGATGCAACGGAAAAAACGACAGGTTAGAGACACAAATACAAAGATGTGTAGGAAAGAATGAGACAGAAATATACTCGGCAAGCATGCATATAATATAACTGCTAATTTCGTCGTTGAATCTAACTTCTCCGTAGCTCAATGATCAGGACGTAGATACACAATACCTGATGCGCAGGTTCGCGTCTCTCAGTATTTCTTTTTTTTAGTTTTATTTTTATACTGTTTTTAAATACTTTCAAATGCTCTTTTAAATATTTTCAAAGAATTTATCAACAAAAAATAAGAATTTCATTTTCGTTGTTTAATATCTGTTGATCGACCGACCGATTATACAGACAGTAAAAATGCTAAGTTGTATTCATAGATGGCGCGAGGAATAAGATAGAAGATTAGTTTTATTGCTAGATAGATGGCGCTAGCTGCTCATTTTACTCTTCATATTATGTTAAGAGATGGCGTTAGTTACCACTGTTTTCTTTTTCTTATGTTCGTGGTTATCTTTTAAAAAGTGCTAAGTTGTATTCATAGATGGCGCGAGGAACAAGGTAGAAGGCGCCGGCTCCGATGGAATTCCTTCTATTTTTGCTATAAGATGTGCCAGAGCACTTGCACTGCCACTCAGTATTATTATCAATAGATCTTTGAGTTCTGGCATATTCCCATCAGCCTGGAAAAGTGCTCTTGTGATACCGTTGTTCAAAACTGGCGACACAAGTGCAGTTAAAAATTATAGGCCCATATCTATACTTCCAACTTTTGCGAAGGTTTTTGAGTCTCTTCTGTGCCCTATCATATCATCTCACTTGAAACAGGTTATCGCACCCCAACAGCACGGCTTCGTGAAATCCCGCTCCACATCAACCAACTTGGTTTCCTTCGTCGAGGACCTTGCTGAAGGGGTCGATCATGGGCAATCATACGATACAATATACACCGATTTCAGCAAGGCCTTCGACAGGGTTAATCATGGAATACTGTTACACAAACTTTATTCCATCGGAATAGCCGGCATGTTTTTAAAATGGTGCAGATCATACCTGTCAGGCAGAGAATCAGTAGTTGTGGCTGGAGGGTATAAATCCAAAGCTTTTATAGCTATATCCGGAGTACCTCAAGGGTCTCACTTGGGTCCTTTATTTTTCAACATTTTTATTAATGACATTGGGAAATGCTTTCATGAATCTACATTCTCAATGTTCGCTGATGACTTGAAATTTTATCGAATTGTTAATTCAGCCAATGATGCATTGTTACTACAGAGGGATCTAGATAATCTAGTGATGTGGTGTAGTGAAAACGGAATGAACTTGAATCCCGATAAATGCCAAGTAGTTCGGTTCAGCAGAAAGAAACATATACCAATCAGACGCTATCATATAAATCACGTACCACTCAATGAAGTTAGCTACACTCGAGACTTAGGAGTAATTCTAGACAGCAAACTACGTTTCAACACTCATATTGAAAACATTGTAAATAAGGCTCTTAGAATGTTGGGTTTCGTCCTTCGAAACTGTAAGGAATTCAAGAATCCCCAGACAAAAATTACAATATATAACTGCCTTGTACGTAGTATTTTGGAATATGGCAGTACTGTGTGGAATCCGCATTATGATACATATATAAAGCGCATAGAGAGTGTCCAAAAACGATTTTTATGGCACTTATCCTATAGTTGTAACTTAGCCAAGAAACTTCCAAGCTACAATGATCGTCTACTTCATTTTCGACTCAAATCACTCCGACATCGTAGGGAACTCTTTGACGTCATGTTTCTGTACAAACTAATAAATGGAAATTTTGACACCCCTGATCTCATATCTAGAGTTAATATTGCTGTACCTAGAAAAACACAGAGAAGTATAAAACCTCCATTTACAATCAATCCATCGAGATCAAACCTTGGTTATTATTCTCCATTAAATAGAGTGGTAAGGAGTTACAATCTCCTTCACAATATATTGCCCAGTGAAACTGTAACGCATGGGTCTGGAGGAAGGGTAAAGAATCAAGGATCCTCCCAGCTAGATATTTTCTCAAACTCCATACGACAATTTAAGAATTTAGCAGCTCAAACAATTGTGCAATAATTTGATTTGATTAAGAAAGGTTATTTTAATTTTAAATAGTATAATTTTATTTTATTTTATTTTAATTACATTTTTTTTTAACTTTGACTATTATAAATATTTATTTAACAATTTTATTTAACAATTTTTGTACACAAATACAATATGTGAGACTTAATAATAGAAAATTTGTACAAAGGTACTGCTTATTTCTATCAGAAATCTCTTCCAGCAGACCTAGGAATGGAGAGGTGATGTAGAACTTGATTATATTTATTTGACTTGTTTAATTATAATTGTTTTATCTTTATTAGTTATTATTTTACACATTGTTCTGACATAGTACTTTTATAATGATATTATTGTATTAGGTATTTTTAGGTATTGTGCTATTAATTTAAATAATTGTATAATGACTTTTTTTATGTAACATTAACGAATGAATTCCCTTATTAATATGATTTATAATAATTTAATTTATTTAAAAATATGTTAATGTACGCAACAATTGGAGAATGTTATTTGCGCCTATAATTGAGGTAACACTTTATCTGAATATTGTATCGTTGTTTTTATCTTGGCATGTATTAGTGTGTATTTCGTTGGTGCAATAAAAAAGAAAAAAAAAAAAAGGCTACCACGTGTGAATTGCACACATTTTCTTTTTTTTTTATCGAAAACTGGTGCTTGTCACGTAGTCTCATTTAAATTTGAGCGAGATCTGACAAGTATTTTTTGAGTTATCCCTCATTTTGAAGTCTGTTATTTTTTGTTAAGAATTATAGTAAACTAGACTTCCACGGGCTAACTCTGGTAATAGTCCTTACGAGAAGCCCCACCACCAATGAAGGCTGGCTTGTGACACTTAAATGACCTTGCCTTGATCATTCTAGGCTTCCCCAACCTAATTGCTAACAATACGTATATGTGATGATAACACACACACGTCATACGGTGACGTCACGATCATCCTTACGCAAAGCCACCACCAAGTAATACTGGCTTCCGTAACCTTGTATAAATTACATGGGATCATAGCATCATTCCAGGTCCCCCAACCTAAGTTAAAAAAAAACATGAGAGGTGTCAAGGGACACCCGGATGGAACGAAGTTCCTTTCGATTTAAGTATTGTTTTGTTGTACAGGGCCATCTCTGTAAAACGCTCTGAATCACTTCAAAAAAAGTGTCGTCATTCGTAAGAATCAAAAAGTGTCGTAATTTTCCGTCTAGCCCCCTTTCACAACGCGCGAAAACACTGAGTTGTACAGCGCCATCTCTGTACTTCTTACAACTTCAATAGCAAAAAGTGTCGTCACGACTTTTCGTAAGAATCAAAAAGTGTCGTAAGAAAAAAAGTGTCGTAAGAATTTTTTCCGTCTAGCCCCCTTTCACAACGCGCGATAAGGAACTTCGTTCCAAAACCTACATCGACCGGATCAGCTCCATCATCCACATCAGGGTCTACATTGTGCTCCCCAAGCCTCACGATGGCAGGTTCATGCTCTCTGGCCCTCGGGTCGTAGGTGCAGTGGCCAGCGGTTAACACGAAGCGTGCGCTGATCAGACTGCCGCCGCAGTTGAAGGCGTAGCCACCGTCTAAGTCCACCCAGCCGATTGCTGCCTGAAAGAAGTAGTTAAAATATACTTTAATAGTGTGCGTGTGGACTGAGGGCTCTTTTTAAAAGTTACTCATCAAAGAGAGATTCAAAGACAAGAAGAAAGACAATCAAAGAGAAATTTAAAAAAAATTTGTGAAAACATCGTGGTGAAGATAAAAAAATTGTGAAACGTATTAAGAAAGTTGTGGTCGATTAACTGGAACACTCAATCCGCTAACTTAAGAAATTACTGTAATCTCGTTTCTCAAAATATACTTGATGTATGTTTAACATTTTTAAGTGGTAAAATTGTGCAAAATTTGTGAAAGCTATTCACAATTTCTCAATTGATTTTATGTTATATTATATGATAGGGATGTTGACACTAACTGTAAATTAATATTTTACGTTTAAAGTATTAAGGGAAACTGTTGGAAGAGTAAACAACGCCTTTGTCTTTAAAAATGTTTTTTAGTTTTCTCTTTGGCCCGCTCGGCCTCGTGGCGCCACTTTGCTTCCTACGCGGTATTGCATTGTCAATGATAGCATATTTGCACTATTTCAATAAACAGTTTAATTATCTCTTTAAATTGTATTATTTCTACAGGAACATTCAAAAACCTATAGGTAATATTATTCTTTTGTCGAAATAATTTTTAATTTTAATAATAAAATTTGAGAAAACAAAGACCCACCATGTGAGGAAACTCCTACGCAGCAGTGGACCTCCAAGCAGTGCCGGATTTAGAATTTTTATGAGTGTAGGCCAATTTATTTCTGCCGCCCCATTTACCTTTCTAAAATAATAATTTTCCATTCATAGTAAGGAAGGCACTGAATTAGTCAGTAAGAAAGTGCGTAAAAAAACAAGAATTACAAATTTATTGCGACACTTTTTAATAGCAAATCATCTTCTGAAATCTGCCGCCCCTAGGCCGCGGCCTATACGGCCTATTGACAAATCCAGGACTGCCTCCAACTCCTCCAAGGGCTTATGGATGGATGGATGGAAACGAAAGAAAAGAGAACAAGAACCCACCATGTGAGGAAACTCTCCTCGCGCAGCGTCCTCCCCCCCAACGATCAGTTCCTTGCTGGTATAGGTGCAGTTGGAGACGGACTTGGAGTAGGTATCTGGGTCGGGTACCAAGCTCGTGTAGACCACCGTCTTGGTGACCGCGCGGCTGTACTCCTCGCACTCTGAGTGATTATTATAATAACTACTTCAAAGTTCAAATAATCTAAAATTGTAACAAAAAACCGACTTCAAATTAAGTGTATCGTTTCCAATAAAAAAAGAATCATCGAAATCGGTTGGCGTAATATTGAGTTATTCGTCCATTTGTCGCGCACATACTTAATGCTTTAAGACTTATATGGTTTTCTCATGGATGCCATTGTCAGATCTCGCTAAAATTTAAGTGGGACCACATGAGAAGCACCAGCTTTCAATTAAAAAAAGAATCATCAAAATCGGTTCACCCAGTCGAAAGCTCTGAGGTAACCAACATAAAAACAAAATACAGTCCAATTGAAAACCTCCTTTTTTGAAGTCGCCTAAAAAGGAGGAGGTATTCAATTCAACTGTATTTTTTATGTTTATTACCTCAGAACTTTCGACTGGGTGAACCGATTTTGATGATTCTTTTTTTAATCAAAAGCTGGTGCTTCTCATGTGAGCCTACTTACATTTGAGCGAGATCTGATGAGTGATTTTGAGTTACCCTAATTTTAAAATCGGTTATTTTTTGTCAAGAATTATTTCATTAATACTGTTATTATTCCTCCTTGGGGTCCGCCTGGATAGCTACGACCCCTTTGGGCTTGAGAGCCAGTTCTTTCTTTTTCTTCTCTCTTTATTTGCCAGTAGGTAACGCATCAGTGATGTCTTGTGTGTTGCTGATGTCCATGGACGACGATATCCACTTACCATCAGGTGGATCGTCAGCTCGTTTGCCGGCTATTCACATTTATTATTATTATTTGGGAAAGCTTTCTCAAGGGCCATTGCGACCAGATCTATTGTAGCCGTACCGTTTCGGAGTAAGATCTGGTCGCCAAGTCCTACTGTTTGGACATATCGTAGGATATTCCTGGATTCCAGTATTTCCAGTATTCTCACTTGGTTGGGTGGGATTAAGTGACCTCCTAGAAAGCAGCTTCTACAGTAATATGGCACGGCATTCAAAGAAAATACTTACTTATTTCGCTGACCCGTTTTCGAATCTTGTTTCTGTTATTATTATTATTCCTGATTGGCTGACTGGAAACAAAACAAGTGTAGGTATAGTCAATGATGTTTAAAAATATAGATACGTCATGGCCTTACAAATCAACCAAAAAATCTGTTCCGAAAAGAGCTACAACACACACACGTTTATCTTTTGTTTCACTACACCAATCACACTACAATAATATACGAAGGCATTTTAACGTTGTATGTCAAATCTCAAGCACTTCTGACAACAAAAGCGTGCATATCGTCTTGTATTGACAGAGCGACCACGAGCAGACGAATACTATATTTGAAGATACATACTAAAATTTGAAGTAAACTTTACAGGCATAAATGCATATCTGCTGATGCTACCAGCGTATTAGGCCAAACATTTTTGATTCATAATAGCTTAAGTTGAAATACGGATCATAAAACTATTAATAATTTGGTGCATAAAGATTTAAGTAAATATAAATGCTTATGGCTCTCGGGTATTTGAAAAAGTCTGTATAACCGTCACCGACATTATGCATGAGTGTATCTTTACAACGGTAAGAGATAGAGATACCACGGTCAGATCGTTGGAAAGAGAAACAAAAACATAATATCGGTATACTAAAAAGTCATTTTCGTCGTATGTGCACATCCGACCTAATGATTCTCATGTCCAGAACTATGCTTTACAAAAATTAAAGATTTTATTCACAAAAAACAGTTATATAATATATGATCATAAACAATGACAATAGTTAAAACTGTGTCGCTGCCAATTATTACCAATCGTCGGCCAAGAAAGAAAGCAGAAGAAAGAAAGAAGAAAGAAAGAAAGAAAGAAGAAAGAGAATCATCGTACTGATATGTCTTACCTTCCTGAACTTCGAGTATTGCGACAGCAGATGACGGCATCGTTACGAGAACCGCACAAAGTCGGTGATATATTTCTTTGCCTGTTAAATCAATACATACTACTTACTTAATTAGTTAAAAAGTATCTCATCAAAAACAAATGTGAAACGAGAGCCATGTTAAAAAAAAAGGAATTGAGATCTAAATTCATCATAGAATATAACCTATTTATGAGAATTTTTTCACTTGTCCAACTCCCGACATCATAATATTTTGGAACGAAGTTCCTTATCGCGCGTTGTGAAAGGGGGCTAGACGGAAAAAATTCTTACGAAAAGTTGTCACGACACTTTTTGAAGTGATTCAGTAATATAAAACTAGATGGCGCTGTACAACTTTCTGAATCACACTGCTGAGCGCGTAAAACAATACTTAAATCGAAAGGAACTTCGTTCCATCCGGGTGTCCCTTGACACCTTTTATGTTTTTAGTAGTTACTTTTTTCCACAAATTAACGCGAGTGGAACCGCGAGGCACAGCTAATTATATTATAAAACCATGTATTAAGTTTTAAACTTATTAATTTGTACTCACAAGTAGTCGTTTTTGGCCGAAATACATTGATAAGCTTTAGTGCATATTCCTGCTGCATTATAATATCTTTCCACACATGGGTCTCCTTCTGAAAGATAAATGTTTCGCGTATATCAGAGTATGAACTATGAGATGAGGTTAATAATACTACAGTATTTTAAAGAAATAATTTGAGAGGTTCCTTAGTACTTGAAAAGTATTTTATAGGACGAAAGAATTGGATTTTTAACCGACTTCAAAAAAAAGAGGAGATTCTTAAGTCGACTGTTTTTTATGTTTGTTACCTCAGAACAATAATATATAATATCTTGCCTCAGAACTTTCGACTGGGTGAACCGATTTTGATTATTCTTTTTTTAATCTAAAGCTGGTGCTTGTCATGTGGTCCCACTTTTTAGCGAGATTTGATAATGGCATCATGAGAAAACCATAGTTAAGTCTTTTTGCATTAAGTATGTGCGCGACAAATGGACGAATAACTCAGTATCACGCCAACCGATTTCGATGATTCTTTTTTATTGTTATTGGAAAGTATGTACTTCATTTGAAGTCGGTTGTTTTTTGTTTTTTTTTTTATTTATTTATTTTAGACTAGGAAATCGCCCTCACTTCGCTTCGGGAAAAATAGTAAAAAAAAAAAATATAGCCTATGTCACCCGGGGATAGTGTAGCTTCCCAACAGTGACATAATTTTTCAAATCGGTTCGATAGTTTCGAAGCCTATTCAGTGCAAACAATCAAATCTTTCCTCTTTATAATATTAGTATAGATTATCACATTGACAAATAATAATATAAGGATTACCTCTTCGCAGTGCTTGCACGACGAATATCAGCAATAAAATGATAAACCTGAGGATCATCTTGATTCCTTGAAGTAACTATCGTTGAGTGAGATTTAACTCTGGAAAGAAAGGTTCATATGATAATTGTATATTAAAAAATTTAAAAAACCAGGCAAGTGCGTGTCAGGCCACGCGCAATGTATGGTTCCGAAGTAGTAAGTTTATCGACTATTACTCATTAACTACATGCTAACATAGCCGTGATAGTTTTCATTGTAAATTCATTTTTGAGAATTTTTCACTTCTCCAACTCCGTTTAGCCGGCGGGAGAGGGGTGTGATAAGTAGGTACTTGACTCTAACCAAAATAAGCAATTTAAGGCCAAATATTTCGCAAACGGACCCCCTACTATAAAAATAGTCTTAAGAGACCCATAATATATTTGAAATACCTTTTTAACGATATCTCACATTAAAACTCCAGAATCGTATAATAAAATATTGAAAAGCATTTTTGTTCAGGGTACCTCCCCTAGAGGTAACGTGAGGATGAATTTTTTATTTGTCGTGTACCCTGTAGTGTGGGGTATCGTTGAATACCTACCATTTTTGAAATTAGTGGTCCGTTTGCGTAATATTTGGCTTTGAAGTGCTAATTTTGGTTAGAGTCAAGTGTCCCCCCTCCTGCTGGCTAAATGGTTGGAGTTGGACAAGTGAAAAAATTCTCAAAAATAAGTTATATTATATGATGAATTTACAAAGAAAACTATCACGGCTATGTTAGCATAAGTAGTTAATGAGTAATAGTCGATAAACTTACTACTTCGGAACCCTACATTGCGCGTGGCCTGACACACACTTGCCACATTGGGAACATTATTTTCCAATGACAAATTGTATTTATTTATTTTTTTATTAAAGGCATACCAACTAAGTACATAACTTAAATTTTACAATGAAAAAAAAATTATAATCTAACCTTACTTATTATGCATTTAAATTAAAGGTTTGCACAATATTTTTGCATGACATTGTAATCAATGCATGATACAATATAACAATTATAGATTACAAGTTTGTAATAAAAAAAGAGGGAGTAATTCAAATGGCTGTCATTGCCTTATGTATTTTTTTCTTAAATAGACCTAATGATTCTGCAAAGTATTATTATTACGTAAGAAGACCTTGAGGTATTTATAGGACATTATTTTATCCACCATTTTGAAAAGTAAATATTTATGTATTTAAATTTTATTGGATATAGAATTGTTATAAATAACTCTGTTTTATTTGTTTCTCAATATTATAGGATTTTAAGTTTGATCGCACCATTTTTTTATAAGTATAGTACCTACTAAAGTCAATGTAAGGTAAACGCGCCTATTACCGCCAGTTTAAGCCGACTTTGTATGAACTTCAGAAAATTAGATATATGCTGTTATGCTAGAAAAGGTGTTTTAATTTATTCTTTAACATGATTAAATATCCTATGATATTCAGTACGTAAATTCAGTATTAAATAACACAATATTTAATAAATAATAGTTGAATCTAAAATAGCGATTGCTTCTATTACCGACGCATGGATGATGTTTGTTTCTAATACCGTTTTTTATGTTTCTATTACCGACCACTAAACTAGTATAAAATTAAAAAGCTGCCTGCCATCAAAAAAGGTATCATGATATTATACCTTTTTGAAATCCTTATGCTGAGCTCTTTAGTTTGATACCCATATTGCATTATTCGATTTATTTTTATTTTTTGATACTTCAAACAGTGACTTTTTTTTATGCTTTGAGCAGGCAAACGAGCAGAGGCCAGCTGGGGCTCCGGCCCAAAGGTGGGAGCAGTACTCCATGTGTGGTCGAATTTGCGCCTTATAGAGGATCAACCTGTGCTTAGGCGTGAAGTACTGCTTAGCTCTATAGAGCACTCCCAATTTCTTTGCGGCTAGTTTGGCCTTACTAACCAAGTGGTCCCGAAACTGAACTTCATTCGAAATGTCGACACCAAGGATCCCAATGCTTTTAGAGATGTTAAGAGGAATGTTCTGGAAATGTGGTGCTATGACAAACGGGGTGTTTTTAGCGGTTAACGCGCAAACTTGTGTCTTCTCGGAGTTGAAATGGACTAAATTTAGTCTGCCCCATTCCGAGACCCGCTCCAGAGATGTCTCGACTTCAGACACAAGTTTTATCCTCTTCTCCTCAATCTGCACCCGAGAAAGATTTGCTCGGCCTGTGTAACGGGCGTCACCGGTACTGTCATCAGCATAGCAATGAATATCACAGCCACCATTTTTTAATGACACTTATTTAAGAATACTTGGGATATCAAAACGAATCTAACGATATCTTAATTGTATTATTTGGTCCAGCCGTTTGGACGATACGAAGTAATAAAAAATATTACAGACATACATAATATACTTAGATGATCACTTCGGTGATCGGTGGATAGGGCGAGGAGGACCTGTACCATGGCCGGCGCGCTCCCCGGACCTCACACCGATGGATTTCTATTTGAGGGGGGAGGTTAAAAGTGTTGTGTATGCTACGGAGTATTCGAACAGAGATGAATTAAAATTAAGAATAGTGACTGCTTTTGATAAAGTTCGAAGTGAAGTGTTCTTGTGCTAAACCGCGTAAAGGACAATTTGTGCAAACGTGCTGAACTCTGCATCACTCGCGGAGGTGAGCATTTTGGACATCTGTTAAGGCTTGTGTAAATAATAAAATCAATACGTAAAACTTCAATCATTGTAAATAAACCTCAATTTAATCATTGTAAATAGGTATGATTCCCCCGTGTGGTGCCGGGTCCACTTTGTAGAATAGCACCACTCCTACTTCTTCCTGGAATGTCGTAAAAGGCGACTAATAGGATATTCCAGGAGACGGGCAGCAGTGTCTCCCTGCGGACTAAGAACATCTACTGCGGGCACCAACACGCACTGGCCAAGCGTGGTGACTACCGGCTACAACCCCCTTATGATAGCCACAACCAAGCCTCGTCCCAAAGTTCCCGGCAGCCCCGCTATTCCTAGTTACGGTAGCGGCTATGGTAACGGCGGGGCAGGGGGTGTTAAGAATTGCCGGCAGAGATTGGGCTACCAATCTCAAAAACGACTTCTTCACCTGGCAACATATAACACCAGGACACTGAGGACCAACGACAAGGTGAAAGAGCTGGAAGAAGAGATCGACAAGTTAAACTGGAGTATTGTGGGTTTATCTGAAGTCCGAAGAGAGGGGAAGGACACGATAACACTCAAATCCGGAAACTTGTTCTATCACTGGGAGGGCGAACATCTGTCCCAGGGTGGTGTCGGGATTCTCGTTCACAAGTCCCTCGTCAACAACATTGTGCAAGTTGGGAGCGTGTCGTCCAGGGTAGCGTACCTTACACTCAGAATATCCAAACGGTATTCGTTGAAGGTTGTACAGGTATATGCGCCGACTTCAACACATCCTGACAAGGAGGTTGAGGTTATGTATGAGGACATAAGCAGAGCCATATATACCTCTAAAGCCCATTTCAATGTTGTGATGGGGGACTTCAAACGTGAGACTGGGCATGCAAAGCGGCGCCGAGATGAAAGTGGGTCCCTACGGTTCTACACATTGGACGACGGAACCACCGAGGACACTTGCTGGCTAACTTTTTGGAGAAGGAAGGTCTCTTTATGATGAACTCCTTCTTCAGAAAGAAGCCGCAACGCAAGTGGACTTGGATTAGTCTTGATAGTTCCACGAAAAGCGAGATAGACTTTATTCTGGCAGACAAACGGCACATATTTAATGATGTCTCTGTGATCAGCAGGTTTAAAACCGGAAGCGATCACCGACTTGTAAGAGGCACATTAAATATCGACCTGAAGCTGGAACGGTCACGCCTGATGAAGTCTACGCTTCGCCCAACACCTATCCAAATCCAGGGATCCGAAAACTTTCAACTTGAGCTGCGAAACCGTTTTGCGTACCGAGAATCGTGCACGTCAGTGGACGAGTATAACACCAGGATGGTAACAATTACTGTCCACGAGGTAGGGTCGAAGTATTTCAAGACCCACCCTATTGGTAGATCTCAGGTTCTCTCAGAACAAACTCTCGGTCTTATGAGGGATCGACGAGAACTACGTGTGCAGTCTCCAACCTCTATGAGGGAATACCGACGGCTCAATGAACAGATCTCCAAGTCCAGGCGATGCGATTTGCGAAAACACAACGCAAATTGTGTAAAAAGCACTATTGAGCGAAACCAGAGCTCAAAAGTGTTCGCCAGGGATCTGTGTCTTGGGCAAAGTCAGCTTACGAGGTTGAAGATCAAGTCCGGCACCATGGTGTCGTCGAAACCCGAAGTTCTGAGGGAGACTGAGAGATACTACGGACGGTTGTATGCCTCCTCTCAAGCTCCACCTCTTCGCGAGGAGAGCGACAAGCGAGCTAAACTGACCCGACACTACACCGAAGATATCCTGGTCGTCAGCCTGTATGAGATTAGAAAGTGTCTCAAAAAGCTTAAAAACAACAAGGCACCGGGAGATGACGGAATCACAACCGAGCTTCTGAGAGCTGGAGGGAAACCCTTTCTAGTGGCGCTCCAAAAACTGTTCGATTCCGTCATCAACCGGAACTACCCCGGAAGCGTGGAACAGAAATGTGGTGACGCTGTTCTTCAAGAAGGGCGATAATGCCCTTTTGAAGAACTACAGGCCCATTGCACTTCTGAGCCACGTTTATAAGCTGTTTTCGAGGGTCCTCACAAATCGCATTGCACGCAGGCTTGACGACTTCCAGCCTCCTGAACAAGCAGGATTCCGAAAAGGCTACAGCACCATAGACCATATACACACACTGCGGCAGATTATACAAAAGATTGAGGAGTATAATTTGCCGTTATGTGTTGCCTATGTGGACTATGAGAAAGCCTTTCATTCTATTGAGACCTGGGCGATACTAAATTCTCTCCAGCGGTGCCGGATCAACTATCAGTATATCGAGGTGTTGAAATGTTTGTACTCATCTGCCACCATGTCCGTCAGAGTACACGACACAGCAACGAGCCCCATCCAATTGCAGAGAGGTGTCAGACAAGGGGATGTCATATCCCCAAAACTGTTCACCGCTGCGTTGGAAGACGTGTTCAAGCTGATGGAGTGGAAACGACGTGGCATTAACATCAACGGCGAATACATCACACACCTGCGATATGCCGACGATATAGTCATCCTGGCGAGTTCCCTGGAAGAACTTGGTACAATGCTTGGGGACTTGAACAGCGCCTCACAATGGGTGGGTCTTAGGATGAACATGGACAAGACGAAAATCATGTCGAATGTCCATGTCACACCGTACCGATTGTTGTTGATGGCGCTGCTCTCGAAGTTGTGGACAATACAATACCTAGGACAAGTGATCCAGATGGGTAAGTCCAACTTCGAGAAAGAAGTCACTCGTAGATTCCAACTCAGATGGGCTGCATTTGGGAAACTGCGTCATATCTTGTCGTCCAAAACACTACCTCAGTGCCTGAAGTCGAAGATATTCGAGCATTGTGTGTTGCCAGTGATGACATACGGATCCGAGACATGGTGCTTTACTATTGGCCTAATCCACAAGCTCAAAGTAGCGCAGCGGGCTATGGAGAGGGCTACGGTATTTCTCTACGTGATCGCATTAGAAATGAGGAGATCCGTAGACGAACAAGGGTAACCGACATAGCTCAAAGAATTAGCCAGCTGAAGTGGCAATGGGCTGGCCACATAGGCCGAAGGACCGATTACAATAAGAGATTTTTATAAATAAGACCGTATGGGTCGGTAATAGAATTAAGTATGAAGATTACTTTATTCTATTAGCGACAGCAAAAATAAACAATAACTGGCTAAAATTTCTGCTTTAATGCAAACGTGTTTTGATGGATGTCATTGCTATGATTATTTTTCGGTATCAAAAAGTTTCTTAGTTTTGATATGAGATATTATTTAAAATACATTGCCATACATTACTAAAAATTATTGCTTACGTCGAATCTTGTTTAAAAGAAAATCTATGAGACAAAATGTATGGCGTTAATTGATCAAATTATGTAATATACTCTTAAGAATCAAACAAGTTAAAAGAAACATCGAAAATAACGTATTAAAAGAAATAAAATCTAAAACATCTAACAACGCCATGAGGCGGTATTAGAAGCAACTTATGAAAATTATGTTTCTATTACCGCTTTAAGGTGAAATTCGAATTAAACCACAAAAAATAGTCAGAATGGTAATATTAGATGTGAATCTAGAAAACCAATATATTATTTATTATATTTACACATTTGCCTGCAGGTATACACATTTTATTTAAGTTAATTTATCTTAAGTAATAATTATGTTTACTTACGTAGCCGGGAGCGCAACACTATGAGACGGGCGTCCGTTGCAGACGCGTCTCAGTTATTATCGTATTATTCTGTTTGCTGATTAGTTACGCACACAAACTTTATTATTTTTGTTTCTCAATATACATACCTAAAATATTTTTAGGCTACAACTTTCATGAAATATAAAGTATGCCTTAAAATAGTGATTAAAAAAACTGTCGGTATTGGAAGCAGATTTTGGGGTGGCGTTATTGGGCGCGTTTACGTTATATTAAATTTTCAGAGCTTTGTTTTATTTATAAGCAAATATGTCTTTACTATGTTATTGCAAAATTATTATTTTACAAAAATAACAACCGGTTTTGGTTAATTAGGTACATATTAAGATAAAAATATATTTGACTGATGTAGGTATCAAGTGAGTCATCATTGGAGTAAATTTTACTCCTGGTTACCCTTAATGTAGGTTGAAATAAGGTTATAAATCATCCCCCCCGGGGGTTGCCCGCCTTGTCGTGGCGGGGGGGCTTAGTAACCGTGGACTGGTCACCCACGGTGAACCAAGAGGCAACCAGGGCCGGCCTGTTTGGGCTGCCGGCTGGCCCGAGGAGGGCGCTCCCAGCGGGCTGAATAAGTCCGCTGCGGACGCGCTTGGAGGTGGGACCGTGGAAGATAGGGTGCACCGTTCTCCCTATCTTCTGCGGCCGTGGAGGGATCGCAGGGGGAGAGGCGTGTTGGTATTACGGTGCGCCACTCTCCCTACCCCCTGCGAGCTGGCGGGGCCGTTCCGCCGAAACGGCATTGGTGGGGCCGCAGAGGAAGAGGCATGTCGGTATTACGGTGCGCCGCTTGCCCTATCCTCTGCGGCCGAGATGTGGTCGGTGGAGGAACCACAGACCTGATCCTCCACCGGGTACCAGTTATCTGGTATCCATGGCCTCCTAGTAGCAGACTCAGGGGGAGTTTGCTACAGTACTGGTGGAGGCCGAGGAGGGAGGCGCACCTTACCATCTGGTGCGCCCATCGTGGAGGGCCTTCGGGCTTTCGCGATGGAGCCGCTTGTGGGCGGCTGCCGTTGGCGGGGTCGCGGATGTGTGCGAAAGCGTTCCCGTAACCCCGTCACAAGGCGGCGAGGCGGAAGATGGGGGGGTTTTTAGTGGGTATACCGTGGGTCTCATTAGCCTATACGGGAGTCCCACATAACCACTCGGGTACCCCCTGCACCCGGGTGGTATGCGTAACGCATTTTCCCCCCCGGAAAAAAAAAAAAAAAAAAAAAAAAAAAAAAGGTTATAAATCATTCTAGAGTTAAGAAATAAGTTTCACCTTCAAAAGTGAGTACGAATTGTTAAGCATACGTGGTAGGAAAGTAATAGTGGTAGGAGGCATCTAATAATTCTTAGATGTTCTGTGGTAGGAGCAGTCCTGGATTTGTCAATAGGCCGTATAGGCCGCGGCCTAGGGGCGGCAGCATCCTAGGGGCGGCAGATTTCAGAAGATGAATATTATATATGTTTTTTCTATTAAAAAGTGTCGCAAAAAATTGTAATTCTTGTCTTTTTACGCACTTTCTTAGTGACTAATTCAGTGCCTTCCTTACTATGAATGGAAAATTATTATTTAGAAAGGTACATGGGGCGGCGGAAATTAATTGGCCTACACTCATAAAAAATATAAATCCGGCGCTGGGTAGGTGTGCGGCGTGGAGACTTGGAGAGAGTTAGAATGAAACGCCTTGATTGAAGTCCAGGTTTATTACTCCTCTCAAAACATCATCAAATCGCATCCTCAGTGGAAAAAAAGCATAAGTCGTGTTACTTTGAATTTTAGTTATCAATATGATTGGAAAGAGGGACTGTCGCTTACTGCGACACTGGAGCGATGGTTGCTCATATAAAAGATGTTTTTATGAATTCACAAACTGTATTCAGCACTTTTACAAATATCATCTGATTTAGGTTTCGTCTAGAAGGCGATTATTACGTATTTACAACAAGATTACAAACAGAAGGTTTTCACAATAAAAAAAATATTTTAAAGGTACCGACATTTACGACTCCTGTACAATTCGAGGAGCAAAGAAATTAAGCATTTAAAAATGTCAGCTTTGGTGTAGGCGCGAACAGGGACAAAAGCTGCATATTATGCTCAATTTTTTTCAAATTTTTATCATTAATCTTGACGGTTTTGTGCAAGAAATCGTAATGTAAATTCCTTTGACTACTAACTGATATTCTAACAGTTTTAGCTCTCCTGTAAAATTGCAATTTTAATCCTTTTTTCCACTGTAGGTGCGATACGTGAATACGCCATTCTGTGTGTCATGGTTGTCATAGACATAACACAAATACAAGAACACACATCCAGACCGAGACAGTAAATCAAACTCATCATTCAAGTTCCCACCTCGCTGGGAATCGAACCCAGGACAGCCAGGACCCGTGGCATAGTTTGACTGTATAGGTCGTAGCTCATCTACACGACACCGCTCCCACCCAACCAAAGTATGAGAATTCAAATATAGACTTAAAATCGTGCTCTGTAGGTGCACTTTACAGTAACAACAAAAATTAGCAGCCCGCGCGCGGGAAGCAAGCTAACCGCAACCTTGCCACTCAATAGTTGCATCTACAGAGCACGATTTAAAGTTTATATTTGAATTCTCATACTTTGGTTGGGTGGGAGCGGTGTCGTTTAGATGGGCTACGACCTTATCACTGTCCGGTAACCATTACATTACACCAAGTTGATTGTAATTAAAATGTAAAACGAAATTATCATTTCATGACTTGACCATTAGAGTACATTCCTACCTTACATTTCTAAGTAATTAACTTATTAAATTTTAAAATATTAAAAAAAACTTACCTCAACTCTACATTCAACGAGGAAACATAACTTAAAAACACAACAGGAAAAATCTGTGTTTATAATGTAAAACATTAAAAAACAAATAATACGTGTTCTATGTAACTTGAGACATCTTGTACTGCCAGAGAGACTTATTATACAGACGCCATGTCTATCGTAGCCGAACCTGTTTAGACAACAATAAATATTATTATGTCCAATTTAAGGAAAACTCCAGTTTTTTTAGGGTTCCATAGTCCATGAGACCGTTAGCTTAGAGACAATTGGTATAGTCAATAGTGCATACTGTGCATGCGAGTTGCATGCAAATACACATCCATGTGCACACACACACACACACACGCACACACATACACACACATATTAAATGTACGAAAACAACCGTTTATATAACAAGTAAACATATTTTATGTACCTATTATGTAAAATAGCTCTTAATATCTAAGTTACAAACTGTATAGGTAATCCGTTTTTGGCCGTAGCTGCATAGTATGTATATCTTATTGTAATATTGAATCGACTGTTGCACCTCTAATGCTGTTGGATTGCCTATAGTCCTATAGTCTATTTATTTTAACAACTCAAGCGAGTACCGAAAATTTTCACTGCGTTTCTATTGGTCCACGTAATCAACATAAAGTCCGTTCCACACAAACGCTGTACATGTACATTCAGTTGAGTCATCGACACAGAGTACATTTGGAACGTAGTTCCTTATCGCGCGTTGTGAAAGGGGGCTAGACGGAAAAATACGACACTTTTTGATTTTACGAATGACGACACTTTTTTTGAAGTGATTCAGTGAGTTTTACAGAGATGGCGCTGTACTGTACAACTTTCTGAATCACGCTAGCGTGATTAATTAAGTTTTACAGAGATGGCACTGTACAACAAAACAATACTTAATCGAAAGGAACTTCGTTCCATCCGGGTGTCCCTTGACACCTCTCATGTTTTTGTATTATGTCATCGACTACCTGCGCGTCGCACGTGTTTTAGCAGAACCAGACGATATTGTTTGTGCATGTGTGATGTGAGATGTGAGTAATGGCGGAGATGTCTCCTGTAGTTAAGCGTACTAAGCGCCCCTTGCAATCTACAGAAAAACAAATTATAAAAAATTTGTTTAAATCATTTCTAAAGAGTCATGTAAGAGCACTTTATTATTCACGTATCTGAAAGTTCATCAGAAGGAAGTGACGATAATATAATATAAATATACAATATTATTTTATTGTTATTTATTTAAGAAAATATCATACTACGTGAACAGAAAATTTTGTTATGAATATACTAAGTAGTTATGCAAATTGGAATCATAAAATAATAATTTACTTTTCTCTACAGTAAAGAACAATGCCCAACTGTCATACATCGTTTTATTTCATTTTCAACTTAAGCGTCTTAAAATAAAATAAAATTGTAAAAATCGCCGCTTTAATTTCTGAGCTTAGATATATAAGAATTTTCAGCAGACACACCCCAGAACAAAAGTATTTTGAGATTGAATTCTTATAACCATTGAGTCATAGAGTAGGGGAGACTTACGGCTGCCTGTAATTTTTACCATTGTTGTCATTATTGTTATTATAGTCAATTCATCACTCATTAATAAAATTATTTTACGCTGGGTAATACGGGTACAGGTATTAATTTTAAAAAGACGCTAACAAAAATAAAAAATATTTGTTTTAGTATCCAATATGAACGGGCCTTAACAATTTTGAGACAAGAACAAAGGCGTTGGTCCCGCCCCGAACAATGACCCATCTGACACTCTGTACTCGTTTGTTAAAATAAACAGAGTATAGCTAAGATGTTTTTATTAATAGATACGTTATGCCCTTACAAATCAACCAAAAAATCTGTTCCGACCGAGCTACAACACACACACGTATATGCATAATCGTATTACTTACTACAACTAAGAAATTACATTTTAATTGGTTGTTACTTGTCGACTTCAAATAGTTTTGAAGTTCTGCTATTCACCGTTAGATGGCAAAATTCTAGTCTTAACGTCCAGTAATAAGGTTGACATTGAATTACAGTTTGAGCAATACAATGTCAACCATATGGAAAATAATTAAATAATTCTTTTACTTATAATAATATCATTGGAGGATAGTAAGCGATTAAATTAAATTACAACTACGGAACACTACACCGCGAATCACGCGTCTGACACGCAGCTGTTTAGTTTTAATTATATTTAAAAAATATAGATACGTCATGCCCTTACAAATCAACCAAAAAATCTGTTCCGAAAAGAGCTACAACACATACACGTTTATCTTTTGTTTCACTACACCAATCACACTACAATAATACTGCCCTCGTTATGATAAACAACGTATCTGACATTTTTGGCGGAAACGAGTTATTAGCATATTCGTAATCAGCGAAATTAGATCTATCTAGATCTATTATCTATTTTTTCGTATGTATTATAGAAATAAAAATAAAGGTAAGCATAAACAACGTATGTGCAAAATTTTCATTCTCTTCCTTATGAAGAACAACGTATTGTCCATTACGTTTAGAGTTATATTAGTTTTTATATATTATTAACTTTGAAATTAAATAGGTAAGTTATACCAAAAATCTCGTCTATTTGACGCAATGAACTAATATACATACGTATATTTCATTAATTTGATTAATTAATGGCACAAGGAGCCAATGCGATTATTATTTATAGGATTTCGTTAAACTATATGAAAGAAATACAAGGCATAAACACGTAAGAGCACTTTCCTAGTGATGATTAACGTAACTGAATAATTTTCCTAGGTATAAGCAATGCAACTGCTTAAAAATTAACACTTTTTGGGTTCTATTAACTCAGAAAACATTTAGAAAACAGAAAAATGTAATGAGTCATAAAATACACACATATAGTAACAATTAATTTTAACAATTTTGAAAATATCTCAATTAGTGTAGTCGTGACAACAAAAATAAGAAAAAAAACTTTAGGCGCGTTTATCTCGGAACTTGCTGAAATGCAGATACGTTGTTTATCATAAGGAGGGCAGAATACACGAAGGCATTTTAACGTTGTATGTCAAATCTCAAGCACCTGACAACAACAAAACTTCCTATCCTATCGTCTTGTATTGACAGAGCGACTACGAGAGATCAATTGACTTCTCTTACGATCTTTATCTTCGGCGCGCTAGTGATTTATCTACCTCCTTTTTACACGCGTTATATTAGCTTTACCTGTATGATTGTTTCTCTCTCTCTCTCTCTCTTTGGACTTGATTTTGACCCATTTCAAACGGTCAGATTTCTTTCAAACTTCGTAGACTTATCGAGGACCGATGACAATTCAATATTTAAAGAAGAAAAAGAAATAAAGAAGGAAAGAAAAACCTAATTACACGCTTTGATTAGCTTTAAACGGTCAGATTTCTTTCAAACTTCGTAGACTTATCGAGGACCGATGACAATTCAATATTTGAAGAAAAAAGGAAAGAAAAAAAGAAAGAAAAAAAACCCAAATTTCATTTCAAAAAATGAAACTAAAAAAATTAAAAAATTAATAAAAGTTAAAAAAAAAAACTAAAAAACACGCTTTTATAGATAATCCAACTAAAACATAAATAAATTTTAATTAAGAATCGTGTAATCGTTATAAAAGCGTGGGGTGATTTTTAAGATATTATCAAAATGATAATCCTTCTACTCATTGACACCATGCACGCCACGCTTTATTACAATTACACGATTCTTAATTCAAATTTATTCAGTAGGTACTTTTATTATCATTCATTGATCTGTTTTAATAAAAACTCAAGGAATGAATTTGTTGATTTTATTATAGTTACTATTAGGCATGGAGAAGACAGGTTTGACAAAGAGTGATGTTGTAATATCATATTGAATAATAAGTAGCTATTGCCCGCATATTCGCATACGAAAATTATATATTACCTTATTTATAGGGGAAGGGGGGGCATAACGGGGACGTTAAGGGAAATAGCCAATAACAGAATAAACAAAATATATTAAGTAATTATTATAATCATAACACTTTGGTTACATATTAGGGTTATCATTTGGCACAGAATTTGGCGAAGTAACTAATCAAATAATGCTTAAATTTTAATTTTACGAAACCCTTATGAAAACCCCATTGTGCCCCGTGGTAGGGGCAGTATGGGGTACATGGTTATTTTATTCACAATAAGTGCAGATGTGAATTTCTTCTGGGTTCTCGTCGTCAACACGAGCACAGGCTGTATGACGCCATCGTCTGCATAGCTGGCAGGCCACCCAACCCTCCACAGACTTTAAATATGTATGTTTCTCATCAAGGCAATACAGGCATAAAGTATCCTCGTCTAAGTTTTGTATAATGTATGTATTGCCTCTCAAACTTTTCTTTTTGTACGTTCGTACCATATGTAATACCTAAAACAAAATTAAAATTCCAATATCAAATATTCACATCATTCCTTTAGGCTACCTTACATAATGGGGTACCCCGTCATGCCCCATAGCCATGACCCCGTTATGCCCCTACTGGTAACATTATGTGAAATAATTGACAAAAAAAAACAAATCTACAGTTAGAGTGATTTTGTTTAAAACATATCAATAAATAATATCTCTACAAAAACACAACAAATAAACAATAATAGTAATGAAAACACTTACCTTTTTACATGTGTTTCCGTATTCACTCAAAATTAGATGAAATCACATCAAAAAATATTTATTTTCGTAAAAACCAAACGACTGCAGACTAGTCGCCGGTCACTGTCGGATTAAATACTGATACAAAATGGTCATCTATTAGTGAAAACAACAAACGTCTAGTGTGCATCGTTACTTGTTTTTTTGGGTGACCCCGTTGTGCCCCGCGACCCCGTTTTGCCCCCCCTTCCCTTACTATTCACATTAATTTTTAAATAATTTATTTTCTAATAGACTGAAAGTTACATACTATACATATATCTATATACACAAAGGGAATAAATTAATATAAATCTAAATAAACTTACATGTAGATCTTATAACTAAATTAGTAATATATTAAAAAAGTATATTTACAAGAAATAAATGTCACCCAAAATTCCCAAATTAGGCATTGTACCCAGAACGCTGGCAGCATTGCCCCGCTGTATTGCCAAACTAATTCTTTGGGCAAAGTAGCTGCCAGCCTTCAGGTCTCCAGAACTGCGGACTAGTCGTTTCGACATGTCTTTCATGAAACACTTCATGTCTGCCGACCACGTACCCAAAGTTTCCATTGCAAGCGCCGCAAACTCATAGTCTTCTGTAACAGAAGAGTATTTGCGACGCTTTAGAAACTGAGCGCGATCGGCTGCGGCCCCAGCTTTATTGCAAGTGTCATGCACATAAGATGGGGCCAAAGTGTCAACACATGTTACATCCCACACTAAGGTGCGACCTAATCTCCATGGCACAAGAGTTGCACCGTCGGGTCTCTTACCATCGTCTCTGCACATACCACATGGTTCTAACGTGGCAGGTACAGACACCGTGACAAGAGCCCTACGGATCAAATCATTAATTGTGCCATGGCGATACAATCGGCCAGCACTCTTAGCGCAGGATAGACCATGTCGACCCAACCGATCCACACTTTGGCCGCAAATGCAATTGTGAGGTTCACAGACTTTGGCACCGAGCCTGAGACATATGGAAATGCGTAGGGTTGAAGCATCTAAAATAGTGCCAAGATTATGTGAAGGCAGAGCGTGCAACCAGTAACTTGAATTCTCATCAGAAACCGCTAACAGTCTCGCCCTGTCCGTGTTGTCCACTGTCTGATCAAGGAGAGAGGCAAACGTCGACTTGATTCCGGGCATGTCCCAAAATTTTTGTTTTGGACTGTCGACGGGGACAGTTTCCAACGGAAACATGGCCCTCCAAGCACTCAAAGCCTGACTCAAGCCAGTCACCCGAACATCAACTTGGTTTAAATTTAAAATATCGCTGATGAGCGTGATCGAACTGTGAGTCGAGGCTAAAAAAGCCGGAAGAGCCACACTTGCGGTGGAACGAATACCCAACCCACCTAATTTAATAGGTAGGCATGCCTGTCTCCAAGAATTAGGTTCGAAATTTAAATTTAAAATTTTGGAAACAGTTTGTTTTAAGGCTGTGTCGATAAGTTCTGTAACCAAAGGGAATTTCCAAACAGGACAACAACGAAGAAGATACATAAATTTTGGGGTGAATAAGCAAAGCCGAAGGAAATATATTGCCATATGTGGTTTTATTTCAAAAAGACGATCAGAAAATTGATTAAACAAATCTAATTTTGAATTTACCCTATGTGTAACTGCATCCTCGAAAATGGGAGCACCTAATAGATTTAAATTCATTTTAGAAATAATGGATATTTCAGGAGTTATTGTATTAAATTCACATTAATTTGCATTTTTTTTATTTTTTTTTTGCAAAATTTTGAAAAACTGAAAAAATTGTTGCTGAAGCAAATCCGTTGGTGTTTTAAAAATACTCCATACAAACTTTCATCCTGTTTCGCAGGGAAACCTTTTAATTTTCCAGGATAAAAAGTATCCTAAAATATGACCCGGAGTATTAGTAACAACATTACCAATTTTTATCGAAATCTGTTCAAGGGTTTTCATGTGATGCCCGGACAGACAAACAGACAGACAATAGTTCTAAAAAAAAAATGTGTGCAATTCACACGTGGTAGAAGTGAAACTTTCCAAAATTTTGGTTTCAAGATAATGGTATTCAATAAATCGAAGCGCCATCTATGAATACAACTTAGCACTTTTTAAAAATCTATCTAGCAATAAAACGAATGTTCTATCTTACTCCTCACGCCATCTATGAATACAACTTAGCATTTTTACTGTCTGTATAATAAGGAATGAAAGAATGAAATTCTTATTTTTTGTTGATAAATTCTTTGAAAATATTTAAAAGAGCATTTGAAAGTATTTAAAAACAGTATAAAAATAAAACTAAAAAAAAACTAAAAAAAAAATACTGAGAGACGCGAACCTGCGCATCAGGTATTGTGTATCTGTTATAGTCAAAGTCCGATACACAGTCTCTTCGCGGAAGGACTGGTTTATCCTAGGTTTGGCCAAAGCCATCAGGCAATCCCCGAAATACATTTCAATTTCGCCCTTTGCCTGAAGTATTTTTAGTCAAACCCAGGAGCTCCTAACTTTTCAGTCAAACGTCGAAAGTAAATTATTCTGTTTCGGTTTTGGCCTAGTCAATCCTAGAAGCGACTGCAAAACTCGGTCAAACGTTGATCTGAACATGTTTAAACATTTATTTATTTATTTATTTATTTATTTTATATATACGGCCACATTTTCGGAAATTGATAAACTTACCGAGCTCACTCGTAAAATAATAAGTGACCAATAACCTCCTTCTCCTTTGTTGACGAAGTGAAATTTACCATAGAGCTAGGAAAGTTTTAAGTGGCCATGACCAAAACTTTGACATGATTGCACACGAAATCGAAGTTGGCGAATAAGATTCTTCTTTCGATTTCAGTTGTTTTTTCATGGCGAAGGGCTTCGCCATAGACGTCGACGGAACCCCGCTTCGCGGGGTTCCTATTTTTCCTAAATAAAATCAGACAACCATAACCTAACCTATCCTTCTTTTGATTTGAGTTCAGTTGTTTTTTCATGGCGAGGTGCTTCGCCTTAAGTAGGGATTATTAGTATATTATGTAAAAAAGTAAACCTGTATTATACGTACCTAAATAGTTTTAAAGTAAAAATACTGTTAGGTAGGTAATCGAAACTGATAGATTTATAGTTTATAGTTTGGCAAGTCTGATTGTACCTAAGTCTATGGACACAAGCATTGCCTCTGTCAACATCGACCAATCAGAGAGCAGTGTGTTATTTTCCGTATTTTAAAGAAGCGTAAAATTAAAAGCTCTTCTGTGATTGGTCGAGCCGTTTAGAATTTTACGAATGGGCAATCCGTTAGTTTATAAATTTACCACAAGACGTCGCAGATTGATAAATTTCCGAAAATTTATTTATTTATTTTATACTTTATTGCACATCGTACAAAAGGCGGGCCTAATGCCACACGGCATTCTCTCAAAGCATCTCAAATATAAAAGTGAAAATCACGTAAGCTGACCAATCAGGTGTCAGAACTGGCAGAGTTAAGCGGTTCTTAAGACTTGAAAGCTGCTTAAATGATAAAATGCTTCCAAATATACGAAGATAAGACACTTCATACCTATATCGGAGTTTGACTCGTCAAACCCCGATTTAATAAAATTGTGTTTTGACGTTTGCCTGACCAAATTAGTCTCTCCCAGGTTTGACTAAAATTGTTTAGTCAAAGGCCGAAAATTTACATTTGTTTGGGCTTTGACTAAGTCATTCAGTCTGACCTGAGGATTGACCAGTCCAACCTAGGAGCGCCGGAGCTTCGGAGTTTGCCTATAACATATCTACGTCCTGACCATTGAGCTACGGAGAAGTTAAATTGAAAGTCGAAATTAGCGGTTATATTATCTTACCTGTCGTTGCATCCGGTTTCAAATCACTAACGATTCTAAAGAAGTTTCACTTCAAAAATTTTGTGCTCTAATACGTTATTGAAGTGCCCCCTAATCGAATTTTAAAAAAAATATTCAATGTACAGAAAATTTGCCCTTTGAGTTTTATTATAGTCTAGAAACCGGCCAAGTGTGCGCGTCGGGCCAAGCGCAGGCTAAATTTTTGAAGTTATACTTATTTTGGTGCGTTTGGAAAAAAATAAGAGAGTAAAACTTTTACGATGCGCGCACACTGACAGCCAAAAAGCGACATGATGAAGTGACGAAGAAGAAGAAGAAGCTGATAACTGATTCCTTTTACAAACAAAGAGTTACGTATACCAATACGGGATGAAATCTTTAGCTATTTTTGTTCTGTTAAGCGGCCAAGTATCGTATTGACAAGTAGATATTATTATCTACATAGCTATCTCATGCACACTAGATGACGCATCAAGTCAAACTACAAACTTGACAAGTATACTTGATCGTATATGGCCAGCTTTACGTGAGTACATAAGAACACATACGGTTTTTTATATCCTGAAGGAATGACCAAACGCGGACTGGTCACTTGATGGTAAGTGGTCACAGAGCAATACCAGAGGAATCTCCAATCGCCAGCCCTGAAGGAGAATTATTTTTACATCATTTTAGGGTTCCGAAGTAAAAACGGAATCCTTATTCATTATGTCCGTCCGTCTGTCCACATCATAGCGCAGACTCTTAGTAGGTATGTCCTTGTATGTATGTCTTTGGTATGGATATATGTATATAGCAGAAGGAGGTATTCTATGGTGTTGGTATGAAATGATATTCCTTTTACTTTGCACCATGATATATTTCCAGTTCTCTTAACGTTCACATCAATATTCCAAAGTACTTCAACACTACGCCATCAATCTTAATCTAGTCCTACATTATTGACAATTCCCTAATCTAAATATGACATGACATTTATATACCAGCCTCTGCATCAGACAAGCGCTGTAGAATAAAGAGGTCTGTCCCTGGACCTTCACTAGAGATTCATGCCTCACCGATATGTACATATCTACATATTTATTAAAACTACAAAATCGCGGAATAAAATTTTTAATTTTTTTTCAGCGTACTGCCCTTACAGATAACGTGAGGATGAAGTTGCATTTTTTCCTCGTCTACACCATAGTGTCGTTGAAAAGACCTCTTAAAAATATTATAGGTTTTTTAAGACCGTTTTTAGATTTAGGATTCCGTTTGCCGGTTCGAAATTGTTTTGTGTCTTCAAGGCAATAATGACAAGGCTTAATAATAACTTAGTAAAAGTTATTGTGCACCTTACAAGTTACAACCCAAGACTGCGGAACCCTAAGGGGCCATCCATAAATTACGTCACACTAATTTCATGACTTTTTGATCCCTCCCTCGTCCTTGTCACAGCTGGTCACATTTGTGAGACCTCCCCCCTAGTGTGACGTCACATATTATGAAATTTTATACCTAGAAATTATTAAATTAAAACAGCAGTTCAGAAATAAATATTCTCATTTATTGTTTTTTACTATACATACCAATTAATCGATTTTGAAATGTGACGTCACAAAATTTAGATGGGAGGGGTCCCACCCCTTGTCACATCAATGTAACACTACATCGACCCCCACCCTTCATCCCTCCTAACATGTGACGTAATTTATAAATGGCCCCTAAAAGGTAGCTTTAAATCAAATTTTAAAAAATTAAAGAGGAGATGAAAATAAATAAAATGTTTTAAAATCACGACTATTTATTGAAGAGTGTATATTTATTGTTCCCCCGGCCACACCACGCTCTCGATCCAGTCGAGATACTTGAAGACGCGGGTGTAGATGGCTGGCTTGCCGATGGCGCAGCGCTGGCCGAACGATACAATGCCCACCACGTGGAAGATGCACTGGTTGTCATCAGACGCCACTTGGAGAGGAGAGCCGGAGTCACCCTGGAACACAACTTGAGGCTTTAGCTTCACTCTTTTGGCTATTCATATCAGATATCAATTATATTCCTCTATTAATTCTACTCTATTCTATTATATTATATTCTATTCTATTATTCTATTAATTCTATTCTCAGATATTATTTCTATGTAA
This sequence comes from Thymelicus lineola, assembly GCA_963932265.1. Taxonomy (NCBI): domain Eukaryota; kingdom Metazoa; phylum Arthropoda; class Insecta; order Lepidoptera; family Hesperiidae; genus Thymelicus; species Thymelicus lineola. The sequence goes on from OZ010708.1 coordinate 2,353,563, forward strand.
TTTTTAGGGTTCCAAAAACAGAACCCTTATTAGTATACCATTGGACATAATTCAGCAACTCAGACGTACTCTTGAGATCGCAGAGATCTTAATATCGGTTTATCGGGCTGAAGATAAGACAAATAGTCGAACCATCCGAATGATGGTAAGTGATGAACATCAAAACCTTCTCTGATGCGTCATCAGCCAAGAAAGGAAAAAGAATGAAGAATAAAGAAGGAATATAATAGATGTTTAAGCAGTTTTCGCACTAAAACTCTCTCCTCTACAATACTGGTGTGGCGACAGCGCACACACGTCACACGGTGACGTCACTTCGCCCTGAATCACGCTATCGAAGTTTTCAAAGATCGCTAGTATATATACGAATGCTCCGACAACGTCAGTCGGGGCTCGGCCGCCTCCCAGGCAACACACCTCGCCTGGCGGGAGATCTCCCTTTGCCAAACTGGCCTCAATCTCAAGACGGTAAACCAAGGGTTGAGCTAGCTGCCACCCTTGAGTCAGTCGCCAAACGACTCGTCGTGGTCCGGCTGGGGGCTTGAGTGACAATACTTTCTTCTCTTGTCTTTACTAGCTGGCAACGCAGGAGCCTAAGGCGCTGATGTCCATGGATAAAGATGACTTACCATTCCGTTGCTCACCCGTTTGTCAGCTATTAACATAAAATGATACGTTGCTAGCTAATACAGCTTAAGGATTTGATCAATTCACTGAAATTCTCTAATTTTTTTTCGAATGGATAGTTGCTGTTGACCCTAGTGGCCTTTACAGCTTCACGCGGACAGGAAGGCGAGCCTGGAGAGGCTCAGAAGATATACTTGCGAGGTGGGAGTTTTACTCCAGACCTCGAGAAGTATGGGCATGGGACGTCCTAAGGGCAACCCCTGTGGAGTTCGGGCCTTGGCTTAGGACGTCGCCTGTTGGAGAACATCGGGGCAGGATGGGAAATTCTCTAGTAACGGAGACGTCATTCTATCATCTTGGAGGATTTTATCATATCCCGGATTCGTTAATTTCCCTGCGACATCTAATTTATAAAAATCTCATGTCGCGGTGTTTGTGGTAGCAGTCCTTCGAAATGGCTCGATCGATTTTTATGAATCTTTTGTGTATATTTGGTAGATATACACATATATTTGGTAGATATATCGTAAAGTATATTTCATACCGCTAATTGAAAAGGTTGTCCCTGTCCAGAAAATATTACGGCAGAACAACATTTGCCAGATCAGTTAAGTATATAGTTCTGGGTGATAACTAACTTATGGCAGAATAAATGTAGAAGTTTAATTATATACCTGACAAGTGTCTTTCTTCCCTCGAAGCTCACCAGCGCACATCTGCGTGTCTCTGAACCCTTGCCATTTGCGGTTGCGGATACCTTGAAGCAAGGGATCACAGTAATCGTTACTCAGAAGGGTGAGGGAGACCTTCTGTAACTCTTCTACTGCTGTCTGCTTAGCTGGAAGAAAGTAAATTGGCATCCTTCTTTATCCTGCTTATTGGTGTCTCACAATTTATGCCCGTTTGAAATTGCTGCTTGCCTGATAATGTATTGCCGATACAAAGAACAAAGCAGTTTGATAGCTGATAGTTCAGGCTTAGTGAAAATAGGAGACATCAGAATCAATCACTCTAATTGTTAAACAATAACAATTAAAAAATAATCACTGAGTGAACACAATATTATTTATTGTGCACACTAATTAAATAGAAAAAATTGGTTGTCTGTAAAGTCGGTTTACGGACAATGGTTTTACGTGATAACGTCTATTTCGTAGAAGAATAATGTATGATATAAATAATGTAATGTAAGAACGTAATGGAAGCCCTACGCACGGAGCCGCGGTGCTACTCGCCAGTTGTGTCAGCTTGAACATGGCTTGACGCGCCACCGCGACCCGCGTATCTAGCTAGATTATAATATTAAATTTCATACTAACTATACGATTTTAAACATATTTGAGTTGAAAATTTGGTTTAAATCGTTTTAAATATCAGGAGCTGCGCGACATCTGTGATTTTCTTGACTACAACTAAAGTCCGAGTCGATGTACTGTGTAAAGTTCTTTCAAGTAGTTCATACCTATAAACAGAGATGACGCTATTGTAGATTTTCGTTTTCATATAATAATAATACGTACGAGCTACGAGAAATCATTTCTTTTCAAAAGATTGTAAAATAAAATAAAAATGAAATGAAAAATGCCTTCCAAGCGGACCGATTACGCTTGAGTGGGAGAGAGACGGCCGGTCTAGCGTGCCTCTCTCTCTAATGCTGCGCGCGCTTCCGTGACGTTAGCGGCCGTTACTCGGTTTTCGTGAATGCCTCTCAGGCTCATCGTCTTTATAAACGTTATCACGTTAAAAAAGAGAAGTTAACACAGCAAATAAAGAATACACAACAGGCATAGATGATAAGTACTGTGATGGTAATGGACCATACATTGTTGAAAACTGGGCTGGGTGGATTCAATAATTATTGTCCTTGGGTGCTATTTATTTTTATATTAACTTTTCTTTACGACTACGAACTTAAATAAAAATTTTCATGTTTATAACTCTAACACTGACGAAGTTGGTTTGTATGAAAGTGACTTCCAACCGCTATTTTCACCCCTTAGGGGATGAATTTCCAAAAATCCGATAGGCTATGTTACTCAGGAATATCTTTATAATATTAGTATAGATTTAACCATACCTATCCTGAATAATAATGACATAAACAAACACACTTAACTACTTCGAAATTGATGTGAATCAACTCGCTATTTTGCTGCAAAAGTGGTCAGTAAGAGTGACTGTTCGAAAGATTGTCTGCTAAGCTGAGGTTAAGCGAATACAAGCCCTCAGGCCCTACAGCACCTCTGACCTCTAATAAACCTGGATAACTCACTAGTATCATTGACCCCCCAGCCTGAAGCGATGGCCTTGGTGTGTTCTCCGAAGTCAAACCGGTTCCAGAGACAGGCCGGCCGGATGTAGGTCTCAAAGTCGACGTCAACGTTGAGTTCTAGAAGCGCGATGTCATCGTATTGCTTCGGAGGATTGTACGTTGGGTGTTTGTGTATCCTGCTTATTGGGACCTGAATGTATGGTTAACAAAGAGATATAGTAGGTTTTGAAAGGTTACCTTACAATGTTCATGTGGGTCAAGTCTTGCAAGTTTATAAACCTTCTTCCTCTTATCCTGAGAATTTGAAATATTAGGGACACATTGCCTTAGTTTTTATGACAACGAAATTTTGTTACAAGCATGACACTGGGCCGTTAATGGGTTAAAGCGAAAGTTTTTCTTTGCAAGCTGACAAACCATCAATCGAACCATCTGGTACCTTGGCACCAGGAGATGTCGTCGCCCATGGCTATATCTTAAGGATCATCTATGACAAAAGAGAAGACCGCGCGAAAGAACTGACTCTCACTCAAGTCCTTTCACCGTGGCTCTATAATGAGTAACTCACGTCTATAGGAGTAGCCCCATCTTTAACTTTAGGGTTGATGTTTTGGTCCCCAAGCCTCACGATGGAGGGTTCATGCTCCTTGGCCCTCGGGTCGTAGGTGCAGTGGCCGGCGGTCAGCACGAAGCGCGCGCTGATCAAACTGCCGCCACAGTTGAAGGCGTAGCCACCGTCAAAGTCCACCCAGCCGATAGCTGCCTGAAAGATAAAGGATAAAGGTATGAAGAACGCGTTCATTCATTCGAAAAACTTTTAAAGAGGATTTCGCAATTCAGTGCCTTCCTTACTATGAATGGAAAATTATTATTTTAGAAAGGTACATGGGGCGGCGGAAATAAATTGGCCTCCAGTCATAAAAAATATAAATCCGGCACTGGTACCATGTGGGGAAACTCCCCTCGCGTCGCGGCCTCTCCCCCGACGATAAGCTCTATGCCAGTGTAGTTGCAGTTGGCAGCCGATATGGTGAAGGTCTCAGGGTCTGGCAGCAGCGGGATGTAGTCCACTGTCTGAGTCACTGCGCTGCTGTACTCTTCGCACTCTGTGGATCAACATTTTATTATAGAGTAGTCCAAGAGATAATATAATTAATAAAAAAAACATGAGAGGTATCAAGGGACACCCGGATGGAACGAAGTTCCTTTCGATTTAAGTATTGTTTTGTTGTACAGCGCCATCTCTGTAAAACTCTCTGAATCACTTCAAAAAAAGTGTCATCATTCGTAAAATCAAAAAGTGTCGTAATTTTCACAACGCGCGATAAGGAACTTCGTTCCAATAACGCTTCACACTCATAGCCCCACACTAGGATTCCCTGTGTCGTGGGTGCCATGGACAACTCTGAGACAGGAACGCACACAGACCAAGAACAGAAGTTAAAACTCATCATTCAAATTTCCGCCTCGCTGGGAATCGAACCCAGGATCCTTGGCGCGGCGATCCGGCATGATAACCATTGCGCCACACATGAAGAGAAAAACTCTTTACACAGCAAAAGAGCATGATAAGTATGTACAAAACGTTCATTATTATTATTGAGAATGTTTGAGTTCTCATGAATGTTAAATCAACACAAACATTTAGTATTTTTTTTATGGAAACAGCCGGCTAACGAGCTGACGATCCACCTGATGGTAAGTGGCTATCGCCGCCCATGGACATCAGCAACACCAAAGGCATCACTGATGCGTTGCCGGCCAAGAACGAAATAAGAAAAAGAAGGAAAGAAATTAACAATTAAAATCAATACCTCAAAGGGCCCTACAACCAGCAGGCCGGATTTAGTCGCCTCTCAGGACACCCATCCGGCGTGGGATTGGAGTTAGTATTCTAATCCGCCCCAATACGGCTAAATTAAACATTAATATTAAACATTAAAGAACGTTTTTGATTCATGCCTTTTGACAGCAGTTTGATACCTCTGAAGAGGAGCCTTTATTAAACTTACTTCTTTCGCTGAGACGCTTTTTGTTTCGGTTATTACTGTTGTAACTATTCTTAGCTGGTTTTCTGTAAAACGATTAAAATACTTATATAATTCAGTCAAAATCGAAATCGCGAACTAAAAACTGACCCGGCGAACTTTGTACAGCCTAACAACTCCGCCCTCTCTCTCTCTCTTCTTTTCACACTCTCCCTCTCCTTCTCCATCCCCCTCACTCGACTGTCAGTTATAAAATATTTTGCTAAGGTTACATTAGAAAGTTAATAATTACGGTCGTTAAAGAACAATGCCCAACTGCCATACATCGTTTTATTTCATTTTCAACTTTAGCGTCTTAAAATAAAAAAAAATCTAAAAATCGCCGCTTCAATTTCTGAGCTTAGATATATAAGAATTTTCAGCAGACACACCCCAGAACCAAAGTATTTTCAGATTGAATTCTTATAACCATTGAGTCATAGAGTAGGGGAGACTTACGGCGGCCTGTAATTTTTACCATTATTTTATTCTTATTTTTTTTTGATTGACAACCGGAAATGGAAATTTGACATCATTACATTTGTCATACCAACATTTATAACGAAATTCTATCTGTAATATTGGCCAGAAGTCTCCCCTATATCTTGCTTGATACAAGCTATGTATCGAAGTGAGTGCCCGAATGAAAATGGACATTGTTGACATCATTGTTATTATAGTCAATTCATCACTTATTAATAAAATTATTTTACTCTGGGTAATATGGGTATAGGTATTAATTTTAAAATACGTTAAAAAATAATTGAATTGCTACAGTATATCTGACGTTTTAAGACGCTAGCAAAAATAAAAAATAATTTTTGGGCATTGTTCTTTTCAGAGATCGGACCTCATTCTATAGCTACAGTGGGGTAAAGGAGCCGAAATTTCGAAATTTTAATAATCTATTATTGTAATAAAATTTTAACAAAAATTATCAAATGAAATAGATCCTTTCGAATAACAATAAAAAAAAGAATCATCGAAATCGGTTGGCGTGATATTGAGTTATTTGACCATTTGTCGCGCACATACTTAATGTTTTAAGACTTATATGGTTTTCTCATGGATACTATTGTCAGATCTTACTCAAAAAGTGGGACCACATGACAGCTGCCAGCAACCAGCTGTCTGGACTGGGTGAACCGATTTTGATGATTCTTTTTTAATCGAAAGCTGGTGCTTGTTATGTAGTCCCACTTAAAGAATGAGATCTGACGAGTAGTTTTTGAGCTTTCCCTAATTTTGAAATTGGTAATTTTTTGTCAAGAATTATTTTCTATTTAATTTTTACGTAATCTTCACAAATCTACACGCACGCCATAGAGACCACAGACAATAATTACAGCTATATTATGTAAGGGTAAGTCTTACGGTGTAGAAGGTGCTATCTGAAGAATGTTCTTTCCATCGCGGCAGCAGAGAATTGGGTTGTCGTAGGAGAAGTTGCAGAAGGTAGGAGTTATTCCGTTTTGTCTGAAAAATTGGAAATATGACAAATTACAGTGGTGTGTCAATATCGCAGTACAAGCCTTGTAATATAGAGGTAAGGAGGAATAACTGTATTATGAAAAAATGTCCGTCAAACTCTTAAATAACATGAAACCACGCCATGGTGGCAAACAGGAGAATTTAGACTATGTAAACAGTTTGGTATACAGGACTCTGTCTAACTTGAATTTGTCAACAACTGCTCTAATCGTTCCGATACGATATGAAAGAGTCATCGCTGTTTGGTGGGTCTTGGGGCAAATTAAATTAAATTTCGATTTTGAAAGGGGTTTGAACATTTTTGTATGGAACCTGGCATATCTACAAGTCCGACATTTTGAAAAAACCTTGTTTCAGCGGCCAGCGATGAAACATGTGTCAATTCAATTCAAAAATAGAAACAATTATTTTTCTACAGTTTTGAATCCAAATATCTCAGAAAATATATCACTTACGACATTTCATCACAGTAGGTATACTTTTTGATTGTAATCACTTACTTCGTCGATCGACACGTTTCATAACTGGCCGCCTAAACGAAGTTTTTTCAAAATGGTGGTACTTGTAGGTATGCCAAATAGGTTAAATCCCATTAAAATACTTAAAATAATGAATAATAATTACAAGTAGTCGTTTTTAGCTGAAACGCAGTTGTTAGCGGGAGTGCACACGCCCTGCACGTTGGTGTGTCGGTCCACACACGCATCGCCAACTGAAAGTAAAATTTTTCAAATTAGAGTTAGTCCATTTTTTAGACGACCTGAAGCTGGAACGGTCACGCCTGATGAAGTCTACGCTTCGCCCAACACCTATCCAAATCCAGGGATCCGAAAACTTTCAACTTGAGCTGCAAAAGCGTTTTGCGTGCCTAGAATCGTGCACGTCAGTGGACGAGTATAACACCAGGATGGTAACAACTGTCCACGAGGTAGGGTCGAAGTATTTCAAGACCCACCCTAGTGGTAGATCTCAGGTTCTCTCAGAACAAACTCTCGGTCTTATGAGGGATCGACGAAAACTACTTATGTGTGCAGTCTCCAACCTCTATGAGGGAATACCGACAGCTCAATGAACAGATCTCCAAGTGCAGGCGACGCGATTTGCGTAAACACAACGCAAATCGTGTAAAAAACACTATTGAGCAAAACCGGGGCTCAAAAGTATTCGCCAGGGATCTGTCTATTGGGCAAAGTCAGCTTACGAGGTTGAAGACCGAGTTCGGCACCGTGGCTTCGTCGAAACCCGAAGTTCTGAGAGAAACTGAGAGATACTACGGACGGTTGTATACCTCCTCTCAAGCTTCACCCCCTCGCGAGGAGAGTGACAAGTCTACTTTGCAACAATCTACATGCTACAATACTACTTGTATTGTAGCATGTAGATTGTTGCAAAGTAGACTACTAACTTAATAACAATGGATTTCCGCAAAGTAACGCCTGATACTACTAACTAATAGAGACTTATTTACTCTCATGACAAGTTTGCTGTGCCCTGCCAGGGTCATGTTGATACCAATTGCATAATGTTATCCTAACACCTATGTAACACATGTTATTGCAAAAAAAGAAAATATGTGCAATTCACACGTGGTAGAAGTGAAACTTTCCAAAATTTTGGTTTCAAAATAATGAGATGAAAAAGCAATAAATCGAATCTTAAAGCAATAAATCGAAGCGCCATCTATGAATACAACTTAGCACTTTTTAAAAATCTATCTAGCAATAAAACGAATCTACTATCTTACTCCTCACGCCATCTATGAATACAACCTTCTATCTTATTCCTCGCGCCATCTATGAATACAACTTAGCATTTTTACTGTCTGTATAATCGGTCGGTCGATCGACAGAATGAAAGAATGAAATTCTTATTTTTTGTTGATAAATTCTTTGAAAATATTTAAAAGAGCATTTGAAAGTATTTAAAAACAGTATAAAAATAAAACTAAAAAAAAGAAATACTGAGAGACGCGAACCTGCGCATCAGATATTGTGTATCTACGTCCTGACCATCGAGCTACGGAGAAGTTAAATTCAAAGACGAAATTAGCGGTTATATTATCTTACCTGTCGTTGCATCCGGTTTGAAATCACCAACGATTCTAAAGAAGTTTCACTTCAATAAATGAATAAATATTTAGTACCTAAACAATCTTTCGAGGTCTTTTTCTCGAAAATTGTAATTTAAGATCAGGTATTCCCACAAAAGTACAATACTTATTTCCCATTTACAATATGTCCGTAAGCGCCAACTCGTGACAGTCACGCCGTGACTGATCCGGTCTGCCGATGCCATCCCTTAGCCATATTGGGGCGGCTTAGAATACCAACCCCAATCCCACGCCGGATGGGTGTCGTAAGAGGGGGTGACTTTGAGATTTTTTTATCCAGATAAGTTCATTAGATTTTGTTACTAAAAGCGACTTTACTTAGATTAGATCCTTAACTAATATTATGTTACTTATATCTTTTTTCAGAATTTAAAAAACATAATTTCTGTCTCAGATGTGTTCAAAAAACTCAAAAAACGGCCGCTGTGGGAATACAGCACAGAAACGTTAGTACTAGAAACCTGTAATTTAGTATGGATACCTATACATATTCAACACGCCGACAAAATCTATACTAATATTATAAAGCTGAAGAGTTTGTTTGGTTGAACGCGCTAATCTCAGGAACTACCAGTTCGAATAACGAATTGAATTATTATGTGCTGTGTTGTGTGCTGTAACTGTTATATGGTTTCACCCGCGTTAATTTGTGGAAAAACTAACTACTAAAATATATTATGATGTTATATAGCCTATAGCCTTTCTCGATAAATGGACTATCAAACGCAAAAACAATTATTCAATCCGAATCAGTAGTTCTTGAGATAAACGCGTTCAACCAAACAAACTCTTCAGCTTTATAATATTAGTATAGATTATAATGACCTAACTGCATAATTAAATTGTCTTTGTTTATTATTTTTATCACAAGTGAGATAACCCATTATGCGTATAGGATATCAATAGGTCAATTATTATCGAATATAACTACGTGATATGCCCGCAAACTTGGGTCTTGAAACCCACGATATTTTTAATCGTTTTATCTGGGGGCACGGTCGTACCCCGCCAAGACGTATCAAACGAAGTGCAAGGGCCGTATTTATTCGTATTGGGGCAGCTTAAAATACTAACCCAAATCCCACGCCGGATGGGTGTCGTAAGAGGCGATTAAATCCGGCCCGCTGGTGGTAGGGCCCCTCGAGGGATTGTATTGGTAGTATTGATTTTAATTGTTAATTAATACCATTATTACTATTATTATTTCTCCATGGGGTTCGCCTGGATAGCTACAACCCTTGAGCATGAGACAGCCGCCAAACGACTCGTCGTGTTCCGGCTGGGGGCTTGAGAGCCGGAAAAAAAATGGTTGAAGTCAAACGAGAGTATTTTTTGGACATACTAAAGTTCAAATTCATTTTGCCTCCCTTTGTGATAGAAACAGGACTTTAGTATGAAACTGAATACGCGATTCATTTTTCACGACTGAAAGCTCAAAAAATACGCTAAGGGGTCCACCTAGAAAGGACTCTTAGACCATGACATTTTTTTTGTGCAAAAGTAAGTAAAAAAACCTTTGGTTTGCGGATGGACGACTCCAAACAAAGCCAGCAGCAGAATGCTCTTGAACAGCATTTTGGATTCCCTCGCCAAGGACCTTGGAATAAGTTCTGAAGAGGACTCTGGAATCTGGAAAGAATATTCATAATTACTATCGCACTTATCACGTCGATGGAAGTGGGACTATGAGATTGGTACTCTCATGGTCATGGAGGTTTATACATACATCTGGAGAGCAAAGTTCGAAGAGGTACCTGTGGGCTTAGTACGAGTTTTACGTGACATAACGGGCTCGCTAACGTAAATGCGAGTCGGCTATGCTATTGGCTACCGATGCATTTCTTTTCACTGCCGCTAGATCGGTAGCCAATAGCATAGCCGACTCGCACTTACGTTAACGAGCCCGTTATGTCACGTAAAACTCGTACTAAGCCCACTGAAGACAGATCATTGAGATATTTGATGAAAATCTGCGCCGTACGGTGTACCAGGAAGTACCTTGTAAAAAGGGAAGTATACCCTCAAGTGTGCAGGTTTCCTCACAAAGTTTGGTCATCGAAGCAAGCTATTATTTCTATAATATAACTGTCACAATAAGATAAGAGTAGGATTCGTACATGAGTCATCCATAAAACACAATAGTTTCAGAGTTATCTCTAGAGATAACCTCTGCTAGCAGAGAAGTATTGTTTTGGTGATAAAATATTGCTTTTATTGAGTATTCTATTTAATTACTTATTATAAGTATTTCTTCTGTGCTAGCACTGAAAATCTAGACTCTATTAAGACAATAACATTCTAACAAGTACCTACAATGTCTAGATGGACAAGAATTCTTGACAAAAAATAAGCGACTTCAAAATTAGGGATAACTCAAAAACTACTCGTCAGATCTCGCTCAAATTTAAGTGGAACCACATGACAAGCACCAGCTTTCGATTAAAAAAAGAATCATTAAAATCGGTTCACCCAGTCGAAAATTTTAAAAGTAAACAAAAAAATCAAAAGTCGAATTGAATACCTTCTCCTTTTTTGAAGTCAGTTAAAAACATTTGTTTTTATAATGGAAGCCAAAACAGTCCTGAGGTTTTGGTTAAAATTGAGAGTATGTAAGTACACAATTAGTTGAAAATGTGTAATCGTCCGTCCGTAAAAGACGTCTCCAGCTTTATACAATCTCATCAAAAACATAAATGTGAAATAAGAGCCTTTTCAAAAAAAAGAATTGCGATCTAAATGTGTGCCAAGTGCTGCGTAGAAAAGCTTAAAATTTTAGTCACAAGAACATGTGATTCATTTAAAGAACATTTAAAGAAACAAAACACTTTATATAAGCCTTCTACATAATATACATTTGCGTGTTTTTATGCATATTGGAGATAATACTTATTTAAAGCTCATTGATATATTGGTATTGGACGCTCAATTACTTATCTGTCAGCAATATAAATCTATTATATATATAAAAGAGGACGTGTGTGTCCCTATATTTCACTTTTCAGCCAATACTGCACGTTGCAAGCGCATAGTGTGTATAAGTCGCAATAAGTACGAGACTCAAATCTCAGATAAGGGTGGTTGCAAGTTGATACCTATTAGGGTGTAGAAGATACGGGGTTGAAACGTGTTGAAGTGAAGCGCCTACTTTTTCGTGGGAGCAATGTTTTGTAGAGCTGCGCATTGCTGGTACATGACTAGGAAGCTATCCACGCAAAATTATTTGTTATCTGTCGACTGTCGCTTGAATGCATTCATCCTCTCTGTACTTTTTTTACATTAATAAAATGTGTGCTCTCGAAAAAGTTTTAATTATTCGCTGCAACAACCAGTTATTCCTCTAAAGAATCACGCTTCACACTCATAGCCCCACACTAGGATTCCCTGTGTCGTGGGTTCCATGGACAACACACAAGACAAGGACACTCACACCCAGACCAAAAACAGAAATTCAAACTCATCATTCAAATTTCCGCCTCGCTGGGAATCGAACCCAGGACCCTTGGCGCGGCGATCCGGCATGGTAACCATTGCGCCACACGGGTCGTCAGAATTAACAGCGTGTGATTTCTAGAAATGTGTGATTATCATTAATATAAAAACATTTTAACTGTTCTAGATTTTAGAATGACCTAGAAATTTCTTAAATGATCTAGATTGTATGCCAATTTTCTGATCAATATAAAATGTTCTAGAAATTCCTCCAATAATCTAGAAAACTCCAAAATTAGGTAATATAACATATTACGCATTTTCGTCATTTTTTAAGTTAAAAAAATGAACATTTATATATTAGGTCCAGATTAGAAACAAAATTTGGAAGTATTAAGTTTTTTTGGAATTTCATCCCTTAAAGTTTTGAAGTTAAGAGGTCTTTTTAAAGTGAAACTTTTATTACATTGTCTCAAACTTTTTGGTATGTGTGTCGCATGTCGCGTGACGGTCGGTTCTTAACTTATCGGTTCTAGGTAACGAAAGTACTTAGGATGACCTAGCTTTCAACATATCTGATTGCGTACGGGTGCTACTACATGATACATTCTGAAGGTCTGATGATGACCAGGTATGTACTTATCGGTTCTCAGTAACGAAAGTACTTAGGATGACCTAGCTTTCAACATTTATCTGATTGAGTACGGGTGCCACTACATGATACATTCTGAAGGTCTGATGATGACCAGGTATATACTTATCGGTTCTCAGTAACGAAAGTACTTAGGATGACCTAGCTTTCAACATTTATCTGATTGAGTACGGGTGCTACTACATGATACATTCTGAATGTCTGATGATGACCAGGTATATATTTATCGGTTCTCAGTATCGGAAATACTTAGGATGACCTAGCTTTCAACATTTATCTGATTGAGTACGGGTGCTACTACATGATACATTCTGAAGGTCTGATGATGCCCAGGTATATACTTATGTTGCTATTTCTTGCTTTTGATAAACAACGACACAGTTAATCAGTCCGAAAAACTGATCAACGAGGATGATACCATTTTAATACCCTAAATCGAATATTTATCCAAAAATTTTTAGTTAAATGTCTACAATACGAAAAAAGTTTCACTTATACCGTGGTTTCATAAAACCACACAATCTTTTTTTTGTGTAAGCTAAAAAATTATAGTAATTTATAGCTTTCACAAAAAAAAGAAACGTATACTTATGTACGCGCTTGAGAAGTTATACTTCTTTGGCATCATTAAATAAATATTTAACACTAGCTGTCTTGGCGAACTTCGTATCGCCTAATAATCAGTGAATGTACTTTGTTGGTACTTTTAACTTATAGTTTTAGGTTTAGGTTTTTTAGGGGAGCGGAGTGGGAGGGGAGGGGAGACTGAGGGGAGGGGTAGCGTGAAGGGTAGGGGGAGGGGAGGGGAGGGGAGCGGAGAGGAGGGGGAGGGGGAGGGTGAATGTGAAGGGGAGGGGAGGGGAGGAGCGGAGGGAAGGGATAGCGTGAGGGGGGGAGGGCTAATGGAGGGGAGGGGGAGGGCTAACGGAGGGGTGGGAGGGGGAGAGGAGTGGAAGGGATGGGGGGAGGGGAGTGGAGGGGAGGGCTAATGGAGGAGAGGGGAAGGGAAGGGGAGGGGGAGGGAGAGGGGCCGGGAGCGGGAGAGGGGGAGGGCACTTTAATAACGTGTTAGAGCACCAACAAAATTTTGTTTTAATTTGTTTGTCTGTCTATCTGTTTCTCTGATATCGGCATCACATGAAAACCTTTAAACTGATTTCGACGGAAATTAGTTAAGTTGTTCCATAAACTTTGGGTCATATTTTAGAAACCTTTCTTCCCGAAAAAAATAAAAGTTTTCCCCGGAAACAAGATGAAACTTTGTATGGAAAATTATTAATTATTATTTAATTAATATTTCCTTTAAATTTGCAGAAAACGTTCCTCCTTTAATTGAAGGAAATAATTTTCGAGTTTTTTGAAATTTTTCATGAAAAAGAAAAAACAAATTATATAATATTAATGTTGTATTTTTTTCAAAACCCGCTCCCGCCCGAAGGAATGATTTGTTATTGTATCGTAGGTTTCAGTATATAAATTCCTAAATATAAGTAGTTCAATATAAATTAACCTGTTTTTAAATTTTCTTCTGTAAGGGGTACAAATATGATTAGCATAATTTCCGCGTGCGAAGCTGCGGGCAACACAGCTAGTAATTTATAAAGGAGATAAGTATCATTGTATTATTTGCAATAATGAATTATCTACAACTTTTTTCCTCATCCTCAGCGGGTGGTATTGAAACATTTAGATTGTTCTAAGAATTTATTTGCTAATGGTATAATGGAATATCGATGAAAAATCATGCATGTCTAAAGATAATGCATTCACTTGCAAAAATATTGCTTCGATTTTTGAAGTTATACTTTTTTGTTAGGCGATACGAAGTTCGCCGAGATAGCTAGTAAGTTATAAGAGGTAAGTAATTCTTAGATACGTACATAAGTACAAACACGTTTTTTATTATTCGTGATTCGTCCTGTGGGTCACTTAGTTTCAAGCTCCTTACATAAACTTTTAGCATAATATCTTAAAGCATCATTAAATTAAAACAAAAACTGTAAAACACTACTTTTCTGAGAAAATTGATATTATGTTTAGCCTCTTTTTGCACATAATTCAAAAGAGTGTTAAGAATGTGACATAAGATAACTGTTAAAAACCTAGGTCAGTTATATCTGTTGACCTTGAAACGCCTGTACTGATCTTCACATATTATATTGAGATACACATAACAAAAAAACAACGACTTCAAATTAAGTACGTCCTTTCCAATAAAAAAGAATCATCGAAATCGGTTGGCGTGATATTGAGTTCGCCCATTTATCGTGCACATACTTAATGCAAATTTAAGACTTAATAGTTTTCTTATGGATGCTATTGTCAGATCTTGCTCAAAAGTGGGACCACAGGACAAGCACCAGCTTTCGATTAAAAAAGAATCATCGAAATCGGTTCACCCAGTCGAAAGTTCTGAGTAACAAACGTAAAAAAACCTCCTTTTTTAAAGTCGGTTAAAAATAGTTGTGCTTATTTGTACATAGTTGTGTCAATGAGAACATTTAGTTGTGCGATACAATTAATTGAGCGTATGAAGTTGGTCCATCAGGAAACCACGGTTTTTCCCACGTAAATCCCAATCCAGTGGGATCTGGGTAAAAAGTGCCCTATAACCTCCGCTATCTTCTAATGCAAGTCCCATTAGAATCGTTCTGCCATTCCAAAGATTAGCCGGTTCAGAAGAAAAATTTAATAGAAAAAAACCAACTTAAAAAGAAGTACATCCTTTCCAATAACAATAAAAAAAGAATCATTGAAAACGGTTGCTGTGACATTGAGTTGTTACTTAATTCAAATTTAAGACTTATATGGTTCTCTCATGGATGCCATTGTCAGATCTCGCTCTTTAAGTGGGACCCACGGACCACATGACAAGCACCAGCTTTCGATTAAAAAACAATCATCAAAATTGATTAACCCGTTGAAAGTTCTGAGGTAACAAACATAAAAAAATACGGTCGAATTGAGAACCTCCCCCTTTTTTTGAAGTTGGTTAAAAACAGAACCTCCGGCGCGATATAAATTTTGTTCGCGATGTCTATTCTGCTACTTAAATTATACTTCAATGGCGCCATATTGTTATTTATTTGTAAATTAATTTATTTCTAAATAATTTAATTAAATATTAATTTAACAGAATACTTACTGTTTATCGCCTAGATCGCACTTCATATGAATTTAATTAAGACATTATATACGCAAAACTTGATCTTTATTGCAATATTAATGAAAACCCGTTTATATTACATGGAATCTATTTAAAGCACAGATTATGCGTCTTCTTTGTTCCTTAGAACATCCGATACTGGATAGCACTTAGCAACTTAGCAAAGTTGACAGACCTGACATTGAATGAACTATAGTACTTTGTTTGTATACCTTTTTGTATATAATAAGGCAAACCTGTACTAGCGACTTAAAAGCTTTAAAGTATACATGTTCTGAGTAATAATGGAATCTCTACACGTCATTTTATGGCGATTTTTAACCAACCGCCAGAAAGGGTTGTTTTTCGGGCGTATCTTGTATGTTTTTAATTTTATGTATCTATGTATGTATGTATGTAGTATTCTTTATTATCTCATATCTTCCAAACCGTTGAACGGATTTATACATATAATTAAGATGTCGTTATATTCGTCTTCATAACGCAAGTATTCTTAGATAAGTGAAATTAAAAAATAACAAATATGGTTGGTGGCTGTGAGATGCCATTGTTTGAAGTATCAAGTAATAAAAATAAATCGAATAATGAAATATGGGTATCAAATTAAAGAGCTCATCATAAGGATTTTAAAAAGGAAAATTATGTATGTTCTGATAGCAGGCGGGTTTTTGTTTTAATTCTAACTAATCTTCTTCTATCTTGTTAGGCTTTTCTACAAAGAACTTGGCACCCATTTAGATCTCTGTTATTTTTTTTTTGAACTTGGCTCTCATTTTACATTTATATTTTTGATGAGATGTCATTCTACCAAATGGTCAGGCTATTTAGTTTTTGCCCGAGATGTGGGTTTGTAGAGTCAAAACTTTAACTGTTAGGGGCTTGGCTCTGTAGAAGATTATTTTTTAAATGACTTTAAATAATGAATTCTTTAATTAACAAAAAAACCGACTTCAATTGAAGTACATCCATTCCAATAACAATAAATAAGAATCATCGAAATCGGCTGGCGTGATATTGAGTTATTTGTCCATTTGTCGCGCACATATAAGTACTTACTGAAAATTTAAGACTTATATTGTTTTCTCATGGATGCCATTAACAGATCTCGATAAAATTTAAGTGGAACCATACGGTAAGCACCAGCTTTCGATTAAAAAAAGAATAATCAAAATCAGTTCACCCAGTCCAAAGTTCTGAGGTAACAAACATAAAAAAAATACAGACGAATTGAGAACCTCCAAGTTGGATGGAGTCACTTTTTTGATTGGCCAACTTTACTTTTTTGACATCCACTCACAGCGCAATCAATTAATAAATTAACCAATTATTAAATAATATCAATTCTCACTTTTTTCGAAAACTATCAATTCATGGCTGGAACTCGGCCGCAACGCAAGCCATAGTTAGACATAATCTTCACTTTTTTTGTCGAGTTTTGGGAATATGGTAGAAAAGCTGCAGAGGGTCCACCGGAACGAGCTTTGAAAGTGGTCTATGAGAAAAATGTCTGGGAACCTCTGGTTTAGTGTTTATACGCTCAATAACATACTTTAGGCACTAATATGATCACGTCACTAACGTCACTGAATTGAGAAATTAAATAGAAAAGTCGATGAAAAATTGTAAGTGTATAAGTAACCTTATTTCTTTAGCTAATTCTAGAAATATTAATACAATAGTTAAAGAGAAAAAATATTATAATTACTATCTTAAAGAGTGAATAGGCTTCTATTAAGTTAGTGCGCTCACCACCCTGGACCACATCTCCACTTACCATCAGGTGGGATTGTGGTCAAGCATTAACTTATTTTAAGTAAAAAAAAAAAAAAAAAAAAACTTAAAAAAGTGTGATTCCGGCCAGGATCGAACTGGCGGCCTTCTGCGTGTAAAGCAGATGTGATAACCACTACACCACGGAACCAGTTGCTGTCTGTGTTGAAATTATGTAATAAATCAATTCTTAAATCGTAGGCTATTATAATATGAAATGAAAAATTAAATATTTATAAAATAATTCAGTTAAGGGTAAGTATATATTTGAAATAATTAAGTCATATTTTAAAGAAAATAAGAAATAGTAAAATGCAGTAATTTTTAACCGACTTCAAAAAAAGGAGGAGGTTCTCAATTCGACTGTATTTTTTTTTTTTTTTTTTTATGTTTGTTACCTCAGAACTTTGGACTGGGTGAACCGATTTGGATGATTTTTGTGTTAATTGAAAGCTGGTGCTTGTCGTGTGGTCCCACATAAATTTGAACGAGATCTGACAATGGCATCCATGTGAAAAGTACAATGTACTTCATTTGAAGTCGGTTAATTTTTTGTTAAAATGTTAGATTATATAAAAATAAGTTTACTTAAAAGCCAAAACAATTAGAATTAGAGTGTCATATTATTACAAAGATCTTTTACCTAGAATATCATTCACGTAAACTTTTTTATAAGATAAATAGATATAATGTGTGTATTTGGATATCAACTTTGTGGTGAAAAATAATATACTAATTGGCATTGAAGTGTTAATGACTACAAAAATAATACTGTAATAAATCTAATGATTGACACAATTAAAACCATATGAAAATTATTTACAGTATCTTGTAAATAATAGTGCCTAGCTGAAACAGTTTGGTAAACGCTGCCAATCTATCAAACTAATGACAATTATAATAACTAAAAGCTGTGAATTGTGATGCATAAAAAAATGATGCTTCATTTAGGGCATAATACGAAAAATTTCAATAATAGTACACTTTACCCTAGTTGATTTTTAAACCACCATGGTATTACGTTAGTATATACTTAAATCTATGCATGGATATAAAATAATATTTCTATAAAACTATATGGAACACGTAACGCCATCTGTTCTTCCTTTATTAAACTATCTTGTTATGTTAAAGTTTGTACAACATTTTAGTGCCTTAATATGATCCTAGATGGCACAATATAGCTATTTTAGCCTTGAGATTATTTTAAAATTTTAAAGCTGATAAATTACAAATTATTATTAGACAAATCATTCGGATTGTTTAAATTATGAAACAGCTTATTCACATTTAATAATGGGCTTCAAAAAAGGAGCAGTGTTGCCGAATGATGCTCTTCATGATATTCAGAATCTTCGTCGGCGTCGGTTTTGGTGGACTGCTGTCCATGTACGTTATCTCCACGGCGGAGTATACGTCTCCAAAGATCAGAGAACTGTTCTTAATTATCACGACGTCAGTTGGCCCTTTGGGACATATCTTCGGAATATTCTTCCATTGGCGAACTGTCGCGTTTATAGGAATAGTGCCCACAGCTTTAGCAGCGATACTGTCATTATTTTCAGAGGAGAGCGCACTTTGGTTAGCTTCCAAAGGCAGGTACGATGAAGCCGATAGAGCTTTTAGACGCCTGCATGGTTTTAACCGTGATTCTGAAAGTGAGCTGATAGTTTTGAAAGAGATAGAGAAAGGGAAGGAGCAAAAAATTAAAGACACGGGGTCCTACGCCTTCATGAAGTTTATTACAGCGTGGAAGAAGCCATTCTTTTGGAGGGTTTTGATATTAGGCTCTGTGATTAATCTGTATATTGCTGCAACAGGGAAATTTTTATACAGCTCGCTAGTGATAACCTTCCTGGCAAATATCACGTATAGTACAGATGTTTTTCTATTTACATTACTAGTTGATGGATTCGTGATCTTAGGAGCGTGTGTATCCTGTGTTTTGGTAACGAAATTTAAGATGAGAACCGTGTTGTTCTCCGCAGGAGTCACAGCTAATATTTTACTAGTATTCCTCAGTGGATTTATGTATTTTTATTATCAACGACGTGGATTTTACGGCTTGGTCAAATTTGTAACTTTATCTCTGTTTATTTTTGTAGTAAATGCTGGCTCTTGTCCTATTTTAGAAACGTTAATGGGGGAGATATTTCCCTTAGAGTTGAAGGCGTATTGCTTCTTTATATCGGGTATAGTGTTAAGTGTCGCATTGTTTCTAAGTGTTAAGCTAGTCAATGTTATGTTCTGGACCTTTGATGACCATGGCACCTTTCTTAATAATGCCTCAATAATGTCACTTTGCTTGGTCTATTTCTGGTTCAAGTTACCAGAAAGTAAAGACAGAACCTTGCAGGAGATTGAACTTTACTTTAAGAATAATACTTTTGATAAAGTCGATAAGGTTCAGAATGGACAAAAAGATAAAGTCCTCATTTAGTGAGATGTCTTGAAGCAGACTTTCTGTATTTACTATTAAGTTAATATTTAATTTGTCTTCTACGTGAACTGTAGAGGTTGCATTATAATCTATGTAATTTAATTCTAGAATCTCTTTTGATAGTTATTTGAATTGAATTATTTTCTTGACAAATAGTATTATGAGAAATGAGAATAAAGAAATAAAATAATCTGATGTTGATTATATGTATAATAATTAATAATTATGATTACATAATTTTAAATTCGTTTTATTTTGTGTCGTTTTTATTGTGTTATCCTATTTAAGTAATATAATATCCGGATGACCGAGCTTAGCTCGGTTTAGTATTGCTTAACAACGCCATCTGCTTTAGCTTTAGTGTAGCTACTCGCCAATAGATGTCAGGAAGAGTCTACTGTAGCCGTTTTTCATTGCCTGAAAACACGGATAAAACGATATTTTTTTAAAAATGAATCCTAGCTAGATCGATTTATTGCCCCCGAAACCCCCTGCATACTAAATTTCATGAAAATTGTTGGAGCCGTTTCCGAGATTCAGAAAATATATATATATACAAGAATTGCTCATTTAAAGGTATTAGATAGATAATTATGATCTCCTACCCCTATTTTACCACTTAGGGAATGAATTTCCAATAATCCGATAGCCTATGATACTCACAAATAATGTGGCTTTCTATTGATCTAGACACGCGGCAGCGTGTCAAGCCAAGTTCAAGCAAAGGAACTGCCTAGCCAGCGCCAAGTGTAATATTACACGAACCACTTGGTGCCACTTTTGACCCTTTTATAACTCAAAACCTCTTTAACGTAAACACATAAAACTACGTGTGTTTAATTATATCCATATGGACATGTAGAAGACCAAATTTCATGAAGCTAGCTCAATTGGTTACAAAGATATGAAGGTCAAAATGTCGTAAATTTTAGCACTGACTGACTGACATATAGTACCTAAATCTAACCTACTTCCAGATAACCTAGAAGGATGAAATTTGGAATCCAGCTCGGTAATTGTGTGTAAGCGTAGGAAAAAATCAAAAAATTAAAAAAAGTCGAAAAATAAGTGGTGTCCCCATACAAAATTTGTATGGGACCGAAGCAGAGCCATCTAGCGGCAGTGAAAAGAAAAGCTTCGGTCCCATACAAATCTTAGCCAACTCGCATTTGCATTGTGAGCCCGTTATGTCACGTAAAACTCGCACTAAGGCCTCTGTGCACGCGGGGCTCAATATGACATACTTCAGCGCATGGAGTATTGAGGTAGAACGAGGGCCATCTCTTGAAGGGAAAGTTGAAAAAGTTTCCAGCTGTTTACAAAAAATAGAGGTTCCAATAATGGCCATTTCTAAATGGCGCTAGTGTGTGACAAATAGATATATGAAAGAAAGAAAGAAATTATTTATTTTCTAAGCACTGCAACAAGTTATAAAATTTACACTAAATAAATCATTTAAAAAATATTATAAGTTATAAAATCGATATAACCTGCTGCAGCACTGCTCAACAAAAAAGGTACGCACTCAGCATATGCCGTGGGCTCCCCCCGGGGGTTGCCCACCTTGTCACGGCGGATGGGCTCAGTAACCGTGGACTGGTCACCCACGGTGAAGCTCAGAGGCAACCAGGGCCAGAAAGTTTGGGCCGCCGGTTGGCCCGAGGAGGGCGCTTCCAGCGGGCTGGACAAGTTCGCTGTGGACGCGCGTGGAGGTGGGACCGCAGAAGAAGAGGAGTGCCGGTATTACGGTGCGCCGTTCTCCCTATCTTCTGCGGCCATGGAGGGGTCGCAGGGGGAGAGGCGTGTTGGTATTACGGTGCGCCACTCCACCTACCCCTTGCGAGCTGGCGGGGCCGTTCCGCCAAAACGGCACTGGTGGGGTCGCAGAAGAAGAGGCATGTCGGTATTACGGTGCGCCGCTTGCCCTATCCTCTGCGGCCGAGGTGTGGTCGGTAGAAGAACCACAGACCTAATCTTCCACTGGGTACCAGTTATCTGGTATCCATGGCCTCCTACTAGCAAACTTGGGGGGAGTCTGCTACAGTACTGGTGGAGGCCGAGGGGGGAGGCGCACCTTACCATCTGGTACGCCCATCGTGGAGGGCTTTCGCGATGGAGCCGCTTGTAGGCGGCTGCCGCTGGCGGGTCGTGGATGTGTGCGAAAGCGTTCCCGTAACCCCGTCACAAGGCGGCGAGAAGGAAGATGGGGGGGTTTTTAGTGGGTATACCGTGGGTCTCATTAGCCTATACGGGAGTTCCACATATCCACTCGGGTACCCCTTGCGCCCGGGTGGTATGTGTAATGCATTTTCCCCCCCGGAGAAAAAAAAGGTAACCACGGCTACTGATTTTCAGTACGACCTTTATTGTGTATATGTACATGGCTGTTGTAAATGGAGTGAAGTTTGCTGAGTTATGCCACCCTAATCAATGGCGCTAGTGTCCGTCAAATAGATATTCGAACATAGCTGTTGTAGACCGCACCGCAGCCCCACCCGTAATTTTACGCGTTTCCACCCATGAAACGTCAATTTAGTCTCTAAGATTTGTGAACAGGGTATATTTTTCTTTACAAAAAGTAATGATATCCCACCGAAAACATAAATGTAAAAAAGGAGAGCCAAGTTCAATACAAAAATTATGCTTGGCTGTGGGCTTCGCCGCAAAAAGAATAGAGATCTAAATGAGTGCCAAGTTCTATGCAAAATCTAAATATGTATTTATAGGAACAAAATAACATTATGAACAAGTATTAAACTCTATTTCTTTGCTTTATTGGATACCTATAACAATTGCTGTTATTTAAAAAAGTGAGATCTTAAAGTAGGTTAGATTTGACTTGGCCAGTTTTCATTACATTAGTCATAAAAGTCAGTCTGATAAAAACTGGCCAAGTCAAATCTAAGCTACTTTAAGAACTCACTTTTTTAAATAACAGCAATTGTTATAGATATCCAATAAAGCAAAGAAATAAAGTTTAATACTTGTTCATAATGTTATTTTGTTCCTATAAATACATATTTAGATTTTGCATAGAACTTGGCACTCATTTAGATCTCCATTCTTTTTGCGGCGAAGCCCACAGCCAAGCATAATTTTTGTATTGAACTTGGCTCTCCTTTTTTACATTTATGTTTTTGGTGGGATAAAATAATTTTCAAATTTGGTTCAGTAGATCCAAAGATCCCCCTTCCTTAAACAAATATCCTTAAACAAAACGCATATTGTACGGCTGTTCGTCTATTTAATCATTTACCTGACAGATATTGTATACTCACAATCAAAAATTTTTTAAAAAGAATTACTCTATATGTTGCTAAATAAACATTATAATATTATGACTTAAGAGATTATTTTAATGCCAAGTTTTTATATGGGATTTAGCTGAATTTCATGATTTATTATTTTTATGGACATGCGAGTTGTTAGTTAGATTATAATATCATTATTTTATAATAGTTAAAATGATTTGGACGACAAGGATTTGTAAAATTATTATTATAAGAATAATGTTTAACCTAAGATGTTTTTATTAATAATATCATTGTGTTTAACTTTGACATTTGTACGCTGGTTCCACCGGCAAAGTGTGCTGGATTGTAATGTACTATTTGTGACCTGTTATGTACGCATACTTGAACAAATAAATTCATTCATTCATTCATTCATTCAACGTCACAAACTCACAAAGTTTACCTCTTTATAATATTAGTATAGACACAGGTATAGACTAGGAAATCGCCTTCGCATCGTTTCGGGATAAATAGTAAAAAATAATAATAATATAGCCTATGTCACCCGGGGATAGTGTAGCTTCCCAATAGTGAAAGAATTTTTCAAATCGGTAGTTTCGGAGCCTATTCAATGCAAACAAACAATCAAATCTTTCCTCTTTATAATACACGTATTAGTATAGATAATATCATTGCTATTTAGCAAGTAGAATTCATCTTAAACTGGACTATTATAGCTAATAGCTAAAACTATACCTAGGTGCCATTGTAAATTAAGTACTAAGTATATAGAGATACTAAATAATGATTACTAAAGACCCGCTAAGCGCGGCAGCCTATGGCGGCAGCCTATGGCGGCAACGGTCAAAATTCGCCCGTATGTGACAAAGCGTTACAATAATCTTCAACTTAGCCTGAAGTTGGCGGCGCTGCGCGAGGGGCGCGCGTGGGTGATCACAGTCGATGCGAAAGGAGGAGGTTCTCAATTCGACAGTTTTTTTGATGTGAAACATCTATAGCGAGGGGTAAACCTGATTTTTGGCGCGGTGAGTGGCGACGCTTCGCCGCACTATACTAAATATGCACTATTATGGTAGGGCAATATGAAAAAAAATATAATAACACAATGTGCGTAATCATAAATAAACTTAGTTTGATAGGCTGCAGCATACAGTAGGACAAAACTGTCATCATTTTCTGGAGACAATTCGTAATATTGTATTTTTTCATCATGCCATATTTAGTTCCTGTCATATTCTGTACTTTTATGCCTATTAGTTGTATAAAATTATTTCGACGTTTCACATCTGCCAGCCGCCCCATGACGGTTTTTTTATGTTTGTTACCTCAAAACTTTTGACTGGGTGAATCGATTTTGACTATGAGAAAACCATATAAGTCTAAAATTTGCATTAAGAATGTGCGCGACAAATGGACAAAATTAAATAACTCAATATCACGCCAACCGATTTCGATGATTCTTTTTTTATTGGAAACGATGCACTTATACTTAATTTGAAGTCTGTTTTTTTTTGGTTTACAACTCTCTAATTTCACCTAATGGCAAATGGGATGTAAGTCATGTTAGATGTAACGAACTTCGCGCTTTTATTTGATCGGCTTATTATTCAACATATTGATAAAATTTAGTGGTGGGCGATTATGAGATATACTAATGGAATCATTCGATTATGAAGATGTCTCGAGATATCTCGATTATAACCGTTAGTAATTATTAATCTGTATTCTAGAATCTCTACTACTTAATTCGCTGTCCTCGTTGGCGGATTTCTAATATCCGACTAATTTGTATATCTAAGATTAGTAATACAAATTAGTAACGACTAACGTTATTGGATTATGAAAATAAAATTAGTTACTAACTAATCAACAATCGATTATCAGTGTTAGTCTGTTAGTAATAAGTGAATGTTTCGATTATGTAAATCATTCATAATCGCCCACCACTAATAAAATTATATAATTTACACGGCACTAGAAAGAGTGCCATTTCAAAAATCATAACATCAGAAGTGGGATCGTTCAACGCTCTTCAACACGTTGAACATCTGATCTCGAAAATTAGTATGAGTTACCTATATAGTTTCCAAGAAGTCTCAACAACGTGTTTCAGTATTCATTTTACTAGCGCCATCTATTGGCACCGCTACAAACTTACTTCGTTTGATGTTTGATCGCTGTTATGAATTATGAAACTGCATATCCGAACTCTAGAAGCAACTTTTCATGTATTATAATAATCATGTGAGCGAGATCTGACAATGGCATCCATGAGAAAACCATATAGGTCTTTTTGCATTAAGTATGTGCGCGACAAATGGAGGACTAACTCGAATATCACGCCAACCGATTTTCATGATTCTTTTTTATTAAACGCTTTTATTTACTTTCACTTCGGAGCATCAAATCTTGTAACGTTAATTTGAATGACTTCCCTTTAATGAAAATTGATGAAATTTGGCAGACATGTGTATTTCCGATGACAATACACGAAAATCATATTTTAAACTAATTTTCATTGTTTATTTGTTGTTAAATTAAAAAAAACGATTTTCAGACTTTAGACGCATAATTCTCTATGTTCTATTTTACGTAGAGACTTGAAATTTTCACAACTTGTAGCTAATTTTATAAACTAAACATTATTGAAATAAAAGCGTTTAAAAAAAAAAAATTTTTTTCATTTCACTTATTGTTATTGGAAAGGATATATACTTGATTTTAAGTTGGTTTTTTTTTGTTAAAATTTTAGATTATGTAGGTACACAACAGATTATGTAATTGTACCTTAAGTAAAAACAAGAAAGAGAAGCAGTAAATGATCAGATGATTTGCAGTTGGATGAGGTAAAGTGAGGTGAAATTAGTCGTGAGGTGAGTCGTGAGGTGAGGTAAGGGAAAGAGAAGCGAGGTGCATAGGTTGGTGAGGTACGGTGCGGAGTCGTAGATTTTTTTTATGGAAATAGCCGGCAAACGAGCTGACGATCCACCTGATGGTAAGTGGCTATCGTCGCCCATGGACATCAGTAACACCAAAGGCATCACTGATGCGTTGCCGGCCAAGAAAGAGAGAATAAAAAGAAAGAACTATGTAGATCTCAAGCCCTCAGCCGGAACACGACGAGTCGTTTGGCGGCTGACTGCTCAAGGGTGGTAGCTATCCAGGCGAACCCAATGGAGAAATAATAATAGTAATAATTGTATTAATTAATAATAAAATCAATGTTACCAATATAATCCCTCGAGGGGCCCTACCACCAGCGGGCCGGATTTAGTTGCCTCTTACGGCACCCATCCGGCGCGAGATTGGGGTTAGTATTCTAAGCCGCCCCAATACGGCTAAAATGATGAGATGATGTAGACGAGATGAGTTGGAGAGAGTTTTACAAAATGTTACTGGCTGGCAAACCTTCGAGGATAGACAAATGATTAATAAAAAAAATTGCGCAATGAACTGTAGCCAATTGGCTACAGTTTTCAGTGGATTCAGGCGATTTTGAAAAGAGAACGCTGGTTTGATTTTGAAAATAGAACCTCCCGACGCAACACAAATTTTGTTTGCGATATCTGTTCTAAAGTTAGTACGTTATACCCATTGAAGTATAATGTCATAGAATAGACATTTCGAACAAAAAGCGTGTCCCGCCCGGGAAATTCCATTTTCAAAATTGAGCCCCCGTTCTCCTTTCAATAGAACGAATCCATTGAAGATTGAAGTCACGTGGCGCCAATGCTTTGGAACATGCATGGTGTTCGCCATGTCTGTTCTATACGCTAGTAATAATACTTCAATGATAATGATAGCCACATTCATGAGGAAACATAAAGCTACATAATACCTACCTAATTATTGCTAACAAAAATTTACTAACAAAACTGTTTTTAAAAACTTTACTCCATAATTGACTACTGTTTTCTTTAGTAACAATTTGTGACATAACAGTATCCATTTTATTAAGTGGATACAAAGCAGATACTTCTCATTGAAGTATTATTACTAGCGTATAGAACAGACATGGCGAACACCATGTATGTTCCAAAGCATTGGCGCCACGTGGCTTCAATCTTCAATGGATTCGTTCGGTTTTGATCCGAGAAGGGGCTCAATTTTGAAAATCGAACCTCCCGGCGGGACATACATTTTGTTCGAGATGTCTGTTCTATGACATTATACTTCAATGATACTTCTAGAAGAATCTGGACTTACCTCATCATCTCCGCCATCCTCTGCATCAGCCACGGCATCCTGGATCCCAGATCCCAGCGCGGAGAAGAACTTCTCAACGTCTCCTTCATGGGAGTAGGGGTCTGGAGAATAATTTATTTATTATTTATTATTTTTTATTTAACTTTAATGTATACGGTATGGCTTCAACCCAATGGCCCACTACTGGGCACGGGTCTCTCCTCTTGAGGAGGCCTAGAGCACACTCCACCACGCTGCTCCAGTGCGGATTGGTGGAGAGGATAGTGGCTAACATGAGTGTCGGAAGTATACACGTAATATACGGTATATATCAATTAAACTCATTAAAGACAACTCGGTCATAAATCTCACTCACATAATCTCATACAACTGACAATGATTCCGCCCATTCCTCCGCAAACAAATCACACACCCCAAGGCCCAACAGAACTAGAGTCACTAAGGGAACATACCAAAACCACGTAACCCATTTTTTCCAACTTTTTACCCCCCTCCCCTCCTTCGTGACCATCCGTAGTATATGAGAAGACCCCCCCCTCCCCCCTAGTTTTCACGTGGTAATTGATAAATACGGTTTTCAATACTTTTTTGCAAAAACAGAGTTAAAAAATAATAATTTTGCTTATATTTGACGACTTTGTGGCGCAATGGTTGCTAAAATATTGACTACGTGACAAAAACCTAAACCCCCCCCCCTCCCCTCTGTGACCAATCGTGGTGTTTTGAAGACCCCCCCTCCCCCCCCCCTAAATGAGGCAGGTGGTTTTGGTATGTTCCCTAATGGTTACTTAAATCACTTATAGTACAGAATTTGTATAGTGATTGTTTACTGAGGAGCGATCTCAGACTCGACGTAAAGGGAACCAATCACTCAGAGTTGGGGCGATAGGGATTTGATGTCATTAATAGTTGAATAATTAATGAAGTTACTATAGTTTACAGGTTCATAAATATTAATACTGTGGTACCACTAATCTCTTTAAAATTTTAATAATCTTCTTATCTATTTAAGCTCTATCGAGTTAAAAATTTTGACCCAATTACAGTAACTTGAAATTTTAGTATTATTTATATGCCGTAAATCATAATATCGCACGCTCAGTGGAAAAAAGGCATAAGATGAAAATTGAAATTTTACAGGAGAGCAAAAATACTGTTTGAATATCAGTAAGTAGTCTAAGGAATTTACATTACGATTTCTTGCATAAAACCGTCAAGATTAATGATGAAAATTTGAAAAAAAATTGAGCATTATGCAGCTTTTGTCCCTTTCAATCATATGTATTAATAACTAAAATTCAACGAAAGACGACTTATGCATTTTTTCCACTGAGGGTGCGATATATGTACTTCGGTAATTTATTGTAAAAAAGTACACAGAGTATGTAAGTGATACACATAACCGATGAACCAGCAGATGATCCAGTGGATAACGTCGCCCATGGACATCAATCACAAAGACATCACTGACGCGTTGCCAGCCAATAAAGAAAGAACAAAAAGTAAAACCCACGGATGTGAAAATAACCCCGGATGTCACCTTGTATTATCGAGATAGACGCCACCCGCTTGCCATGTGTGCGTAATTTTTAGTGCGGTCCAACCCAACCAATCCGACGCGGTAATGGCGGCCGATTATAACATCATGGTGTCAATGTGTGCGTGTGATACTTGTACGAATAGAGGAGTTGGTATTACTACGGCTTCCAAGACGTATATTTTCAAAGAATTTATCAACAAAAAATAAGAATTTCATTCTTTCATTCTGTCGATCGACCGCCCGATTATACAGACAGGAAAAATGCTAAGTTGTATTCATAGATGGCGTGAGGAGTAAGATAGAACATTCGTTTTATTGCTAGATAGATTTTTAAAAAGTGCTAAGTTGTATTCATATATGGCGCGAGGAGTAAGATAGAACATTCGTTTTATTGCTAGATAGATTTTTAAAAAGTGCTAAGTTGTATTCATAGATGGCGCTTCGATTTATTGCTTTAAGATTCGATTTATTGCTTTTTCATATCATTATCTTGAAACCAAAATTTTGGAAAGTTTCACTTCTACCACGTGTGAATTGCACACATTTTTTGTCTGTATGTTTGTACGCGCATCATGCAAAACTAAAGACAAGTAAATTCTCTGTATAGGGATGTTGTGGACGCAAGGACGGATACGATGGAACTGGGTTCTGTGTTCACTACGGAACCCTAAAAATCTTAGAAAAATCCGTGCAGTTGTGAAAATTGCGTTCAAACCGATAAGTACATATTTTTGTTATTATAAACAATCATAATTTTGGCATTGTTATTGTAAAATCAATATGTTATTACATTAATGATTATTTCAATTAAAATAATGTGATAAACATAATTAATTAAGATAACGCGACCGAACACGTAAAATTTTTGACAAAAAAAGAACCGACTTCAAATGAAGTAAATACATATGCTTAAGATTTATATGCTTTTGACATGGATACCATTGTCCACCTTGGACCACACGACAAGCACAAGCTTTCGATTAAAAAAAGAATCATCAAAATCGGTTCACTCAGTCGAAAGTTCTGAGGTAACAAACATACAAAATACAGTCGAATTGAGAACCTCCTCCTTTTTTTGAAGTCGGTTAAAAACGTTTCAAAATCATATAATTCCATATTTATCTTCTCACCTCAATTCTCCATATTTCAATTCCTTGCTTCTTCCCCGAATTGGCGAACGCTGGGTGAACTTCAGGCATATTTCTGAAACAACGGAAATTGGAAATTTGACTTTTGATAAGTTCAAATGATAAAATTTTACATAATGCTTGTAATTGAAATAAATTATTTCTGTATAATAGTAAATATTAGGTAAACGTAATCGTCATTTATTGTCTTTAACAATGTTTCTATTAAAGCTTTTCATATAATACCTGGTGTAAAATAATATACTATCAAATAATACTTTACAATTGGTACCAACCTAATGTTTATAAAAGGTGTAACTAAGATACTATGAATAGGGCATTTGTCACGCTTGGGTGCCTTAAAAACACAGATAAATGTATATTATGTTACTAGCAAAACCCGATTTCAGATCAAACTAGTTTGGCCTAGGCTTTGGTAGTGAAATGAAATGAAATGAAATATGAAATGAAATGAAATAAGTTTTATTCGAAGTAGGTTTGTTACAAACACTTTTCGAAAGCCACTCAACGCTATCGCTTCAACAAATCCCTACCGTGAGTGGTCCCGGGAGAAGAAGCGGCAAGAAACTCCCGGGAGTCTGGTTTATAGTTCGAGTTTTTGAGAGTTTTGGTAATACATGTGAAGGCGGGTAAAAAGCCCTCTGACCTCTCATGCATAGAGGTAAATGGCTCCAACCCATTAATGGCCCACTACTGAGCACGGGTTGGACCGCTGTTTGGGCACTCCGAAGCACGGAAAAGCTCAATAATTTCTTTAAACGGTCGTCACCCACCGATAACTTAACTGGCCGATCGTAGTATGGAATTGAAGCAAACTATGTTTTAAGTTTTAAGTACAAAGATCTGTCGAAAAATATAAATCCCTAACAATTCGGTTCTAAATAATTTTAGACTGACGAGAAACTAGTTTTTCCTAATCTAATAATAAGTTTCTCCCGACACGAGTAGGACACTAGTTTGACCTGAAATCGGGTTTTACTGGTAGGTAACATAATATTATACATTAATCCAATGTATGTTGAATTGATATATTATGATAACAATGTTTCCTGTCGAGTATTTATATTTAGTCAGTAAATAAATGACCGATATTATCATAAAATACACATGTTATCAGTTCATGAAAATGGTCCTACTATTTGCGTAAATTTTAACTGTTGTGTAGGCCAAGTGCAAACCCAACTTGCATTTGGATTTGAACTTGAATTTGGGGGTCATTTTAAATGTTTTTTTTACCAGCTTATCAATAACAATTACCAGCAAACTCAAGCCTTTACCAATGATCAAAACGACGGATTTTTGAGGTAACAAATATGTATAAAAAAATAGGTACAATATGATTGAGTTCTCAATTATTTGAAGTATTATTACTAGCGTATAAAACCGTAGCGTAATGCATTGGCGCCACGTGGCTTCAATCTTCAATGGATTCGTTCGATTTTGAAAGGAGAACGGGGGCTCAATTTTCAAAATCGAACCTTCCGGGCGGGACACACCAACGCCCTCCAAATTATGCAATTTTTTTTATTAGCATTTCCCATCTACACCTACATTAATAGTAACAGCCAACTTAACAATGTTAGTATCCGAATCAATACTGCCAAGGTTGGTCATGCCATCAGTGAACCATATCGCTGATAAGCACAGGCCATTTGTTAACGATTCTCTAGAGTTAAACAGGAAAATAGGAGGATAGTCGAAACGCTTACAATATCGCTATATCGATCGATCTGTCATTCCTAGTCATTTTCATGGAGTTTTAGCTACAAATCTCCACACTTCTTGTATCTCTTATCCAATAAATCAATTACTCGGATTCAATTGTCGAAGACTATCCTTAATAAATAAGTTGAATCCAAAAAAAATTTTTTTTTTAAACGCTTTTATTTCAATGTTTAGTTTATAAAATTAGCTACAAGTTGTGAAAATTTCAAGTCTCTACGTAAAATAGAACATAGAGAATTATGCGTCTAAAGTCTGAAAATCGTTTTTTTTAATTTAACAACAAATAAACAATGAAAATTAGTTTAAAATATGATTTTCGTGTATTGTCATCGGAAATACACATGTCTGCCAAATTTCATCAATTTTCATTAAAGGGAAGTCATTCAAATTAACGTTACAAGATTTGATCCTTTGATCCTCCGAAGTGAAGCTAAATATAAAAGCGTTTAATAACCTTATTGCCGTGTAAATAGAGTAGCATTTTGATCATAATATTGAAGATTTGATGCTTTGATGCTCCGAAGTGAAGCTAAATAAAAGCGTTTAACAAATAAGCTATAGTCATTGAAGTATAATGACATAGAACAGACATCTCGAACAAAATGTGTGTCCCGAAACCGCGATGACCAATGATGCGTTCTTTTTTCAAACTCTAGAAGCCGATTTACACACTTGCCATAGAGTAACTTTGTATACGACACTTGCCGAATACCACGACAAACAGTCTACGACTTCAAACTTTTGCAAGCTCTTCCAAATGTTTGATTTAATGTTAAATTGAATTTACTGATTAAAGTAATACACTTTATTTATTATTGGAACGAAGTTCCTTATCGCGCGTTGTGAAAGGGGGCTAGACGGAAAATTACGACACTTTTTGATTTTACGAATGACGACACTTTTTTTGAAGTGATTCAGTGAGTTTTACAGAGATGGCGCTGTACTGTACAACTTTCTGAATCACGCTAGCGTGATTAATTAAGTTTTACAGAGATGGCCCTGTACAACAAAACAATACTTAATCGAAAGAAACTTCGTTCCATCCGGGTGTCCCTTGACAAGTTTCGTGAGAGGTGTCTCATGTTTTTTTACCACAGAGTAGGTACATTAGTCATTCTTATCGGGCTTATTATTTAAGTAAGGCCGACACTGAGTATTTTATTAGTTTGTATTTTAAATTCTTTAAATATCAGTTTAATTAATACCGGTATTTCTATAATATTTTGATTACTTTTACATGTTAAATATTTAAGGAAAATTTATTAACCCGGCGTCATGGGGGTTGGGTCTGTGTGACCCGTCACATTTTATTTCGCTTATATTTCGGTTACTATGCGTGCGACGTTACCGCTCTTCTCAATAGCTGGAGCTCTTGAGTTGTTCGATGCGTCACAGGTAACACGTTAGTCGTGGCTCAGTCGCAGTGCGAGTTACAGGTGCACAAAATTGAATAAGGTATGTGAGACCCATCCCCGCAGTCAGTGTAACAATTTCGCGCCATTTTGTATAAATATTGTTTTAATTATTATGTGTGTTTTTATTACTTAATATTTGATTTTTTAAATTTTATGTTATTGTTTACAATTTAATTGCTAATATATACTTAGTTCAATGTATTTTATTTGTATTTTTTGTAGATACTTTAACTTCGCCAAAATGTATCAGTTTTTGGTAAAATTGGAAAATTTGTTGGTGAATCTTCAGGGGAACCTCCGGTAAAAAAGACTAATGCTCGCAAAAGATGCCAAGTGTGTGTCCAGCCAAGTGTGCCCAGCCAAGTGTGTCCAGCCAAGAAAGACCGTAAGACAAAGTACACCTGCAAGAGTTGCAACAAATATATTTGTGTAGAACATATAGTACCTTTCTGTGCTGACTGTACCAAAGATGACTGATTGAAGATACGATTGATTGAAGAGGAGTGATTAATTCTTTTTTTCCAAAGATAATTTAGTTTCTTACAAAAAAGTGACATTAGAACATTAAAACTAATTGTTAATTAATAATATAATTACATTTAAGTAGAAGAGAAAAATTTTGTTGATATTTGTCGTTCTTTTTTTAAATTCTATTAAATATAATTAAAACATAATACAATATGATTTTTGTGTTTCATTTCTTTAAATAAATACCTAAAAAACTAACACGAATAAATATTAACTTTATTATTTATAAAGTATTGGAATAATTTTGACATTAATGAACGGGTCTGTGAGACCCACCCCAACGTCCGTGTCACACTTTTCCACCCCCATGACGCCGGGTTAAAAGCAATTTATCACAAAACATTCAACACAAAAGAGACAATAAGAAGCATTGGAACCTTTTACAAACCCGATTTTATTTAAATATCAATTTAATTAATACCGGTATTTCTATAATATTTTGATTACTTTTACATGGTAAAAATTTAAGGAAAATTTATTAAAAGCAATCTAATTTATTACAAAACATTTAATACAAATCGACACATACGTCTTATTGCCATAATTACTACGCATATTTAACGTGCAAAACAAAATTAAAAATAAAAGCGTGCAAAAGCGTTTGAACGATTTTTAATCGTTTACCATTGATTCATGTCGAAAAACCAACATCACAATATATTGGTCACATCACAAGCGTCGGCAAGCCTAAGCAAGTCTATTTAGTCCATTAACACGCTTACGGCTTGCCAAGTGTGTAAACCGCTTCATAATTTTTTCATTCAAAATGGCGGGAACATTGCACAATAATTGAAATAAATTCGTTTTAGATGATTTAAGTTAATATTTTGTTTTCTTACTGATGATAAGTAATACTATTTTCTTTTTTGTTTTTTTTACGTGCAATTGTGATAGGTTCTTATTACGCATGACGGCATTTTTAAACGCTTTTATTTAGCTTCACTTCGGAGCATCAAAGCATCAAAGCATCAAATCTTCAAAGCATCAAATCTTGTAACGTTAATTTGAATGACTTCCCTTTAATGAAAATTGATGAAATTTGGCAGACATGTGTATTTCCGATGACAATACACGAAAATCATATTTTAAACTAATTTTCATTGTTTATTTGTTGTTAAATTAAAAAAAACGATTTTCAGACTTTCGACGCATAATTCTCTATGTTCTATTTTACGTAGAGACTTGAAATTTTCACAACTTGTAGCTAATTTTATAAACTAAACATTATTGAAATAAAAGCGTTTAAAAAAAAAAAATTTTTTTAGGATTCAACTTATTTCAGTTTGTTTCAGTGGCCTGGTGTGCTGCAGCATCACCAATGGCTATATCTTCGGCCAGATGTCTGGAATGCTGAGTGCTCTGTACTCCCACGAGGATGGCATCCACTTCACATATGAAGAAACATCTTGGATAGGTGAGGGCATTTCTTTTTAACCGACTCCAAATAAGGCCGCTGGTGGTAGGGCCCCTCAAGGGATTATATTGGTATTATTGATTTTAATTGTAAATTAATACCATTATTACTATTATTATTTCTCCATGGGGTTCGCCTGGATAGCAACCACCCTCCTTCTAGAGTCAGCCGTGAAATGTTCTCCAACGTGTTTCGGTTGTAGTGTCGGAGAGCCAGTCTTCTTCTTCTCTTCCTTCCCCCATCTTTTATACGTTTTCCCTCCCATTCTTCGTCTGGCACCCGTCCTGGAGTGGTGTTATTTTGTTGGTGTCTCTCGAGTCCGGTAGTGTCCGGTTGGGCGTGATGGACTGACTCGGCGGCCAGGGAGAGCCGATGAAACGTTACCGCTGGCGCCCGTTGGTTGTAGGGGACCCGAACCCAGGTGATCCCGCCCTGGGAGGCTGTCCCGCCGCCAATGTTAAAAGCCCGTCGATTAATTTTCTTGCCGGTTGGGGAGCTGGATGTGGACTGGGACTTTAATCGCGGGTCGGATCGGGGGTCCTTCCGTCCGCCGAGTCAGTAACTCAGACTACCCACCATTAAGAGATAGTTTTTATGACTACTCTTTGACTCGGGTAGTACCGACGATGCACCACTCCTATTCTTTCAACTCTTCCCCGCAAGCAAAATGAAAAAGTCGAATAAAGAAAAAAGGTTAAAACCAGCGGCACCCCCTTCCACATTTCTTGTGGACTTTTGTAACATCAGGGGCTTACATTCAAACCTTAACGCCGTTCATTACCATCTTGAAACGTCGAAGCCGGCCTTATTCTTTCTGACGGAGACACAAATATCAGCTCGAGATGATACCTCTTATCTTCATTACCCAGGGTATAAATTTGAACACAAATTTATACCACACGCCGGTGTCTGTTTGTTTTCTCGAGATGATATTTGTTGTCAACGTCTCGACTTCCTTGAAGGAAGAGACCTGTCCACCATCTGCGTACGCGTGGACCATGGTGGCCAAACACGTGTTTACATCGGTTTGTACAGGTCTCATAGCGGTAATACCGAAGTAGATCGACTCTACGAGCACGTTCAAGGGGCGATCGACTATGTGCAAGAGCATATCCCTTGTGCCGTGGTAATCCTGGGAGACTTCAACGCCCATCATGTTGAATGGCTAGGATCACGTGCAACGGACTACGCAGGAAAATCTGCTCACAGCTTTGCCTTGGCTAATGGCCTCAGTCAGTTAGTGTCCAGCCTGACTCGGATCCCTGACATTGACGGCCATTCCGCTTCCACTTTGGACCTCCTGCTTACCTCCCACCCTAACGATTATGTTGTATCCGTCGAGGCGCCGCTTGGTTCGTCTGATCACTGCCTTGTACGGTCCTCGGTACGATTGGCACGACCCGCAGATCGGCGACCTAGCGCGTCTCGCCGGGTCTGGCATTTTGAATCGGCGGACTGGGACGGTTTGCGGGAATTTTATTCATCTTTCCCGTGGAGGCCTATTTGTTTTTCTTCAGCTGACCTCGACGCTTGTGCGCTTTCCATAGCTGATGTAGTACTTCAGGGCATGGAATGTTACATTCCAAACTCTGTGGTACCCGTTGGTGGAAAAACCCAAGCCTGGTTTGACAGAAACTGCTTTAAGGCAATCAGCCTGAAGCAATCTGCTTATCAGGATTGGGTAGAGGCGCGTGAGCTCGGAGGTTCCACAGTGATTCAGCTGAAAAAGAAATTTAACGCTGCCTCGTGGTCCTCAAAAAAGCAAATCGCCAAGGCAAAGTTCTAGCACATACACAGAACCGGCAAGAGACTGCTGAGCTATCCGTGTGGTAGCCGAGCGTTTTGGTCTCTAGCCAAAGCCATTCAAGGCAACTTCTGTGCATCGTCCCTTCCTCCTTTGCGCAGAGCAGATAATACCCTGGCCCATACCGCAAAAGAGAAAGCCGAAATACTGGGCACACTCTTTGCGTCGAATTCGACTGTTGATGACGGGGGTAACACACCGCCTACCATCCCGCAGTGTGGTGAGCTGATGCCTGACGTGCATTTTACTCAGAATGCCGTGCGTCAAGCTCTTTTTTCCCTTGACATCAACAAGTCGAATGGGCCAGATGGTATACCTGCTGTTGTGCTAAAAACGTGCGCTCCGGAGTGGACGCCGGTTGTAACGCGCCTATTCCAACTCTCCTACTTTGCCGACATCGTGCCGTCTTCATGGAACGTAGCTTTGATCCACGCTATTTCCAAAAAAGGAGACAGGCCAAGTCCATTCAATTACAGACCAATCGCCATAACCTCTCTGCTCTCCAAACTAATGGAGCGTAAAATAAACACCCAACTGCTCCGGTATTTAGAAGATCGCCAGCTGATTAGTGATCGTCAATACTGTTTCCGCCACGGCAGATCAGCTGGCGATCTTTCAGTATACCTTACTCATTGCTAGGCAGAAGCAATCGAGTGCAAAGGAGAAGCATTGGCTGTAAGTTTGGATGTTGCAAAGGCCTTCGATAGAGTGTAGCATAAGGCATTACTGTCTAAGCTGCCTTCCTACGGACTGCCACTTAGTTAGAACTACGAGACCACTTAGTTAGAAAGGCCAAACCAGCTGGTAAATAAATTGGGAGTGCTCAATAGAGCTAAGCAGTACTTCACGGTACATACTTCAGTATGGAGTTGGCTGGCCAAGTGGATTCCTTCAATTGAATTCAACGGCGAGTCATACGTCTTGTCGACGATCCCAAGCTTACAGACGGAATGTTACATTCCAAACTCTGTGGCACTCGTTGGTGGTAAAACCCAAGCCTGGTTTGACAGAAACTGCTTAAAGGCAATAAGCCTGAAGCAATTTGCTTATCAGGATTGGGTAGAGGCGTGTGAACTCGGAGGCACCATTGTGAGTCAGCTGAAAAAGAAATTTAATGCTGCCTCGTGCTCCTCAAAGAAGCAAATCGCCAAGGCAAAGTTCAAGCACATAAACAGAACCGGCAAGAGACCTGGCTTATTACCTACACTTAATTTTCGTCACCGCACATCACGTACCAGGTTCCACTAACACTACCTAGATACCTGGCGTCCGTCCACAGTTCGGTTCTCACGTCATTTTCTACCTCGCACGTGTAAACTGTCATGTGGAACAAACTACTTGCATCGGTGTTCCCTCTAAGGCTCTAAGCTATGACCTGGGGTCCTTCAAGAAGCGGATCTATCGTCATCTTCTTGGCCGGCAACTAGTTGGTGACGCCGCCAGTGTTGCTAATGTCCATGGGCGGCGGTGATCACTTACCATCAGGTGACCCGTCTGCTCGTTTGCCTGCTCAAAGTATAAAAAGACTATATTGCCCGAAATTGTTAGTATTGAAGAAATATAAGGTACTGAAAAGGAAAAAAGTAGGACTAACAACAAAAAGAAATGAGATGCCATCAAAAACATAACTTGTAAAAAAAAACTAAGTCTCGCAACTCAGTTCTTCTACCGTAAAAAATTGTGAGATGCTTGATATATATGTCTGTGGTGAGATGCATGTAATACCAAGTCGGTTAATTTATTTAGTCCCTACTTTAGGGTCCTTCTGTCTTAAGTTATTACGTAATTAGCTGACCTAACAACATCTTAAAGTGACCATATCAATATTAAAAATCTTTTATGTTCTAAATAAATAGATTGACTTGGCAATCGCATAAAATAGTCTAATTTAATATGTAATTATGTATTACTTGTTAGATACATTGCGTTTTCACTTTACCTTATCTGTTATCAATGGTTAAACATTTTTAGGGTTCCGTAGTCGAAACGAAACGCTTTCAGAGTAGGTACCTCCTCTAGAGGTAACGTGAGAATGATTTTTTTTCGTTGTGTACCCCATATTGTGATGTATCGTTGAAAAGGTCTTTCAAAAATATTAAGGGTCTTCTACGACCATTTTTGGATTTAGGGGTTCGTTTGCAAAATATTTGGCTTTAAAGTGCTAATTTTTATAATGTGCTACTACATGATACATTCTGAAGGTCTGATGATGACCAGGTATATACTTATCGGTTCTCAGTAACGGAAGTACTTAGGATGACCTAGCTTTCAACATTTATCTGATTGAGCACGGGTGCTACTACATGAAACATTCTGAAGGTCTGATGATGACCAGGTATATACTTATCGGTTCTCAGTAACGGAAGTACTTAGGATGACCTAGCTTTCAACATTTATCTGATTGAGCACGGGTGCTACTACATGAAACATTCTGAAGGTCTGATGATGACCAGGTATATACTTATCGGTTCTCAGTAACGGAAGTACTTAGGATGACCTAGCTTTCAACATTTATCTGATTGAGCACGGGTGCTACTACATGAAACATTCTGAAGGTCTGATGATGACCAGGTATATACTTATCGGTTCTCAGTAACGGAAGTACTTAGGATGACCTAGCTTTCAACATTTATCTGATTGAGCACGGGTGCTACTACATGAAACATTCTGAAGGTCTGATGATGACCAGGTATATACTTATCGGTTCTCAGTAACGGAAGTACTTAGGATGACCTAGCTTTCAACATTTATCTGATTGAGTACGGGTGCTACTACATGATACATTCTGAAGGTCTGATGATGACCAGGTATATACTTATCGGTTCTCAGTAACGGAAGTACTTAGGATGACCTAGCTTTCAACATTTATCTGATTGAGCACGGGTGCTACTACATGAAACATTCTGAAGGTCTGATGATGACCAGGTATATACTTATCGGTTCTCAGTAACGGAAGTACTTAGGATGACCTAGCTTTCAACATTTATCTGATTGAGCACGGGTGCTACTACATGAAACATTCTGAAGGTCTGATGATGACCAGGTATATACTTATCGGTTCTCAGTAACGGAAGTACTTAGGATGACCTAGCTTTCAACATTTATCTGATTGAGCACGGGTGCTACTACATGAAACATTCTGAAGGTCTGATGATGACCAGGTATATACTTATCGGTTCTCAGTAACGGAAGTACTTAGGATGACCTAGCTTTCAACATTTATCTGATTGAGCACGGGTGCTACTACATGAAACATTCTGAAGGTCTGATGATGACCAGGTATATACTTATCGGTTCTCAGTAACGGAAGTACTTAGGATGACCTAGCTTTCAACATTTATCTGATTGAGCACGGGTGCTACTACATGAAACATTCTGAAGGTCTGATGATGACCAGGTATATACTTATCGGTTCTCAGTAACGGAAGTACTTAGGATGACCTAGCTTTCAACATTTATCTGATTGAGTACGGGTGCTACTACATGATACATTCTGAAGGTCTGATGATGACCAGGTATATACTTATCGGTTCTCAGTAACGGAAGTACTTAGGATGACCTAGCTTTCAACATTTATCTGATTGAGCACGGGTGCTACTACATGAAACATTCTGAAGGTCTGATGATGACCAGGTATATACTTATCGGTTCTCAGTAACGGAAGTACTTAGGATGACCTAGCTTTCAACATTTATCTGATTGAGTACGGGTGCTACTACATGATACATTCTGAAGGTCTGATGATGACCAGGTATATACTTATCGGTTCTCAGTAACGGAAGTACTTAGGATGACCTAGCTTTCAACATTTATCTGATTGAGTACGGGTGCTACTACATGATACATTCTGAAGGTCTGATGATGACCAGGTATATACTTATCGGTTCTCAGTAACGGAAGTACTTAGGATGACCTAGCTTTCAACATTTATCTGATTGAGTACGGGTGCTACTACATGATACATTCTGAAGGTCTGATGATGACCAGGTATATACTTATCGGTTCTCAGTAACGGAAGTACTTAGGATGACCTAGCTTTCAACATTTATCTGATTGAGTACGGGTGCTACTACATGATACATTCTGAAGGTCTGATGATGACCAGGTATATACTTATCGGTTCTCAGTAACGGAAGTACTTAGGATGACCTAGCTTTCAACATTTATCTGATTGAGTACGGGTGCTACTACATGATACATTCTGAAGGTCTGATGATGACCAGGTATATACTTATCGGTTCTCAGTAACGGAAGTACTTAGGATGACCTAGCTTTCAACATTTATCTGATTGAGTACGGGTGCTACTACATGATACATTCTGAAGGTCTGATGATGACCAGGTATATACTTATCGGTTCTCAGTAACGGAAGTACTTAGGATGACCTAGCTTTCAACATTTATCTGATTGAGTACGGGTGCTACTACATGATACATTCTGAAGGTCTGATGATGACCAGGTATATACTTATCGGTTCTCAGTAACGGAAGTACTTAGGATGACCTAGCTTTCAACATTTATCTGATTGAGTACGGGTGCTACTACATGATACATTCTGAAGGTCTGATGATGACCAGGTATATACTTATCGGTTCTCAGTAACGAAAGTACTTAGGATGACCTAGCTTTCAACATTTATCTGATTGAGTACGGGTGCTACTACATGATACATTCTGAAGGTCTGATGATGACCAGGTATATACTTATCGGTTCTCAGTAACGAAAGTACTTAGGATGACCTAGCTTTCAACATTTATCTGATTGAGTACGGGTGCTACTACATGATACATTCTGAAGGTCTGATGATGACCAGGTATATACTTATCGGTTCTCAGTAACGAAAGTACTTAGGATGACCCAGCTTTCAACATTTATCTGATTGAGTACGGGTGCTACTACATGATACATTCTGAAGGTCTGATGACTTATGTTGCTATTTCTTGCTTTTGATAAACAACGACACAGCTAATCAGTCCGAAAAACTGATCAACGAGGATGATGCCATTTTAATACCCTAAATCGAATATTTATCCAAAAATTTTTAGTTAAATGTCTACAATACGAAAAAAGTTTCACTTAAACCGTGGTTTCATAAAACCACACAATCTTTTATAATTTTACTGCATGAAAATTGTTTTAAACAATCCCAGTTTAGGTGGTTCCAGTTTAAAGCTCTCAAGTGTAGAAAACTGGACTGAAATTGCAAAATATTTTAGTTTTTCCTTTATATAAACACTAAATGTTAATTGCGTTCTAAAGGCGATCCCCAATTTTCGGCCTCGAACCATATGTAATCTGTGCTAGAACATCGGACTAGACAAGAGTAAACTATATATCAAAAAATTGGTCTTATTTATAAGATAAACATATTTAAATCTTAGCTCAGCTGCTGTTGCCAAATGAACAAAATAATGCAAAAAAGTTTTCACAGTATTTACCTCATTACATACGATTTTATAATCGATTGAATCGATTGATAATGATCGATTGATGGAACATAATAATATATTTTATGTATTATTTAGTGATTATAATTATAATATTAATTTATTTTTTACATATTTTCGTATTCCATATAAATCAAAACTATGTAATATATTATAATTACCATTCAATCGTTACGCTAATTTTATTAAATTACATTTCGAATATTTTGACATCGATTAATCGATTGACAACAATGATGATGTAATCCCTAATAATGTCATTTTGGTAACCATAGTATTTATAAATAACACCACTGTATTGTCATATTTGTCATCGATCTTTCATCTTTCTACGCGTGTTCTTGTATATTTTTACTATCAAATATTTTCAGCGTATTTGGAGTCCTATTTACTATTGAAACTCATCGACACGTACACAGTGATTTTAATTTTCTATTGTATTCGCTTTCGTACTTGTGTTTTGGTGAATGTGTTTCGCAGTTTCGCTACAATTTCTTGCAAACCAATACTATATGAATATGGACTCCTTAATCGCCTGTTTTGTGACTGACAAAGGTTCAGAATAAGTCCTGAACACTGGATAACGTACCCTATACATCTTTAGAAGATCAGGAAGTTGCTGTGGCCATACTTACAATGAGTACCTATATTATGGTATCTTGATTGGGCAAGGTACTAACGAAATATAACGCCTCCTGCACAACTACACGAAATATTAATATATTATAATGATAACTAATAAAATCTCTTGAAATATGCAATAGCTTTTATTATACAACCTTTTTATGACATTCGTTAAGGGTGCGGCACAACTACACGAAATATTA
Source organism: Thymelicus lineola (assembly GCA_963932265.1). Classification (NCBI taxonomy): domain Eukaryota; kingdom Metazoa; phylum Arthropoda; class Insecta; order Lepidoptera; family Hesperiidae; genus Thymelicus; species Thymelicus lineola. The sequence goes on from OZ010708.1 coordinate 2,396,855, forward strand.
ATATATTATAATGATAACTAATAAAATCTCTTGAAATATGCAATAGCTTTTATTATACAACCTTTTTATGACATTCGTTAAGGGTGAAAACCATTGAAGTAGTAGATATTATAATAGACACCCGCCAACGTAAGTGTAACATACATATTAAATAGCACTGTGACACGAGTATGACATAATCATAACTTATAATTAAGGTGATTCGTTCTAGGATTTCCTTAGTTGGCCATTGCTGGCAGCCGTGAAAATTGGAGAAATTGAACTTTTTGCAATAATCTAATTAACAGCCAATTTCCAGTCTTGTCTACTTAGGCCTGAGTTTCTATGGAAACTGGGGTTCTCCTTTGAAAGCTTCTATGTCTGCTAGAAGTGCCACACAGTTTTGATGATCGGACAGTCTGTCAGTCAGTCAGTATGGGAGTGACGAAATTAAGAAACTTTGACTAGTTATAATTCTTAAACTACTGGTTCAAATTGATTGAAATTTGAAATATACCGTGTAAATATATACAATGCCTACTTGGTTACTGAAAATGCAGGCTTCTAGCTTTATCTACAACGAAGTTATAGGGGTTCGAAAATAGCCTGAACTGCTTCGAGAAAAGGGATGGTACGGCCGTACTGCTTTTTTTTGCTCGACTTGGCGGGGGCACTGCCGTGCCCCCAGATCTCATACATGATAATGAACTCAATGTTCTGTCACCAAGGAAACTTCTTAAACTTCTTTCTTTTAAATTAATAGTATCCTTTCTATGTACTTGCGTTATTATACGTTTATTTATTATCCGTTGCGTTATTATCCGTAATTACGGATTTGAACTCTTCAATTACGTATTTGTGGGACTCTTAAAATCTGTCCGTAATTACGTATTTGCGTAATTACGTAAGTACGTATTGGAATCCTTACCGGCAACGCATCAGTGATGCCTTTGGTGTTGCTGATATCCATGGGCAGCGATAGCCACTTACCATCTGGTGGATCGTCAGCTCGCTTGCCGGTTGTTTCCATAAAAAAAATGAAAAATTCCCAAAAATAGGTTATATGATTAATTTACAAGGAAAACTATCACGGCTATGATAGCGTAAGTAGTTAATGAGTAATAGTCGATAAACTTACTACTTTGGAACCATTGAAGTATTATTACTAGCGTATAGAACCGACACCGCGAACACCATGCATGTCCCAATGCATTGGCGCCGCGTGGCTTCAATCTTCAATGGATTCATTCCATTTTGAAAGGAGAACGGGGGCTCTATTTTGAAAATGGAACCTCCCGGCGCCGCGGCGGGCGGACACATTTTGTTCGAGATGTCTGTTCTATGACATTATACTTTAATGTTCGGAACCCTATTGCGCGTGGCCTGACGCACACTTGGCCGGTTTTATTACATTACGATTACAGTGTAATATGTTTCAGTAGAAAGTTATAGTATCGTTGTTATTGTTAGTAGTTGGAGTACAATGGTGGCGTTAAAGCGGTGGACACTGCGTCAAGTGAGTAATTATAAAACAAATATCATTTAGTCCGTGACCTTACGTGTAAATAAAATAAAATATGTTATTTATATTGTGTTGCCCGCAGCTTCGATTACGAAAATTATGTTTTACCTTATTTGTACCTTAAAGAAGAAAATTTAAAAAACGGCGAATTTATATTGAATTACTTATATTTAGAAATTTATATATTCAAACCCTCGATACAATCACAAAGGATTTCTCTAGGAGCGGGTTTTGAAAAATAAGCAATATTCACATTAATTTGTATTTTTTTCTTCTTCTTGCAAAATTTTGAAAAACTGAAAAATACATGTTGCATCAATTTAAGCAATAAATGTTTTATTGCAAATTTCAAGCAAATCGGTTGAGTTTTTAAATGTTCCATACAAATTTTCATTGCATTTCCCAGGGAAACCTTTTAATTTTCCGGGATAAAAAGTATCCTAAAGTATAACCCAGAGTAACAATTTCACCAATTTTCATCGAAATCCGTTCAATGCTTTTCATGTGATGCCCGGACCGACAAACAGACAGTTGAGTTTTATTATAGTATACATAGATTATAGATTATTGTATTTGGTATACAAATAGAGTATTTGTATTGTATTGTTCCGTTTTAACTACGGAGTACTGACCCCTGTAACATCCTGATCTCATGTTTCCAGGCGGTGATCCTCAGTGGCCTGGTGTGCTGCAGCATCACCAATGGCTATATCTTCGGCCAAATGTCTGGAATGGTGGAAGCTCTGTACTACCCCGAGGATGGCATCCACTTTCCATATGCACAAATACCTTTGATAGGTGAGGGCATAAAGGTAGATAGGTTTAAAAGAAGAAATACACAAATCTACCTTGAATACCCCCTAGATAACATCCTTATGAATTAGTTAAAAAAGAAAATAGTGAAAAAAAGTAACGGCTGAAAGGTAAAACGGATTCGAGTTTTCGGATAACGTCTGATCTGAGGGTCCAATATTTTCGGCTTTATCGACTAGGTGCAACTTCTTAGTTTGAAATAAATTAGCTGAAAAGTTTTTACTAATTTTTAACTAAAATTTTACATACAGTTTTTGATTCAAAATGCCATACTTTATAAGAAAATGAACTTTACAAGTTTTAGTACGGAAAAATTTTGTAGGGTTACCATGATTCCATTTTGGATCGCTGTAGCTTGCCGACCACGGTCTACACCTACCTACATACATACGAGAAGATATTTCTACGCTACCCCCTGTTCCCTCCCGAATTCTTTGAAAATTCCGGTGAGGGAAAGGGACCGCCGACGGTCGTGTACAGGTGCGGTGTACCGCTGGCTGACCGTGGGCAGTTGGGGGCCTAAGTAGTGGTACCGGCATCTGCGTAAAATCCTGAGATGGCTCCATCATGCCGGTTGGCGACCGGATGAGGGGACCTGATGGCGATCTCCGTGGTGGTTCGGGCGTCTCCGCAGTCTCCAAGCTAAGGCCCCAATGACATAGCGACACCAATTTTTTTTGTCACTTGGTTAGCTTCGCAGCGCCTCGTTCGTTGTATTTAGTCTGAATAAAAATGTTTTCTTTCTTTCTTTCTTCAATTGTGGTTTTCATCGTCATTATGCGCACCGCGAAGGACTGGAATAGCTTGCCTGCATCTGCATTCCCGTCCACCTATGATGTGGATGTTTTGAAGAAAAGAGTGAATAGGCTTTTATTAAGTTAGTGCGCTCACTATCCTGGACCACATCTTCACTTACCATCAGGTGGGATTGTGGTCAAGTAGTAACTTATTTTTAAGTTAAAAAAATCTGGAATCATGGTTACCCTACAAAATTTTTTCCTATTAAAAATGTAAAGTTAATTTTCTCATAAATTATGGCATTCTGAACAAAAGACCGTATGTAAGATTTTAGTTAAAAATTAGTAAAAACTTCAACTAATTTATTTCAAACTAAGAGGTTGCACTTAGTCTATAAAGCCGAAAATATTGGGCCCTCAGATCAGACGTTATCCGAAAACTCGAATCCGTTTTACCTTTCATGGTCGTAGCGTACATATCAACTCGGAAAGGGATCGGCACCGGATCGCCTCGCCGTCAACCTAACGTAAGCGCGTTACCAACCGACCAACAGCTCCAAATCGACTCGGCTACGGCTAGGCGACGCCGCGCTTACGGCTCGAATGACAGCAGTTCGCCGACGCAGCGGTAGCCGCGGCGCCGCGGCGCGGGGCGTGCACTAGGAAACGGAAAGTCGAAGGATAGCGTACGGTGAGACGTAAGCGCGGGTACGGCAAGTCGTAAACGCACCGTACCGCGGTTCGTGAGCTTGTCTCGAGGCGAGGCGATTACGTTACGAATCCGATAAGTGTGCTTTACAGTAGGGAGTTTCATACAAAGAATACTGACATGCAAGAGTTGATACGTTTACGTTCCGTTTACGAGTTGATATGTGTGCTACGACCATCAGCCGTTACTTTTTTTCACTATTTTCTTTTTTAACTAATTCATATGGATGTTATCTAGCGGGTATTCAAGGTAGATTTGTGTATTTCTTCTTTTAAACCTATGATTCGCCTGGGCCCTCACTTCATAAACGTCTGGATTTAGGGCCCAAGTAAAACTGCGATAAATCTGTAATGTTACTCTCTAGCCAGTTGAGAATGACATAAATCATTTTAAGAAATTCTTAACTAAATTCTAGAATAAAAATTATTGAAACATAGGTAGTACTTTCTGAGATTTATACCATGCCTTTTTCTGTAGGCATCTGAACTGAGGGCCCAAAACATTTGCCCATAACATCTTTAATTTACGTTTAAGAAATTTATGAGTGTTTGCGTTAAGTTTTAACTAATTTTAACTAAATCCTCTATAAATTTCAATTCGCTACGCCAAAAAAGAAAAAGTTGGCCCTCAGTCCAGACGCACACGTTTATAGACCACCATAAACAGTCACGGTGTCTTCTTGCCCTAATTTATAATTTAAAAATAAGGCCAATGTTTTCTATTTATTATATTATTTTTTTACACCTATTGTTTATGAAATAAGACACCTAAAATACGAATTATTATGTCCAATGGAGAAACTAGTGTATCGATATATATCTATACTTCATTTCAGTTTCTTCAGTATACCTCACCAGCGTCTTTGGCTACGCGCTCGCTGCTATCATCACCGAAAAGATTGGCAGGAAACGAGCCATCACCTTCTTCACAATTCCCATCATCATAAACTGGGTTTTGCTGTACTTCGCTCGTGAAATGATACTCTTCATAATATCCAGAATCTTCATCGGTGTCTGTTTTGGTGGGATGCTGTCCATGTACGTCATCTCCACGGCGGAGTATACGTCTCCAAAGATCAGAGAACTGTTCTTGATTATCACGACGTCAGTTGGCCCTGCAATTGGCGCAGCTTTGGGACATATCTTCGGAATATTCTTCCATTGGCGAACTGTCGCGTTGATAGGAATAGTGCCCACAGCTTTAGCAGCGATACTGCCATTATTTTCAGAGGAGAGTCCACCGTGGTTAGCATCCAAAGGCAGGTACGATGAATGCGATAAAGCCTTTAGACGCCTGCATGGTTCTAATCGTAATTCTGAAATGGAGCTGAGAGTTTTGAAGGAGATAGAGAAAGTGAAGGAGCAAAAAATTAAAGACACGGGGTCCTACGCCTTCATGAAGTTTAAAACAGCGTGGAAGAAGCCATACTTCTGGAAGGTTTTGATATTAAGCTCTGTGATTAATGTGTATATTACTGCAGCAGGGAAGATGTTATACAGCATGTTAGCTATCACCATGCTGATAAATATCACGGGTAATACAAATGTTTTACTTTTTACATTACTGATAGATGGATTCGTGATCTTAGGAGCGTGTTTAGCTTGTGTTTTTGTGAAGAAATGGAAGATGAGAACTTTGTTGTTCTCCGCAGGAGTCACAGCTAATATTCTACTAATATTCCTTAGTGGATTTATGTACTTTTATCCTGAGAAAAATAAATTTTCGGACTTGGTTTGTTGTGTAACTTTAGCTCTGTATTTTATTGTGGTAAATGCTGGACCGTATCCAGTTTTAGAAACATTTATAGGGGAGATATTTCCCTTAGAGTTGAAGGCGTATTGCTTCTTTTTATCAGGTTTAGTGTTAAGTGTCGCATTGTTTTTGAGCGTTAACCTAGTCAATATGATGTTTATAACTTTAGGCTATCATGGCACTTTTCTAATTAATGCTTCAATAACTTCACTTTGCTTAGTCTATTTCTGGTTCAAGTTACCAGAAAGTAAAGACAGAACTTTGCAGGAGATTGAACTGTTCTTTAAGAATAATACTTTTGATGAAGTCGATAAGGTTCTGAGTGGGCAAGAAGTTAAAGTCCTCATTTAGTGAGATGTCTTGAAGCAGACTTCCTTCATTTGCTATTAGGTTAATATTTAATTTGTCTTCTGCTTGTACTGTAGACGTTGCATTATAATTTGTTTTAATTCTTGAATCTCTTTTGATACTTGAATTTTTTTTGAGAAATAGTTTTATGAGAATCTCCAAATAAAATAATCTGATGTTGAGTTAGTATTATAATTATGATTTGTAGTTTTTGATCATTGTTTACCCTCTTTTAGACATTTGTATATTATTGTTATTTACCAAAAAGGACTCGTCTAAGTAATGACCTATAGCTAAAACTATACTCTATAACTAATTTTTTCCAATAAATCATTTTCATTTCCAATTAATCATTTTAATTTTATTTATTTTTTTCATTTTCATTGTAAATTAAGTACTTAATAGATAAAAAAAATCGATATTACTATTACTAGAGAGGTCAAAATTTGACCGTATGTGTCAAAACGTTGGTTCAAATTGACGTTTGTGAGTTTGTGTGTATAGGTTTATTAAGCTTCTATGTATGTCAATTGCATGTAATAAATGATAATGAATGTCATGTTTATTTTTATTAATTTTATGTGTTCCTTATATTATAATTATACTATATCATATTACAATTTCACTAGTGATATTATAATTTAACGGTAAATTATCAATCGACTTCATTTCTTACAATTTAACGGCTTGGTTTTAGTGACATATATCACGGGGACACTTTAGTGATCTATATATATAAAATTGAAAAGAGACACACCACTGATTAAACAAAAAATCTCAGAAACTACCGTACTGATTATGATGAAATTTGGCAGGGAGATAGATTATGCTAAGGAGACGTCAGCTAAGAACGGATTTTTGGAAATTCATCCCCTAACTAGCAAAAATAGGGGTCCGAAGTCATTTTCATACAAACCAACTTCGTCAGTTTTAGAGTTATAAGTATGATTTTTTTTATATAAGTTTATAGTAATAAACAAAAATTTAATTTAGTACATTTTTTTTGGAAAATCATCCCTTAAAGGGTTAATTTAGAGGATAACAGTCAGTACTCAACTACGTCATTTTTGAAGTTAAAAACATGAAAATTTACATATTAGCTCAAAATTAGAAACTAAATTTTTAAGTATTACATTTTTTTGGAAAATCATCCCCTAAAGGGTTAATTAAGGCGGCACAAGTTAGTATGGGAACTTCGTCAGTTTTGAAGTAAGAAGGGTGAAAATTTGTATTTAAGCTTATAGTTAGAGACAAAAATAACTGTATCACGGTTTTCTTGAAATTCATCCCCTAAAAATAGGGGTTGGTAGTCAATTACATACAAATCAAGCTCACCAGTTTTCGAGGTATAAATATGATTTTTTTTATGTAAGTTTATAGTAATAAACAAAAATTAAGTTTAACACATTTTTTTGGAAAATCATCCCTTAAAGGGTTAATTTAGAGGACAACAGTCAGTACTCAACTTCGTCATTTTTAAAGTTAAAAACATGAAAATTTACATTTTAGCTCAAAATTAGAAACTAAATTTAGTAGTATTACGTTTTTTTGGAAAATCATCCCCTAAAGTGTTAATTAAGGCAGCACAAGTTAGTATGGGAACTTCGTCAGTTTTGAAGTAAGAAGGGTGAAAATTTGTATTTAAGCCTATATTTAGACACAAAAAATAACTGTATCACGGTTTTCTCGAAATTTGTCCCCTAAAAATAGGGGTTGGTAGTCAACTACATACAAATCAACCTCACCAGTTTTCGAGGTATAAATATGAAAATTTCTATGTAAGTTTATATTAATAAACAAAAGTTAACTTTAACACGTTTTTTTTTGGAAAATCATCCCTTAAAAGGTTAATTTAGGCGATGTAACATAGTATGCAACTTCGTCATTTTTGAAGTTAAAAACATGAAAATTTACATATTAGCTCATGATTAGAAACAAAATTTAAAAGTTATTTATTTGTTTATTTTGGAAAATCAACCCCTAAAAGGTTAAATAAGAGTGTGCAATTTAGTATGGCAACTTCGTCAGTTTTGAAGTAAGAAGGGTGAAAATTTGTATAGGTATAAGCTTATAGTTAGACACAAAAAATAACTGTCATGGTTTTCTCGATATTTATCCCCTATGGGGCAAAACTAAGGGCATGTAAATATTTAAGAAAATTCGTCATTTTTGAACACTGAAGTAATGTAAAACTTGATATATTGTAAGCTTATAATTAAGAAAAAAAAATTGTAACAGGTTTTTTTTTGGAATTTCATCCCCTAAGAGGTAAATCATGCATGGTTGCAAGTTTTTCAGGAACTTCGTCATTATGAAAATTAATATGTAAGCTTATAGTGAGAAAAAAAATTTTGCGTAGGGGACTTTACGGATGGGAGGGGAGAGGGACAGGAAGCTGGAGAGAGACCGGGAGAGGGAGAGGGACAGGGAGCGGGAGAGGGAACGGGAGCGTTAGAGAGAGAGGGACAGGGAGCGGGAGAAGGAAATGGACAGGAAGCGGGAGAGGGACCGAGAGCGCTAGAGGGAGAGGGACAGGGAGTGGGAGAGGGAGATGGACAGGAAGCGGGAGAGGGACCGAGAGCGCTAGAAGGAGAGGGACAGGGAGCGGGAGAGGGAGAGGGACAGGGAGCGCGAGAGGGAGAGGAACAGGAAGCGGGAGAGGGACCGGGAGCGGGAGATGGAGAGGAACAGGGAGCGGGAGAGGGAGAGGGGGAGGGACCGGGAGCGGGAGAGGGAGAGGGACAGAGAACTAGAGAGGGAGAGGAAGCGGGACAGGAAGCGGGCGAGGGATCGGGTGCGGGAGAGGGAGAGGGACAGGAAGCTGGAGAGGGACTGGGAGTGGAAGAGGCAGAGAGAAAGAGGGAGAGGATTAATATTGAAATTTATAATCAATAAATAACACTTCAATAACGTGTTAGATGTATATGTTAGATGTGTATGAAAAAGAAGAAACAAATTAATGTAAATATTGTTTATTTTTCAAAACCCGCTCCCGGAGGAATGATTTGTGATTTTATCGTAGGTTTTACTTTTTAAATTCCTAAATTCAATATAAATTAACCTGTTATTAAATTTTCTTCTGTGAGGGGTATAAAATTACAAATATGATAAGCATAATTTCCGCGTGCGAAGCTGCGGGCAACTGCTAGTATTATAATAAATCTAGGTAGGTATATTATCATGAATGAAGTTGTAGTGGGAGTATCATTACAATGTCCCCGTGATATTACAATGTCACTAAAACCAGGCCGTTAAATTGTAAGAAATGAAGTCGATTGATGATTTACCGTTAAATTATAATATCACTACTGAAATTATAATATCACGGCATTGACAATTTACCTACGACATATACAAATATTAGTTTTCTACAGTCCTTAAAAAATAAGTAAAATATATAGTATTCTCTTGACATAATTTGTAAGTAATTTGGTTTTGACGGGATAACGTCTTATAAGTCAATGAACAACGGCTGCATGCACGAAAAAGTGTCACGTAATGTGGGCTTCGCCGCAAAAAGAATACCTAGAGATCTAAATGAGTGCCAAGTTCTATGCAAAATCGAAATATGTATTTACAGGAACAAAATAACATTATGAACAAGTATTAAACTCTATTTCTTTGCTTTATTGGATACCTATAATAATTGCTGTTATTTAAAAATGTGAGATCTAAAAGTAGGTTAGATTTGACTTGGCCAGTTTTCATTACATCAGTCATTTTAAAAAGTTATTCAACATTTTAATTCTGATAAAAACTGGCCAAGTCAAATCTAACCTACTTTTAGATCTCACATTTTTAAATAACAGCAATTATTATAGGTATCCAATAAAGCAAAGAAATAGAGTTTAATACTTGTTCATAATGTTATTTTGTTCCTATAAATACATATTTCGATTTTGCATAGAACTTGGCACTCATTTAGATCTCTATTCTTTTTGCGGCGAAGCCCACAGCCAAGCATAATTTTTGTATTGAACTTGGCTCTCCTTTTTTACATTTATGTTTTTGGTGGGATTATTATATTACATGAAAAGTTGCTTCTAGAGTTCGGATATGCAGTTTCATAATTTAACAGCGATCAAACATCAAACGAAGTAAGTTTGTAGCCATGCCAATAGATGGCGCTAGTAAAATGAATACTGAAACACGCTGTTGAGATTTCTTGGAAACTATATAGGTAACTCATACTAAATTTTCGAGATTAGATGTTCAACGTGTTGAAGAGCGTTGAACGATCCCACTTCTGATGTTATTATTTTTGAAATGGCACTCTTTCTAGTGCCGTGTAAACTGTAATGTGAATTGTGATCTATTTTGTATACATAGACATACCAGAGTTTATCAATAAGTTGAATTGAATACAGTGTTACCAACCCTACTGTTTTAACTAGTAGATTTGCCGTTTTTACATTCATGTCCTTGTTTTCTGTTTCATTCCTAATTTTTACTGTTTTCCAATTAGCGGCCAGCGCCACCTATTGCACTATGCTAAACAGCTAAATTGCTATGCTATGAAATAACTGATTGCTAAGTACTCATTTGAGGCCACTAAAAAGCACATGAAAAAATTTAACAAAAATATGTATGATTTTAAAAAGGAAAATGAGACTGAAAATACTGAAGATGAGGCAATTGAGGAAAGTAGAAATTAATTTTACTTTGATTTTTGTTTTTTATTTTTCTGATCATTGATACAATAGGTATAACAATGTATGCGAGTCCTGGTAAATAATAAAAGTAGGTGATTGTTTTCATTATATGAGAAAGGTATGAAATCTGCCATTTTTTACTTTACCTACTATTTTTTTATTGGTGAGCTGTTGTTTTTTTTAGCTTTTAAGGGTTGGCAACACTGATTGAACATAAGCCGATTCCATAAAAGTGGGAAGTCCGGTTTGGTTGGTTGTATATTTTCATAGACTATATCCTATTTGCTTGCCATTTATAGATGGGATTAGAGGGTTGCCAGGTCGGCAAACAAAAAAAAGACTTTAAATGAAGTACATCGTTTCCAATAAAAAAAGAATCATCGAAATCGGTAGGCGTGATATTGAGTTATTCGTCCATTTGTCGCGCACATACTTAATGCAAAAAGACTTATATGGTTTTCTCATAAATGCCATTGTCAGATCTCGATCTTTAAGTGGGACTACATGATAAGCACCAGCTTTCGATTAAAAAAGGAATCATAAAATTCGGTTCACCCAGTCGAAAGTTCTGAGATAACAAACATAAAAAACAGTCGAATTGAGAACCTCCTCCTTTCGCATTGACTGCGCTCCCGCGTGCCCCCCTCGCGCAGCGCCGCTAACTTCAGCCCGACTAAGGGAACATACCAAAACCACGTGCCTCATTTAGGGGGGGGAGGGGGGTCTTCAAAACACCACGATTGGCCACAGAGGGGAGGGGGGGGTTTAGGTTTTTGTCACGTAGTCAATATTTTAGCAACCATTGCGCCACAAAGTCGTCAAATATAAGCAAAATTATTATTTTTTTAAACTCTGTTTTTGCAAAAAAATATTGAAAACCGTATTTATCAATTACCACGTGAAAATTAGGGGGGGGTCTTCTCATATACTACGGATGGGGGGGGAGGGGGGTAAAAAGTTGGAAAAAATGGGTTACGTGGTTTTGGTATGTTCCCTAATGAGTTTGGAGATTATTGTAACACTTTGTCACATACGGTCGAATTTTGACCTTTCCGCGCTTAGCGGGTCTCTAGTAATAATTATTTAGTATCAAATTTTCTACAACACAAAATAAAACGAATTTAAAGATAATCATAATTATTATATATTTAATCAACATCAGATTATTTTATTTCGATATTCTCCTAATACTATTTCTCAAGAAAATAATTCAATTTAAATAACTATGAAAAGAGATTAAAAATTAAAATAGATTATATTGCAACCTCTACAGTTCACGTAGAAGACAAATTAAATATTAACTTAATAGTAAATACAGAAAGTCTGCTTTAAGACATCTCACTAAATGAGGACTTTATCTTTTTGTCCATTCTGTACCTTATCGACTTTATCAAAAGTATTATTCTTAAAGAACAGTTCAATTTCCTGCAAACTTCTGTCTTTACTTTCTGGTAACTTGAACCAGAAATAGACTAAGCAAAGTGACATTATTGAGGCATTAATAAGAAAGGTCCCATGGTCATCAAAGGTCCAGAACATAACATTGACTAGCTTAACACTTAGAAACAATGCGACACTTGACACTATACCCGATATAAAGAAGCAATACGCCTTCAACTCTAAGGGAAATATCTCCCCCATTAACGTTTCTAAAATAGGACAAGAGCCAGCATTTACCACAATAATAAACATAGATAAAGTTACAAATTTGACCAAGCCGTAAAATCCACGTCGTTGATAATAAAAGTACATAAATCCACTGAGGAATACTAGTAGAATATTAGCTGTGACTCCTGCGGAGAACAACACGGTCCTCATCTTAAATTTCTGTACCAAAACACAGGATACACACGCTCCTAAGATCACGAATCCATCAACTAGTAATGTAAATAGAAAAACATCTGTACTATACGTGATATTTGCCAGGAAGGTTATAACGAGCGAGCTGTATAAAAATTTCCCTGTTGCAGCAATATACAGATTAATCAAAGAGCCTAATATCAAAACCCTCCAAAAGAATGGCTTCTTCCACGCTGTAATAAACTTCATGAAGGCGTAGGACCCCGTGTCTTTAATTTTTTGCTCCTTCTCTTTCTCTATCTCTTTCAAAACTATCAGCTCACTTTCAGAATCACGGTTAAAACCATGCAGGCGTCTAAAAGCTCTATCGCATTCATCATACCTGCCTTTGGAAGCTAACCAAAGTGGGCTCTCCTCTGAAAATAATGACAGTATCGCTGCTAAAGCTGTCGGCACTATTCCTATCAACGCGACAGTTCGCCAATGGAAGAATATTCCGAAGATATGTCCCAAAGCTGTGCCAATTGCAGGGCCAACTGACGTCGTGATAATCAAGAACAGTTCTCTGATCTTTGGAGACGTATACTCCGCCGTGGAGATGACGTACATGGACAGCAGTCCACCAAAACCGACGCCGACGAAGATTCTGGATATTATGAAGAGTATCATTCCTCGAGCGAAGTACAGCAACACCCAATTTATGATGATGGGAATTGTGAAGAAGGTGATGGCTCGTTTCCTGCCAATCTTTTCGGTGATGATAGCAGCGAGCGCGTAGCCAAAGACGCTGGTGAGGTGAACTGAAGAAACTGAAATGAAGTTGAGATTTATTGATACACTAGTTTCTCCACTCAACATAATAATCCGTGTTTTTAGGTGTCTTATTTGGTAAACAATCGTGGCACTATTCTTTACTGAAATTATATGAATTTAAATAGGTATAAAATTATTATTATAAAAAAATATTTTTTACACCTACATAAATCTTTTCTGTAACTAACAAATGAACCGACTCCAAAGAAAATGAGGACATCAACGTAGTCGAAGAAATACGCAATTTTAGGGATAACTCAAAAACTACTCGTCAAATCTCGATCAAATTTAAATGACAAGCACCAGTTATCAATTAAAACAAGAATCATAAAAATCGGTACATCCAGTAAAAATTTATGAGGTAACACGCATAAAAAAGTTGAATTGAGAACCTCCTTTTTTGGAGTAGGTTAAAAAGAAATGCCCTCACCTATCCAAGATGTTTCTTCATATCAGGGCCGGCCCGTCCATATAGGCGAACTAGGCGACCGCCTAGGGCGCTGGGATTCGGGGGGCGCAAATCGGCGGGACCGATACTAAGAAATTTTTATTTTTATTTTAATCGATGAAAGATTTACACAGACAAAAATATTAAATATAATGTTAGGTATATCTTTATAACGTGGATGACATGCAGAATAAAACTACCAAAGCTGTTCCAGAACCCTGTATATATACCTAGCTGATTTTAATGCAACAGAGTATGGAAAATTACAAACTACCGACTATTGTCTATAAGAAAAAGAATAATACCGCATAAAAATTAATTACATCTGTGAAAATGTCTAATTTTGTACTTAATTACAATTAGCTTACTGTCTTGTGACCGTAATTTTTCTATTATAAATTTTGACAATATTCTACAAGAAAGTCTAGTGAAGTTCTCAACTTCATCAAAGAGTCGATAATTTTTGAAACCAATCAATGTAGTTATATATTTTTATACCATCAGAAAGTAGAGATTTCGACGAACAAAAAGCGTACCGAGTTTTTTAAAAAAGCTGATATTTTGACGTGAGAATTTTTGATTGAAAATTAGGGTGCTTTTTCGATAATAATATTCTAAATCAAAAAAATTACAATGTATTTGGGAAAAACAATATGTTTATGTTTTTATCAAATTTTGTGAAAAAAAATTGTAAAATATAAAAATAAAAAACCGAAAACTTGGTTATTTGTATTTTTCACTTCAATTTTCAAGGTACGTGAAAAAAGTGTAATTACAAAAGTTGTAGATCTTTTTATTACCTACAACTTTAACTTATTCCATAGGCAAACTACAAGTGTAGTTTTGCAGGAAATCGAGATAAACCGTTTTTTACGCACTCAACCCTCCACTTCCCGACCTCTGATCGCCCGTAAATTACTTTTAATTTCATTTTTGTTATATTCTCTACCTTTCCCAATGGGTTTCATCCTACTATTATTTTTTTCACATTTTACCGTTTTCAAAGGCTTCTGGCGTGGTCTATACAGTAAGGATTGAGGAGATTGATTCCATTCTTGCCAAAATTAAGACAAGAAAAATAAAGAACAATGCCCAAAAATTATTTTTTATTTTTTGTAGCGTCTTAAAACGTCAGTTATACCGAAGCAATTCATTTATTTTTTTACGTATTTTAAAATTAATACCTGTGCCCGTAGTACCCAGCGTAAAATAATTTTATTAATAAGTGATGAATTGACTACAATAACAATTATGTCAACAATGTCCATTTTCATTCGGGCACTCACTTCGATACAAAGCTTGTATCAAGCAAGATATAGGGAGACTTCTGGCCAATATTACACACAGAATTTCGTTATAAATGTTGGTAACAAATGTAATGATGTCAAATTTCCATTTCCGGTTGTCAATCAAAAAAAAGTCAGAATAAAAAATAATGGTAAAAATTACGTTCTCCCCTACTCTATGACTCAATGGTTATAAGAATTCAATCTCAAAATACTTTGGTTCTGGGGTGTGTCTGCTGAAAATTCTTATATATCTAAGCTTAGAAATTAAAGCGGCTATTTTTAGAATTTTTTTTATTTTAAGACGCTAAAGTTGAAAATGAAATAAAACGATGTATGGCAGTTGGGCATTGTTCTTTTAGCAACTTTATGGTCCGTGAAATTTTTTTTTTAAGTTTTAGCATTTAATACAGCAGAAAAGGTATACTTAAATATGTAACAGCCAGTAGTATATTAGTTCATTAGTAACAGCGCAAACCCATTTATAGCTAGTTCACTTCATTCATTTTCAGTAGTATTTCAATAATATTATTTTTAATGCAACACATACCTTTGAAAACCTAGATATTATTATTAGAGCCTTTTTCCTTCTATTTAAAAATGAATATTTATTTAATTATTAATATTTAAGTTAAAACTAGTTTGCACTAGATGAAACGCGTTTGACAAAATATCTTAATTTTTAATTTCTTTTATTTAAAAAGTTTTATCTAATCTAATACCTTTAAACGAGCAATTCTTGTATATATATATATAATTGAAATCTCGGAATCGGCTCCAACGATTTTCATGAAATTTAGTATATAGGGGGTTTCAGGGGCGATAAATCGATCGAGCTAGGATTTATTTTTAGAAAATGTCATTTTATCGGTGTTTTCAGGCAATGATAAACTTCTACAATATACTCTTCCTGACATCTATTGGCAAGACAGTAGCAATACTAAAGCTACTTCAATAAATGGCGTTGTTAAGCAACACTAAACCGAGCAAAGCTCGGTCATCCGGGTACTTTTATTTAAAATGGCTAGAATGAGAATTCCACAGATTTGTTCTAGTTCTAACAAAGGCACGCAGTCATCACCACCTAGCCTTAACTGGTGAAAACACAATATTCTGGTTAAAAAACGGTTAACACATTATTAGGTAAATTAACTTGTTTATGGTAATAAATTTTGACAAAAAATTACACACCTTATTCGTTTACTTTATTGTTTTGTTACAAAATTTTTCTTAAGGGGGCGCCGTTTTAGTTTTTCGCCTAGGGCGCCAGAAATGCTCGGGCCGGCACTGCTTCATATGTGAAGTGGATGCCATCCTCGCGTAATAACAGAGCATTCAGCATTCCAGACATCTGGCCGAAGATATAGCCATTGGTGATGCTGCAGCACACCAGGCCACTGAGACT
This sequence comes from Thymelicus lineola, assembly GCA_963932265.1. Classification (NCBI taxonomy): domain Eukaryota; kingdom Metazoa; phylum Arthropoda; class Insecta; order Lepidoptera; family Hesperiidae; genus Thymelicus; species Thymelicus lineola. The sequence goes on from OZ010708.1 coordinate 2,413,119, forward strand.
CACTGCCTGGAAACATGATGAGGAGATCAGGATTGTTTAGGGTTCCGTAGTCAAGACGAAACCCTTATAGTTCCATCATGTCTCTCTCATGAAACTTAATGCCGCAATTAGACTCAACGATACTAGGGGCTGACTATTACTATAGATGATAGTGAAATAAAAGATAACTCCCTTGTTTAAATATTATTTTATGCACCACTTTCAAACACTATTACATAATTGTAGAGCTTCTTGATCGACGTCCAAAAACTAACTGCCGAGCGGGCAGCATTGCCACTTCGGGGGAAATCCCCACTCCACGATTACCTTCTCCACAAGAGCTTGTGATTGGTCGAAAGAGCTGCCCGCTCATTGGCCGTTGTTGTCAGTGAAGTCAATTCAAGTACTAATTTAACAATAACGTTAATTATTGTTAAATTAGTACTTGTAAATTAACAATAATTAAATAGTTATTAAATTGCTTATTTATACCTAAATCCAATCATGAAGTTAAACAGACGGTAATTTATCCAATGATGCTGACAATCACAATATAAATTCTGTACTAAGGAGCGATTTAAGTAACCGTTATGTGACTTTAGTGCGGCAGTTAGTGCTAGTAAGATGTAATTTGACATGAACATACATATTTATTAAAACTAAGTACAAAGATGTATTATAGAATAAAATATTATAAATTTTTTACCACCCCTTGTTAAAATGAGCACCAGCTTTCGATAAAAGAATCATCAAAATCGGTTCACCCAGTCGAAAGTTCTAATGTAACAAACATAAAAAATACAGTCGAATTGAGTACCTCCTCCTTTTTTGTTGTCGGTTAAAAAAACGCTATTACAATAGAGTTACTTTAAGCAATGTATAAATTTTATTTATATTATAAATACTACATCAACAAATACTCACATTATAAATAGCACATTTTATTTAAAAAGGTCACCGATAAAATGATATTTGTTTTATATTGTTGTGTATCAAGCTGTATAATTCATTGAAGTATAATGTCATAGACAGAACAGACATCTTGAACAAAATGTGTGTCCCGCCCGGGAGGTTCCATTTTCAAAATTTTGAGCCCCCGTTCTCCTTTCAAAATGGAACGAATCCATTGAAGATTGAAACCACGTGGCGCCAATGCATTGGCAGATACATGGTGTTCGCGGTGTCTGTTCTATACGCTAGTAATAATACTTCAATGGTATAATTACTCACTTGACGCATTGTCCATCGCTTTAACGCCACCATTGCAGACGAAATACTAGCAATAACAACGATTGAACGATATTATTCTATTCATGGAGTATAGAGGCAGAAGGAGGGCCTGAAAAGTGTCAGTAAAAACGCGCCCAATTACAGGTGGCGCTGCGGTGCGGTCTACAACAGCTATGTTCGAATATCTATTTCTCAGACACTAGCGCCACTCTGAAATGGCCATTATTGGAACCTCTATTTTCAGTAAACAGCTTGACACTTTTTCAATTTTTACCTCATATGAGATGGCTCTCCTTCTACCTCTATCCTCTATACTCCATGATTCTATTGAAACACAATTTCATTGTAATGTCATAAGTCTTGTGCCTGGTCAGTCACTTGAAAGAGCGCTCCGTAATCATTCATTCTGGATAAGGAACTATTATAGTTCACTCTAGTCATTCTATTAGGCCTATCAGGTCATCGTTACAAAGTACATAGTAGGTATACCTAAATGAAGGAAGTTTTTAATATCGTTTGCGGTTCGTCGTACTTTAATTATATGTGTATCGTCCATCCATCCATCAGCCCTTGGAGGTCCACTGCTGGACATAGGCCTCCCCTAACTTGCGCCACTCTGACCGGTCCTGAGCCTTCTGAATCCAGCGGAAGCCAGCTGTCTTCTTCAGTATTTCGTACTTAGCCTTATTGGGGGGCCTTACTAATAACACCATTATTACTATTCGGTAAGGTCAAGGTCAGCAATCCAGATATAATAATATATCCATGGTACAAGTCAACGCTTGGGCCGGCCCGATCGTGCCTCTCTATCGCTCGTTCCGTGCTCTCGCTTGCACGCTCAGGCTCAAGCGGAACGTGACACTTTTTCGTGCATGCAGCCGGTGTTCATTGACTTATAAGACGTTATCACGTCAAAACCAAATTACTTAAAAATTATGTCAAGAGAATACTATATATTTTACTTATTTTTTTAAGGACTGTAGAAAACTAATATTTGTATTATGTCGTAGGTAAATTGTCAATGCCGTGATATTATAATTTCACTAGTGATATTATAATTTAACAGTAAATCATCAATCGACTTCATTTCTTACAATTTAACGGCCTGGTTTTAGTGACATTGTAATATCACGGGGACATTGTAGTGATATTGTAAGGCAATGATATTTTGACAACTTCACTGGTCGTTAGATTATGAGGCCGTCTCTGATTGGTCCATGGTCCCCCGCCATGAAAAAACAACTGAACTCAAGTCGAAAAAGGATAGGTTAGGTTATGATTCTCTGATTTTATTTACGAGAAAAATAGGAACCCCGCCTGAATCTGTGACGTAGCCTTATTATGGCGTTTCCAAATATTCACTGTCATACATTTTGAAAAAATTTGAAAAAAATTAACCAAAGCACTATTCAAATAATATTTTACTATTTTTGTTTTGCAACTGACGAATAAAAAAGAACTGACCAATCAAAATGCTTGACGTCTCCCACTTTGTAGTGGGATTCTTCATTCATGATAATATACCTACCTAGATTTATTATAATATCACTAAAGTGTCCCCATGATATATGTCACTAAAACCAAGCCGTTAAATTAAAAGAAATGAAGTCGATTGATAATTTTCCGTTAAATTATAATATCACTAGTGAAATTGTAATATGATATATAATTATAATAAAAGGAACATATAAAATTAATAAAAATAAACATGACATTCATTATCATTTATTACATGCAATTGACATACATAGAAGCTTAATATACCTATACACACAAACGCACTATGTGTTATAAACCTCGATTTTGTTTCACTTTGTTTTTATTCGAAAATACTATAGTCCATGTCATTACAAACGTCAGAGTAAAACTCCCGATGCGATACAGCTTTTAGTTTTTTTTTGGACACCGTTTCAAAGTTTGCCCATATCCGGGTCTAAAAATTTACAAAATTATTTTTTGCAGAAAAACTAAATTGGATACTATAAAATTGATTATGCCAGTTAATTGTATAGATATAACTGTACTACCTTTAAAAAAAATGTCCATTTACTGTGGTTAAATAAAGTAAAAATTGTATTTTTATCATTTTCGGTCTTATTTAGTTTTCTCAGGTGTAATGCCGTATTAGATGAAGATTTATACATGAATCGATAGCTTATATAAATGACTATTATGTGTATTAAAATCATATTATAATTCCGTGTTATTCAAAAGTAATAATTAATTAAAGTTATATCCGGATTTTTTGTGGTTAGGGTTGTCACATCAAGATAATTTTAATTTCATCCGGTATAAGTTTTTTAATGTTCATTCACACAGCCTTTTATTTTAATAACGTTTTTCATACATAAAATAAATCTATTTGTAAAAATACAATATCTATTAATACTAATATTATATAGCTGAAGAGTTTGTTTGTTTGTTTAGTTGAACGCGCTAATCTCAGGAACTAAAGGTTCGAATTGAAAAATTATTTTTGTTTGATAGTCCATTTATCGAGGAAGGCTATAGGCTATCAGACTTTTGGAAATTCATCCCCTAAGGGGTTTAAATAGGGGTTTGAAGTCACTTTCATACAAACCAACTTCGTCAGTTTTACAATTATAAACATGAAAATTGATATATTAGCTCATGATTAGAAACAAAATTTAACAGCAATGCGTTTTTTTGGAAAATCATCCCCAAAGAGTTAAAAGGGGGTGCAAGTTAGCATGGCAACTTCGTCAGTTTTGAAGTAAAAAGGGGGAAAAGCGAGGGGGATGGGGAGGTAGAGGTAGAGGGAGAGGGAATTTAATGGTCTGATTTTTTAAACCTTCCAAAACTATAAAAGTTAAAATAACAAAGTATATCACTGATTATTAGGCGATACGAAGTTCGCCGAGACAGCTAGTACTAAATAAGATGTTTAGGGAATCCGAAAATCAAGTTAAAACGTTATCAAATTTTTTATTTTTTATTTATTAACAGTGAATGTGATCAATCGTCAAATTTTCAATTTTCGTTCTCGCTGTCTTTGAAAGTCGAAATTAAGTTCACACAATTTTTTTTTTACTTTTAGGTAAAAATTTTGTTTTATTTTTGTTACGAATGTGTGCGATGTTTTAAAAAACTTTAAAGTGCTAATGAACTTTTTAAAAATAAATAATGTTAATTCTGGTGTTACCGATTTTTTTTTCAGTATTTTTCCGTGGTACCTTACACCACTATAAATACATTTTATGACATAAATTAGGTAAAATCGAAACTTTTTGGCCAGTTGTAATGGGATATATGATATTTTTCTATATTTCTTTCTTTATGTACCATACAAAAAGTATAGAAACAAAGGCGGACTTGATGCTAAAAGCATTCTCTGCCAGTCAACCTTCGGGCAGTAGTAAAACAACGATGGCGGTATATTCGACAAAGGGAGAAAAAAAAATAATAATAAAGAAATACGCAGACTAAATAAATACAACACAAAATATATATATCTGTCACCGGAATATAATAAGAACCGTAAGTTTATAAATTTCCTAAGAAATTTATAAACTTTCGTAGGATTCTAAACGAGACATAAATAGTATTATTTTACGGCCACATTTTCGGAAATTGATAAACTTACCGAGCTCACTCGTAAAATAATAAGTGACCAATAACCAAACGCTCCTTTGTTGACGAAGTGAAATTTACCATACAGCTACGAAAGTTTTAAGTGGTCATGACCAAAACTTTGACATGATTGCACACGAAATCGAAGTTGGCGAATCAGATTCTTTCGATTTCAGTTGTTTTTTCGTGGCGAGGGGCTTCGCCATAGATGTCGACGGAACCCCGCTTCGCGGGGTTCCTATTTTTTCTTAAATAAAATCAGACAACCATAACCTAACCTATCCTTCTTTTGATTTGAGTTCAGTTGTTTTTTCATGGCGAGGTGCTTCGCCTTAAGTAGAGGTTATTAGCATATTATGTAAAAAAGTAAACCTGTATTATAGGTACCTAAATAGATTTAAAGTAAAAATACTGTTAGGTAGGTAATCGAAACTGATAGATTTAGTTTATAGTTTGGCAAGTCTGATTGTACCTAAGTCTATGGACACAAGCATTGCCACTGTCAACATCGACCAATCAGAGTGCAGTGTGTTATTTTCCGTATTTTAAAGAAGCGTAAAATTAAAAGCTCTTCTGTGATTGGTCGAGCCGTTTAGAATTTTACGGATGGGCAATCCGTTAGTTTATAAATTTACCACGAGACGTCGCAGATTGATAAATTTCCGAAAATGTGGCCGTAAAATAATACAATTTATGTCTCGTTTAGAATCCTACGAAAGTTTATAAATTTCCTAGGAAATTTATAAACTTACGGTTCTTATTATATTCCGGTGACATATCTATATGTATTTATACCCGAATAAATATTACAATACATACATCATATAATAACTATATACATATTCATAAATATTATATTATAAATATATATAATAAAACAGTATAACCGATATAAATATAGATGACGAATTCACTATACCTACAGATCTAAACCTACAAAGTGTGCCAGTATATCTCGTTGTCTTTTAAATGCCTCGTTAGAATCATGACCAAACGACTGAGGACTCTTAAGAATCAATTAAGATTTGAAAGATAAAACGATATTTTATTATTATATATTTTTTTATCTCCAGATACCAAATATTATTATTATCCGGATTTGAAATTGCCAACCCTGAATAAAAATTTAAATGTCGTTTATCTTTTGAATAACACGGAATTAGAATATGATTTTAATACACATAATAGTCATTTATTTAAGCTATCGATTCATGTATATATCTTCTTCTAATACGGCATTATACCTGAGAAAAATAAATAAGATCGAAAATGATAAAAATACATTTTTTACTTTATTTAACCACAGGAAATGGACAATTTTTTTAAAGGTAGTATAGTTATATCTATACTATTAACTGGCATAATCAATTTTATAGTATCCAATTTTGTTTTTCTGCAAAAAATAATTTTGTAAATTTTTAGACCCGGATATGGGCAAACTTTGAAACGGTGTACAAAAGAAACTAAAAGCTGTATCGCATCGGGAGTTTTACTCTGACGTTTGTAATGACATGGACTATAGTATTTTCGAATAAAAACAAAGTGAAACAAAATCGAGGTTTATAACACATAGTGAAACGTCAATTTGAAGCAACGTTTTGACACATACGGTCAAATTTTGACCTGTCTAGTAATAATAATATCGATTTTTTTTACCTATTAAGTACTTAAATTTACAATAAAAATGAAAAAAAAAACTTGAGAGGTGTCAAGGGACACCCGGATGGAACGAAGTTCCTTTCGATTTAAGTATTGTTTTACGCGCTCAGCAGTGTGATTCAGCAATACGAAACTAGATGGCGCTGGCACTTCAAAAAGTGTCGTGACAACTTTTCGTAAGAATTTTTTCCGTCTAGCCCCCTTTCATAACGCGCGATAAGGAACTTCGTTCCAAAATAAAAATAAAAATGATTAATTGGAAATGAAAATGATTTATTGGAAAAAATGAGTTATACAATAGCACCTAGGTATAGTTTTGGCTATAGGCCATTACTTAGACGAGTCTTTTTTGGTAAAGAACAATGATATACAAATGTCTAAAAGAGGGTAAACACTGATCAAAAACTACAAATCATAATTATAATACTAAATCAACATCAGATTATTTTATTTCGAGATTCTGATAAAACTATTTTTTTTAAAAATCGAATATCAAAAGAGATTCAAGAATTAAAACAAATTATAATGCAACGTCTACAGTACAAGCAGAAGACAAATTAAATATTAACTTAATAGCAAATGAAGGAAGTCTGCTTCAAGACATCTCACTAAATGAGGACTTTAACTTCTTGCCCACTCAGAACCTTATCGACTTCATCAAAAGTATTATTCTTAAAGAACAGTTCAATTTCCTGCAAAGTTCTGTCTTTACTTTCTGGTAACTTGAACCAGAAATAGACTAAGCAAAGTGACATTATTGAAGCATTAATTAGAAAGGTGCCATGGTAGCCTAAAGTTATAAACATAACATTGGCTAGCTTAACGCTCAAAAACAATGCGACACTTAACACTAAACCTGATAAAAAGAAGCAATACGCCTTTAACTCTAACGGAAATATCTCCCCTATAAAAGTTTCTAAAACTGGATACGGTCCAGCATTTACCACAATAAAATACAGAGCTAAAGTTACACAACAAACCAAGCCCGAAAATTTATTAGTCTCGGGATAAAAGTACATAAATCCACTAAGGAATACTAGTAGAATATTAGCTGTGACTCCTGCGGAGAACAACAAAGTTCTCATCTTCCATTTCTTCACAAAAACACAAGCTAAACACGCTCCTAAGATCACGAATCCATCTATCAGTAATGTAAAAAGTAAAATATTTGTATTACCCGTGATATCTATCAGCATGGTGATAGCTAACGTGCTGTATAATATCTTCCCTGCTGCAGTAATATACACATTAATCACAGAGCTTAATATCAAAACCTTCCAGAAGAATGGCTTCTTCCACGCTGTAATAAACTTCATGAAGGTGTAGGAACCCGTGTCTTTAATTTTTTGCTCCTTCCCTTTTTCTATCTCCTTCAAAACTCTCAGCTCCATTTCAGAATTACGATTAGAACCATGCAGGCGTCTAAAGGCTTTATCGCATTCATCGTACCTGCCTTTGGAAGCTAACCACGGTGGACTCTCCTCTGAAAATAATGGCAGTATCGCTGCTAAAGCTGTGGGCACTATTCCTATCAATGCGACAGTTCGCCAATGGAAGAATATTCCGAAGATATGTCCCAAAGCTGTGCCAATTGCAGGGCCAACTGACGTCGTGATAATCAAGAACAGTTCTCTGATCTTTGGAGACGTATACTCCGCCGTGGAGATGACGTACATGGACAGCATCCCGCCAAAACAGACACCGATGAAGATTCTGGATATTATGAAGAGCATCATTCCTCGTGCGAAGTACAGCAACACCCAGTTTACGATGATGGGAATTGTGAAGAAGGTGATGGCTCGTTTCCTGCCAATCTTTTCGGTGATGATAGCAGCGAGCGCGTAGCCAAAGACGCTGGTGATGTTTACTGAAGCAGCTGAAATGAAGTATAGATATATTGATACACTAGTTTCTCCATTGGACATAATAATTCGTATTTTAGGTGTCTTATTTGATAAACAATAGGTGTAAAAAAATAATATAATCAATAGAAAACATTGGCCTTATTTTTAAATTATAAATTAGGGCAAGCAGACACCGTAAGACTGTATATGGTAGTCTATAAACCGGACAAGTGCGAGTTAATCTCGTGTGGAAGGGGTTTCGTACGTTGATTATGTATTTACCGTTTTTTTCTATTTTATTTATTTTTGCGGTTTTATTTCCTGTAATATACACGTGAAGAACTATTTTCTGTATTTTGAAGTGAAACTTCTTTAGAATAGTTGTGATTTCAAACCGGATGCAACGGAAAAAACGACAGGTAAGAGACACAAATACAGATGAAGCCAGGAAAGAATGAGACAGAAATATTCATCAGTTAAAATAAATAAAAACGACATCGCGACAGTAAAAATGCTAAGTTGTATTCATAGATGGCGCGAGAAATAAGATAGAAGATTCGTTTTATTGCTAGATAGATGGCGCTAGCTGCTCATTTTACTCTTCATGGCGTTAGTTACCACTGTTTTCTTTTTCTTATGTTCGTGGTTATCTTTTATAAAGTGCTAAGTTGTATTCATAGATGGCGTGAGGAACAAGGTAGAAGATTCGATTTATTGCTTTTTCATCTCATTATCTTGAAACCAAAATTTTGGAAAGTTTCACTTCTACCACGTGTGAATTGCACAATTTACTTTTTTTTTCTTTTCCTTTTTTCGGAAAAATAGGTACCCTGTGTTATTACAGACCGTGGTTGCTATGTGCTAAATTTTACGAAAATCGCTTCAATAGTTTTTGCGTGAAACATCCGTAAAAACTGTAACATTGATAACATTATTAGGATTTAAATCCTGCAATATTGTTATCTTTGGTAACAGAGTTGACTACAAAAATATTTCCGTCAATCCCACGAATAGCACATAAAGATAGCATATTACGTAATACATAGCTAAGTGATAAAAAATAATATAATTGAATAATATTTTTTTAAACCGACTTTATAGTTTGTTACCTCTAAACTCCGTCATTCTATCAACTGCTATAAGTAAATTATAATTTAAAAAAACCCCGAGAGTTTTATTAACACTAAACAACTAAGAATATTCTCGATTAAGTTACCTTTCAGACAAAAAAAAACTAGTTCAAAATCGGTTCATCCGTTTGAGAGCTACGATTAGTATTTCTTATAAAATTTACATTGTTATGTATAATATTTACATACATCTATACAAAAAAATAAAATTGGAATGTCCGTTTGTAATATTAAAATAACCTATTACTAAGTGCATTTGGATGTATACCTAGACCTACACGGTATCTACATATACCAAAACAACATTTTTTTACAATTTTTGTCTGGCTGTCTGCTTGTTTCAGCTAATCTCTGAAATAGCTGGACCGATTTTGTCGGGACTATTACTAACAGATAGTTGATGTAACAAGGAGTAACTTAGGCTATTTTAATTTTAGAAAAAAAAATGAGAGGTGTCAAGGGACACCCGGATGGAACGAAGTTCCTTTCGATTTAAGTAATGTTTTTTGAAGTGATTCAGAAAGTTAGCGTGATTCAGAAAGTTGTACAGCGCCATCTCTGTAAAACTCTCTGAATCACTTCAAAAGTATCGTACCAACATTTCGTAAGAAAATTTTCCTTCTAGCCCCCTTTCATACCGCGCGATAAGGAACTTCGTTCCAAAAATAGTTTTAGAAAAAAAACGCGATACCAAGTTCGCCGGGTCAGGTAGTATTTACATAATAATCGACCATAAACCCCATAAACGAGTTACAGCTCAAGAGCATCAATAGACACCATTGACACGGAATTGTAGGCAAATGGTTCAACAGGATGGGGCCATGGGATAGGGTTCATTACGTAAGGGTCCCGTCCCGAGGTGAAGGGGCCCCTCAAAATCTCTACGTGACCTTATCTCGCAGGGGGAGGTGTAAAGTCATGGTTCTTATGGTTATAAGGGTTCCAATTTTACTTCAGAACCCTAAAAAATACAGTCGAAGTGAGAACCTCCTTTTTTGAAGTCTTTTAAAAATGGCCTAAATTGTCTTTACATAATAACCTTAAGCCCTCACCTATCCAAGATATTTGTTCAATTGTGAAGTGGATGCCATCCTCGTGGGAGTACAGAGCACTCAGCATTCCAGACATCTGGCCGAAGATATAGCCATTGGTGATGCTGCAGCACACCAGGCCACTGAGGATCACCGCCTGGAAACATGATGAGATCAGGATTTTACAGGGGTCCGTAGTTAAAACGGAGCAATACAATGCAAATACTCTTTATTTGTTTACCAAATATCTATACTAATATTATAAAGAAGAAAGATTTGATTGTTTGTTTACATTGAATAGGCTCCGAAACTACCGAACCGATTTGAAAAACTTTTTGACTGTTGGAAAGCTACACTTTCCCCGGGTGACATAGGCTATATTAAATACGACTTACGAGTAACCGAACCGCCCTCGCTTTGCTTTGGTTTTCTTTATTTTTTACACCTTGGTTTACATTATTGGAGTTTTATTAAGGATCCCTAATTTTTTTGAAAATGTAATATAGCCTATGTTACTCGGGGATAGTGTAGCTTTCGGGCGACCTTATCGGTAAGGTAGCGATCTCTTCCAGGCGACCTTTTGGACTTAGAAAAAGTTAGTACACAAAAAAATCCCTATAATTTCGTCATGGCCGTCCTTTCTTCCGCAACATAGCGCTGAGATCTAAGGATAAGGATGAAATTTTTTTCGTCAGTCACAACTCACAGTGTGAAGTATGGTTGAAGGTCTTTCAAAAATATTGATTGACGGTAAGATAAAGATAGCCAATCTTTGCCCATCGACATCAGCGTTTATACGGAATAATTTAGTGTTTAAACGGAATAACATAACTGTATATAAACAAAATTGTGATTTTTAAAATCGTCAAACAAGAAGGATGCATCAATTTCTACCTCTTCGTACCGTCTTTCTAAAGTGCAACGTTCTTTTATGGGACTAGGTATAAAAAGTCCCAAAACAAATTCGTGACTTACCAGTGGAATCTTTTAAGAAACGTGTAAAGGCTCAGCTCTTAGGCAAGGGCTACTATAGCTTGAATATTTAAATGACAAGGATGCTTGGAAATGACTAGCTAGGCAACTAGTTCTGCACAGGTTAGAGAATACCTATTTTTGTAATAGATATAAGTTTTATTTTTAAAAGATGTGCTGAGGAGTTTCTTTACGGCTTTTCTTCTCCTCCATGAAAAAGCACCTTTCAGAAAAGCTGGTAGATTAAAAAAAATGACTTGCATAAGAGTATCAGTGATACTTACATGAATAAAAAGATTATTTCATTTCATTTCATTTCATTTCATTAGCGACGCCAAAGGCATCTTTAAAGGAGGGGGAGAAAAAAAAGTACTCTCACACAAACCCCCAGCCAGCAAGAGGTCATGGGATTGGGGTAGTCATATTATTATACATATACTAGCTGTTGTCCGCAGCTTCGCATACGGAAAGTATATTTTACCTTAGTTGCAAAAGAAGCACATCGGTTGATGTTTTAAAAATATTCCATACAAACTTTCATCCCGTTTCCCAGAGAAACATTTTAATTTTCCGGGATTAAAAGTATCCTGAAATATGACCCGGATTTTATGTAACAACTTTACCAATTTTCATCGAAATCCGAGCAAGGGTTTTCATGTGATGCCTGGACAGACAAACAAACAGACAGACAGACAATAATTCAAAAAAAAAATTGTGCTCTAACACGTTATTGAAGTGCCCCCTAATCGAAATTTTATTTGTAGATAAGCCACTTCAATAATAATAATAAAAAAAAAAACAAAAAACAAAAAAAAACAAGCCCAGTAGCTCAGAATGTTGTTAAAAGTAATACTGAACAACTCCAACTTAAAAGAAATCCTTTTAGTCAGGACCTATTTAAATTTTACAGGGTTGCTGGTTAGGACTGCAATATTCGACCCAAACAGGGCAAGCTAAATAAAAAAAGTTTAATAAATTATACTTTAATCACAGAATACTTTTAAAAGCTTGTTTTTATAAGTACCTACCTATTCTTAGAATGTTAGCTAATTATTTTTTTACTAAAATAAAGCCGGTATTTAGCTGTACATGGAATATTTTTTTAAATTTTCGATAAGAGGGCATTAACGTGATAAAACTCAAAAACATTTTTAAACGCTTTTATTTAGCTTCACTTCGGAGCATCAAATCTTGTAACGTTAATTTGAATGACTTCCCTTTAATGAAAATTGATGAAATTTGGCAGACATGTGTATTTCCGAGGACAATACACGAAAATCATATTTAATTTATACCAGCTTTTTTTAAACGCTTTTATTTAGCTTCACTTCGGAGCATCAAAGCATCAAATCTTGTAACGTTAATTTGAATGACTTCCCTTTAATGAAAATTGATGAAATTTGGCAGACATGTGTATTTCCGATGACAATACACGAAAATCATATTTTAAACTAATTTTCATTGTTTATTTGTTGTTAAATTAAAAAAAACGATTTTCAGACTTTAGACGCATAATTCTCTATGTTCTATTTTACGTAGAGACTTGAAATTTTCACAACTTGTAGCTAATTTTATAAACTAAACATTATTGAAATAAAAGCGTTTAAAAAAAAAAAATTTTTTAATTTGACTTATTTTATTATTATTTTTCTGTCTGTTTGTCTGTCCCAGTACCAGATTTATATTTTTATCAGTGTAGGCCAATTTATTTCCGCTGCCCCATAATGTACCTTTCAAAAATAATAATTTTCTATTCTTAGTAAGGAAGGCACTGAATTAGTCACTAAGAAAGTGCATAAAAAAAACAAGAATTACAAGTTTTTACGGCACTTTTTAATAGCAAAATCATCTATAATATTATCTTCTGAAATCTGCCGCCCCTAGGCCGCGGCCTATACGGCCTATTGACAAATCCAGGACTGGTCTGTCCAGACATCACTTGAAAACTCATGAACTTTTATCCCGGGAAATATAAAGATTCTCTTGGTATGTATTTTTAAAGATAGGTATAATCCTATTGCCTCAAAGGAGAATGCCCATAGCCAGTACTCTTAAAAAAATAATTGTGTCACAATGATTTTTGTACAAAAAATTTAATTAAAATATTTCAAGTATTTTGCCCTATTTCCTGAAAAATCCTTATTGGGAATAATTTTCTGAAATTAATAAGTAACTTTACTTCCGTTTTATAAAATAAAACCATTGGGCCATTTATGTTTGGATAAGGGCCAATCAGGAATCTTTTAAGATCCTTTTGGCCAATAGGTTGCATTGATTCGATTATAATTATGATACAACAGTTATAGTTTAATATATCCATAACAACAAACAAACTAGATGACGTAAGGGGACTGTCAAATGAATTAGAAAATTATTATAATCAGCCAGGAGTAATAGTGTTATGTGATTATAATACATTACAAACTACATGGTGATTGAGCACTGTCAAATGAATTTGAAACTTAAAAGATCGACATTACATACGCAATCGACTTTAATACGCCTTCATAGAGTCCATATTACTGTGAGTTTACTATAACCTAAATACAAATTAATTTTGTTTAAAATCTCTTATTTCCTACTATTAACATTGACTAAAGTTAGTATGTGTAATTTATTAAGATAACATAATCAAATAAAGGTATTTTTATCAAGACACAAAAATGTTAAAGTCTGTACATTTCTCCATACTGAATGGGTATTCTCCTTTTCAACAAACGTAAAATTTTCAAAAATCGTATTTATATTGTACCTAAGTATATTTACATTTGAAATTTACCATATGGGGCAAAACCGCATGATTTTATTGTTTTAAGCAAATTAATATTTTTTTAAGAACCTACATGTTTTGATTTTTTAATTAAGTAAGATACTATATTTAGTTTAAACCAACATTAATGACCAAAAAAACACTATTTCAATAGAGGTACTTTAAGCAATGTATTCATTTTACCTAGGTATATCATAAATACTACATAAACAATTACTCACAATATAAATAACACATTTTATTTAATTTACACCTAAGGTCACCGACAAAATGATATTTGTTTTATAAATATTAACAAGCTGTATAATTACTCACTTGACGCAGTGTCCACCGCTTTAACGCCACCATTGTACTCCAACTACTAACAATAACAACGATACTATGACTTGCTACTGAAACATATTACACTGTAATCGTAATGTAATAAAACCGGCCAAGTGTGCGTCAGGCCACGCGCAATAGGGTTCCGAACATTAAAGTATAATGTCATAGAACAGGCCCCCAATTCTCATTTCGTAGAGATACATCTCTAACAGAGATATCTCTAAAAAACATGGCGGATCTCTAATGAAACCTAATTTCCTTATTCTCGGGATGTCACATTAGAGATATCTCTGAGCCTTTTCGTGCGACATGCAACGTATGGTCCGGAGCGTTCGAGATTGAAATGTCACGCGTTTTAACCAATCACGGCGTTGTAAAGCGTTCGGGATTGAAATGTTTGACCAATCACAGCGTCGTAAAGCGTCCTTTAGAGATATCTCTGAGCCTTTTCGTGCGACATGCAACGTATGGTCCGGAGCGTTCGAGATTGAAATGTCACGCGTTTTGACCAATCACGGCGTTGTAAAGCGTTCGGGATTGAAATGTCACGCGTTTTGACCAATCACGGCGTTGTAAAGCGTTTATTTTATATGTCTAATGGTAATGTCGAAAGATAAAATCTCGAATGTGCTCCAGAATAACTTTTTTGGATACATTCGAGATTTTGCCGACATGTCTCGTCGAGATTTAAAGATTAGTGATATGTCTAACTTCGAGATTATATCTACAAAATGAGAATTGGGGGCCAGACATCTCGAACAAAATGTCTCCCGCCCGGGAGGTTCCATTTTCAATTCAAAATAGAGCCCCGGTTCTCCTTTCAAAATGGAACGAATCCATTGAAGATTGAAGCCACGTGGTGCCAATGCATTGGGACATACATGGTGTTCGCGATGTCGGTTCTATACGCTAGTAATAATACTTCAATGGTTCCAAAGTAGTAAGTTTATCGACTATTACTCATTAACTACTTACGCTATCATAGCCGTGATAGTTTTCCTTGTAAATTCATCATATAACCTATTATTGGGATTTTTTTCACTTTTTTTTTATGGAAATATCCAGCAAACGAGCTGACGATCCACCTGATGGTAAGTGGCTATCGTCGCCCATGAACATCAGCAATACCAAAGGCATCACTGGTGCGTTGTCGGCCAAGAAAGAGAGAATAAAAAGAAAGAACTGGCTCTCAAGCCCCCAGCCGGAACACGACGAGTCGTTTTGCGGCTGACTCATGCTCAAGGGTGGTAGCTATCCAGGCGAACCCCATGGAGAAATAATAATAGTAATAATTGTATTAATTAATAATAAAATCAATGTTACCAATATAATCCCTCGAGGGGCCCTACCACCAGCGGGCCGGATTTAGTTGCCTCTTACGGCACCCATCTGGCGTGAGATTGGGGTTAGTATTCTAAGCCGCCCCAATACGGCTAAAAAGATGAGATGATGTAGATGAGATGAGTTGGAGAGAGTTTTACAAAATGTTACTGGCTGGCAAACCTTCGAGGATAGACAAATGATTAATAAAAAAATTGCGCAATGAACTGTAGCCAATTGGCTACAGTTTTCAGTGGATTCAGTCGATTTTGAAAAGAGAACGCTGGTTTGATTTTGAAAATAGAAGCTCCCGACGCAACACAAATGTTTGCGATATCTGTTCTAAAGTTAGTACGTTATACCACAGATTACACTTCAATTGTGACCATATTTATTTTCAGCGTTTTAAAACAATGTTTTAATACGCTGATAAGTTTTATTATCTTGTCCGCACACGTGGCTAATAAAATCTGCTGAACTGGCTGCGTTTTTCTTCGTGACAACATAATTATCTATACTAATCTTAGGCATTGAGCAATACGATTAAATGTTTTTGAAGTGAAACTTCTTTAGAATCGTTAGTGATTTGAAACCGGATGCAACGACAGGTAAGATAATATAACCGCTAATTTCGTCATTCAATTTAACTCCTCCGTAGCTCAATGGTCAGGACGTAGATACACAATACCTGATGCGCAGGTTCGCGTCTCACAATATTTCTTTTTTTTTAGTTTTATTTTTTTTTAGTTTTATTTTTTTTTAGTTTTATTTTTATACTGTTTTCAAATACTTTCAAATGCTCTTTTAAATATTTTCAAAGAATTTATCAACAAAAAATAAGAATTTCATTCTTTCATTCTGTCGATCGACCAACCGATTATACAGACAGTAAAAATGCTAAGTTGTATTCATAGATGGCGCGAGGAATAAGATAGAACATTCGTTTTATTGCTAGATAGATTTTTAAAAAGTGCTAAGTTGTATTCATAGATGGCGCTTCGATTTATTGCTTTAAGATTCGATTTATTGCTTTTTCATCTCATTAACTTGAAACCAAAATTTTGGAAAGTTTCACTTCTACCACGTGTGAATTGCACACATTTTCTTTTTTTTATATAACTAAGACGTCTGTTAGGGGAGGCCTATGACCAGCAGTGGACCTCCAAGGGCTGAAATGGGCTGGATGGATGGATGAAGCAGTCTGAACTACGAAGACTCGTGTGGCATAATGGTTACCATGCCAGACTACCATGCCAAAATGAATTATGAGATCTAATTATGCGTGCAAGACATATCTTCACAGGATAAGTTAAATAAAATCGTTCATACAACCGACCTTTTGAACTAAATATATTATTTTGAAGTATATTAAAATTATATTATTTTGAAGTCGCAAAATATGTAATTCTTAACAAATAATCTAAAATTTTAACAAAAAAGAACCGACTTCAAATGAAGTACATCCAATAAAAAAAGAGTCATCGAAATCGGTTGGCGCGATATTGAGTTATTCGTCCATTTACCTCGCACATACTTACTTAATGCAAAAAGACTTACTTATATGTTTTTGACATGGATGCCATTATCAGATTTCGCTCAAAAAGTGGGACCACATGACAAGCACCAGCTTTCGATTAAAAAAATCATCAAAATCGGTTCACCTAGTCGAAAGTTCTGAGGTAACAAATTTTAAAAAATACAGTCGAATTGAATATCTCCTACTTTTTTTTGAAGTCGGTTAAAAAGAAGGAGGTTCTCAATTCGACTGTATTTTTTTAATTGTGTTATCTCAGAACTTTTTACTAGGTGTTCCGATTTTGATGATTCATTTTTATCACGAAAACTGGTGCTTGTCATATAGTCCTATTTAAATCTGATCGAGATCTGACGAATAGTTTTTGAGTTATCCCTAATTTTGAAATTGGTTACTTTTTGTTAAGAATTATATACTTAACCAATGAAGTATTATTACCTAGTTATTACTAGCGTATATAACAGACACCGCGAACACCATGTATGTTCCACTGCATTGGCGCCACGTGGCTTCAAATTTCAATGGATTCATTCCATTTTGAAAGGAGAACGGGGGCTCAATTTTGAAAATGGAACCTCCCGGGCGGGAGACATTTTGTTCGAGATGTCTGTTTTATGACATTGTACTTCAATGGTCTTAACCGATTAAAAGTATTTCTCTAAGCCAATTATCTATGCCATAGTCATAGCCATTCACACCTGCACTGATTATCCAAATTATAGATTACCTTATCACTGATAATACATCGAACAGGTGTATATTCCTTTATAATGTATCCGTGCAACTGATCGGCCCGCGAGAAATATTTGAGTGTAAAATTAAATAAATTTTAATCAAAATTAATTAGTTTTTATAAATATGTTTAATTACAAAGTGGTTTTGTTACTCGGTAAGCGTTTTTTTTTATTATTTCACAATCTAAAATTTTAACAAAAAAAACCGACTTCAAATGAAGTACATCCTTTCCAATAACAATAAAAAAAGAATCATCGAAATCGGTTGGCGTGATATTGAGTTATTCGTCCATTTGTCGCGCACATACTTAATGAAAATTTAAGACTTATATTGTTTTCTCATGGATGCTATTGTCAGATCTCGTTAAAATTTAATTGTGACCACACGACAAGCACCACCTTTCGATTAAAAAAAGAATCATCAAAATCGGTTCACCCAGTCCAATGTTCTGAGGTAACAAACATAACAAAAAATACAGACGAATTGAGAACCTCCTTATTTTTTGAAGTCGGTTAAAAAGGAGGTTCTCATTTCATTTGAATTTTTTAACTTTAAACCTCAAAAGTATCTTATTTTTATTGGAAAAATATACTTCAAGACCGGTTTTAACCCAGAGGAGGCCTAGACTATGCTCCACCATGCTACTCATCCACCATTGTGAACTGGTGGAGGGCCAATGACAATGACAACAATGAATATGGCTTAATTACTGTTATCTTACCATAACAACCGGGACCGACGGCTTTACGTGCCCTTTGAAACACGGAAACGCTCAAGAATTGTTACCACTAGCGGTCACCCATCCAACTACCGACCGCGCCCACTGTTGCTTAACTTTGTCAATCACTTAGGATCGACGCAAGCCGCAGGGCTATGAGCTCTTCGAAAAAAATATTTTCAAATCGGTTCTGAGGCAATAAACATAAAAAAGAAAAAAAACAATTGAATTGAGAACCTCGTGCATTGCCAATAGAATCTTTCAAAAAACGCGTAAAGACACAATTGTTAGGCAAGGGATATTATAGTGTAGACGAGTATTTAAATGACGTAGACGCATGGAAATGACCAGCTCTGCAACCAGTTTCGCTCAGAATAGTAGGTAAATACTTTTGTATTAATATCTTTTTTCTAATATTTTTTTTAAAGATGTGCTGAGGAGTTTCTTTAGGCTTTTCTTCTCCTCCACGACAAAGCACCTTCCGAAAAGTCAAAAAAATGACGTGCATAAGTGTATCAGTACCTATATGAATAAAATATTTTGACTTTGACTTTCATTCTTTTTTTAAGTCGGTTAAAATCGATGAACGAATTGAACGAAGTGACGAGGATTCAAGTATAATGTATATACTAAAGTACCAGAAGTCCATAACAGATCAATTTGTGTCGCGCCAGGAGGATCTATTTTCAAAATCGAGCCCCTGTTCTCTTTTCAAAATCTACTGAATCCACTGAAAACTGTAGCCAATTGGCAACACTTCATTGCGCAAGCATCGGTTTTACAGTGTCGTATTCTATACGCTAGTAATAAATAGATCAAGGCCCAAAAGAGATAAAGTCGATAAAACAAAACAGTAACATTTTATACGAATTAAAAGTGATTATTTAAGGAGGAAATGTGAATATCTAGGATCCAGAGGATTCTGCCCGGATGCGCACTTCCAGTGATAAACTCAAATGTACAAAAATATACTATTGCCAAATATATTTTAAAGACTAGGAAATCGCCCTCGCTTCGCTTCGGGAAAAATTGTAAAAAAAAATTAATATAGCTTATGTCATCCGGGGATAGTGTTTTTTTTGTATGACAAAGACAATGAAAAAGACAAAGACAAAGAAAATGACAAAGACGCATGGAAATGACCAGCTCTGCAACCAGTTCCGCTCAGAATAGTAAATACTTTTGTATTAATATTCTCTTTTTTTGTAATATTTTTTTAAAAGATGTGCTGAGGAGTTTCTTTAGGCTTTTCTTCTCCTCCACGACAAAGCACCTTTCCGAAAAGCCAAAAAAATGACGTGCATAAGTGTATCAGTGATACCTAAGTATATGAATAAAATATTTTGACTTTGACTTTGTAGCTCCCCAATAATGAAAGAATTTTTCAAATTGGTTCGGTAGTTTCGGAGCCTATTTAATGCAAACAAACAATCAAATCTTTCCTCTTTATAATATTAGTATAGATAATAATATTATGTTCATACATTACGAGGTTCAGTTTTTATCTGCGATGACATAATAATATTATCACAATTGTACATTTTAAAATTAAAAAAGAGTGTGCTTTAGACCACTCGACACAATTAAAATTTCTTTATTATGGGTTTTCGTTGATAAATTATTATATTTGAATATATTTTTTGTTTAATTATTCACTTTACGTAGAATATTGTACAAAATACGAGTATTAACATTTATAAAATTGTTCAAGAACGAAATGAAAGTACGAAATAATCAAGAAATCACCGTTCGCGTAACGCTAGCAAACTCTCGCCGATCACACTTTTCGTAACGCTCGAGCTCTCGTCACGCGTTCACCAGCTTCCCCAAGTCAAACGGGCGTAAAGTTTTACTTCAAAAAACCAACAGTAGAGCTTGAAACATCTAAATAGATTTTGTTGCTGGCTCCATAACTCTTTCCTTTGGGGTGGCTTTTGGTAAAGAAACTTGACTCTTAATGCGTAGATTAACTTTTCTCCTCCTTATACCTAACCATGGAACTGATGTCCATGGGTGATGGTGGCGTAACATGAGGTGGCTTCTCAGGATTGAAGTTTATTACTAGCGTATAGAACCGACTTCGCCAAGCCTATATTTGCGCAATGAAGAGCTGCCAATTGGCTTCAGTTTTTAATGGATACAGTCGATTTTGAAAAGAGAACGGTGGCTCGATTTTGAAAATAGAATCTCACCAAAAACATAAATGTAAAAAAGGAGAGCCAAGTTCAATACAAAAATTATGCTTGGCTGTGGGCTTCGCCGCAAAAAGAATGGAGATCTAAATGAGTGCCAAGTTCTATGCAAAATCTAAATATGTATTTATAGGAACAAAATAACATTATGAACAAGTATTAAACTCTATTTCTTTGCTTTATTGGATACCTATAACAATTGCTGTTATTTAAAAAAGTGAGATCTTAAAGTAGGCAGTGGCGGCCTTAGGGGGTGGCGAACGGGGCCACCGCCCGGGGCCTCGCGCTTGCAAGGGCCTCGCGCTATCATCCGAGTTCAAAAAAACTTTGTAGACCAAAACAAAAATATAATTGCATAACTACGAACGGAATACTATGATATACAGTTTTCGATCAGATGTATTATAGATCGATGTATACACCAAAATAACAATAAAAATACATATAACAATGTTTATTTTTTGTTATTTGTCTGTATATATAACAAAACCGAAACCTTTACAATATGCACCTAAGTCGTACCTCTAGTATTCATTTTAGTTTATCTCTGGTTTTCTGTCGTGATCGTAATAGGTTTTTTGTGAATCTTACGTATTAAAATTACAAAAGCGTGTTTATTGTATGTGCGCATTAAAAGTAATAAAATGATTATTTGGGTGATCGTGATTCTGGAAGAAAATTTAAATAGGGCAGTTCGAAAAGAAAACTAGCTCTCAAAGGAAAAGGGTAAATTTATACGAGCGAGTTCAAGGTCAAATTAAAGGTGTTACAAAAACTGAATAATTATTATTAATTACTACTGAAATTCAAGTATTAAAAACGGTGACTTGAAAATACTTTGTGTAGTTTGTACTGAAATTTGGACAACTCATATTATATTCAAAATGCATATAAATTTAGTCTGACTACGTTTTGCGAGGTCCCTCCCAATTTTATGCGTAAAATAAAATTATTCAACCTAATAGTCCAGTCAAGGTATGACTCAAAAGAGGGTATAGACTATAGAGTGCGTGAGCGGGAACCTAAGCGATTTCTTCAGAAACTTATTCAGGGTGCTTAGGGAGATAACATACTAAAAGTCCTGGCGTCTAGGAGTCGCCAGTTAAGATATTTTTCGCAAATACATAATTTCCCCGCTTGGCTGAGTATACATATATAACCTTTAAGAGTTTCCCATTTTTTTATTATTAACCCGATTAATAATATTTCAAAAGAAAACAGCTTGAACATGACCTACGTGAATCCGCGTTTTAATATCTGAAAAATGTTGATCGGGAAACCTTTAAAAACCTAACACAGACTAAAAGTGACATATTGCAATAGGGCTTACTATCCGGATATTCGGATATTCGAATTATCCGGATATCCGCCGAATTTTGAATCCGGATATTGGGCTTGTTACTATCCGGATAATTCGAATAAAACGGATAGTAAATTTTTAGTTATATGTTTTTTTTTAATTGAAATATATTTAAAGGACCAAGATCTAATATTTTATTTAAACTTTATAATCACAAAATAGATAGTCTATTAACTTCCAAAAACCCGCATAGATCTAATTTTTATGAGATAACATACATAATAAAAATAATGGCAGCTCGATATTTCTTCGCAATACATGCAAGAAGCGTCCAAACCATTTTCTAGTAATTTCCGCAATTTCAATAAAATTTTGTTAGGCCCTCGAGAAAAATGGAGAGGCACTTGCTGTCTCCCTTGGGGTCTCGAAGGCCTTCGATAAGGTCTGGCATGCTAGCCTTCTAAGCAAGCTTCCAGCTTACGGCTTTCCGGCTCTGGCCTTATCCACTGGGTAAAGGACTTCCTGAGCGACCGGTCTTTCCACGTTGTAGTCGATGGTTATTCATCGAGAACGATGGCTACAAATGCCGGAGTTCCTCAGGGGTCCGTTCTCTCTACCACTCTATTTCTGCTGCATATAAATAACCTGCAAGCTTATGCCCGGTATTTATGGGTACGCGGACGATAGCACAGTAGTAAAGAGATACCTACAAAGTTCCAGGGCCAGTCGTGACGAAATTCAGTCTGAAAGAGAGGCCATGGTGGTTCGTATGAATCTCACACTTCCGGCTGTGTCCGAGTGGGGCGAAGCCAATCTTGTGAGATTCAACGCCACTAAAACTTAAATAAATATATCCTTGGATTATACCGACTGCCTTCAGTTATTAGGAGTAGAGATATCCTTGAAACTCAAATTTGGGCGGTTCGTTAAAACCAAGGCTAAGGCTGCTGCAAGGAAACTTAGTGTCCTTGCAAAGATGCGACGGTACTTCATTCCGAGGCAACTCTTAACCTTGTATCTCAGTAAGCTCAGGTTCGGCCGTGTGTGGAGTACTGTTCACACATTTGGGCAGGTGCAGCCAAATGTCACCTTTCTGCCTTGGACTCAATAGAGAAGCGTGCGAAAAGGCTCATTGGTTGAGACCAATCTGCAAAGGCTCGAGCACAGGCGCAGAGTAGCCAGCCTCTCGGTTTTCTACAGGGCACATTTTGAAGAGTGTACACAGGAATTGTTTGCTATAATTCCTCCATCTCCATTTCTCCATAGAACGACGCGACGCACGGCGGGTATCCATCCTTTTGTTGTGAACATCCCCCCGGTAAGGTGGTTTGCCTCGTCATTCGTTATACGCACCGCCAAGGACTGGAATAACTTGCCTGCGTTGGCGTTCCCGCTTGCCTATGATATGGATGTCTTCAAGAAAAGAAGTGAATAGACTTTTACTAAGTTAATGTGCTCACCACCTTGGACCACATCCCCACTTACCATCAGGTAGTATTGTGGTCAAGCATTAACTTATTTGTATAAAAAAAGGAACATTTCTATGACGGATTTAATAGAAAATTTAACAAAAAAACCGACTTCAAATGAAGTACATTCTTTCCAATAATAATAAAAAAAGAATCATTGAAATCGGTTGGCGCGATATTGAGTTATTCGACCATTTGTCGCGTACATACTTAATGCTAATTTAAGACTTATATGGTTTTATCATTGATGCCATTGTCAGATCTCGCACAAATTTGAGTGGGACCACATGAAAAGCACCAGCTTTTGATTTAAAAAAATCATCAAAATTGGTTCACCCAGCCGAAAGTTTCGAGGTAACAAACATAAAAAATACAGTTGAATTGAGAACTTCCTCCTTTTTTTTGAAGTCAGTTAAAAAGGGAACGTTTGGGCACTCGCTCGCAGTGCTCAGCCTAGCTCCTAAAGGAGAAATGGTTCTGGAGCTTAAAAATTTAGCTCAGAGGGCTGAGCTGCTGAGGGTTGTGACCTCCTCAACGAATCACTTTATCCTACCAGCACTATCTTGCACCAACGGTTCCGGTGCCCTGCAGCGTGGATGGATTCGTGCATCCTGCTATCAAGAGTAGTGTGGATTTGATCCGACCAGCTTATTGGAATTCAGACTGTGACCTCGTGGTCTGGTCCCTTGGACTTTGCCGGTGATGACTAACTTCTCAAGATTGTCACTGTTCTTTCGGGTGATATGGCCTAAAATACTCCAGTACTCATTGATGGCAGATGGTTGGAAAGCCTCTTGGTCTCCTAGGTTTCCTGCTTTCGGGCTTTTAGACTACGGAAATTGAACAGCTTTGCAGATAGGGACTCTACCAACTTGGCTACAGGGTCATCCTTGGAGGATTCCTCCTTGAGGGTTC
The DNA here is from genome assembly GCA_963932265.1 of Thymelicus lineola. Classification (NCBI taxonomy): domain Eukaryota; kingdom Metazoa; phylum Arthropoda; class Insecta; order Lepidoptera; family Hesperiidae; genus Thymelicus; species Thymelicus lineola. The sequence continues at coordinate 2,437,832 of OZ010708.1, forward strand.
GCTATGATGCTGGTACCCAGGTCGAAAACCTTGAGGTGCGTTAGCTTTCAGGAGAAGACGGTACTAGCTCGATGTAATGTGGTTGAAAAATATAGAAATTACCCTAATAACATTGCTAATTAGTTCATGACTAGATAAGACTAGGATGAAGCTTAGCAGCGTGCTGATACATCTCACAAAAAGTATTGGGTTTTGAATTAAATTTTGAACGAGGTTTTGTAATACAAATATTGATTGCATTCATAAATTATTTGTGTTTTACCTTCTAAAAGTATTATTCGAATTATCCGTATTATCCGGATATATCCGGATTAGGAACTATTCGAAATATCCGGATACTAAATTGAGCGGATAATTGCATGCCCTAATTGCAATCCAATCCTCATTAAATCCACGGGCGTGCGGGGTTCGAAAAAGCATGACCTGTGCACATGCAGTAGTAATGTGGGCGAATATCGCGGCATTAGGTACTCGTGGCGTTCACCCATGTTTGGAATGCACTGCCCGCTTTCTATCAGGTGATGGAGTCATTGTGGTTGGCCAAAATAAAAAATTCTCAAATCAAATCTAAACACACATTTTACGGAACGGACAAGGGCCTCGCAAGGATCTGCTGCCCTGGGCCTCGCAATGACTAAGGCCGCCATTGAAAGTAGGATAGATTTGACTTGGCCAGTTTTTATCAGAATTAAAATGTTGAATAACTTTATAAAATTACTGATTTCATTACATCAGTCAAACTAGTACTGGCCAAGTCAAATCTCCCAGCGCAACACAGATTTTTTCGCGATTTCTGTTCTGGTACTTTATTAGGATAAACTTCTTTTTAGCCACAACCCCCGATTCACTAGATTCGCATCATTTTTGGACTGATAAAACCCAATTATATTGTATTGTTACGGATACTGTAAACTATGAACTTGTTCATAACAATAAAAAACATGAGAGGTGTCAAGGCACACCCGGATGGAACGAAGTTCCTTTCGATTTAAGTATTGTTTTGTTGTACAGCGCCATCTCTGTAAAACGCTCTGAATCACTTCAAAAAAAGTGTCGTCATTCGTAAGAATCAAAAAGTGTCGTAATTTTCCGTCTAGCCCCCTTCCACAACGCGCGATAAGGAACTTCGTTCCAAAATGATTGTACAATTGTAGATTATTGCCATTATTGTTGCCAAATAAGTCACATCTCCTCATTGAAGTATTATTTACTAAAGTACCAAAACAGACATCGCGAATAAAATCTCGCGCCGGGAAATTCTATTTTCAAAATCGACTGAATCCACTAAAACTGTAGCCAATTGGCATCAGTTCATTGCGCAAAAATCGTGTTCGGGGTCATTGAAGTATAATGTCATAGAACAGACATCTCGAACAAAATGTGTGTCCCGCCGGAAGGTTCCATTTTCAAAATTGAGCCCCCGTTCTCCTTTCAAAATCAAACGAATCCATTGAAGATTGAAGCCACGTGGCGCCAATTCATTGGGACATACATGGTGTTCGCGGTGTCGGTTCTATACGCTAGTAATAATACTTCAATGTTCGGGGTGTTGGTTTTATACGCTATTAGTAATGCTTCAATGCTTCTCTTACTCCAGGTGTCGGGCTGACCTTCAAGCCGGTGGTATCTTTATGGTCCTGCGGTTCAGACCAGGAGTGCAGCAGTCTGAGAGGCAGTGTCTGTATCTCAGGCTCCTGTGTCTGTCCAACTGGGACACAGGTTGTGTCTGGTGGGACACTCTGTGCTGAAGGTATGTTTTATGCTTTTACCACTACCACTTCCTGCGCGCGCACCCCGACAAGAACAGAACCAGCTATCCGTCTCTGTCGCGCAAGGGGAACATATTTTTATGCTTTGAGCAGGCAAACGAGCAGACGGGTCACCTGATGACAAGTGATCACCGCCGCCCATGGACATTAGCAACACCGGGGGCGTCGCCAATGCGAAGCTCGCCTCGAAGAAAACAACAGACCCGCTTCTTGAAGGATCCCATGTCATAGTGTGAAGGGAACACCGATGCAGGAAGTTGGTTCCACAGTTTACACGCGCGCGGTAGAAAACTACGCGAAAACCGAACTGTGGACGAACCCCAGGTGTTTTTTCGAGCGTGCACCCGGCATCGTTTTAATAGACGTTATCACGTCAATAAAAGTATCTGGGGATTTTTAATTTTTTTAATTTACAGTTTTTTATTATTTTCAATTGCAGTTGCTCCGTACCACACCTCTCCATGTTTCGACGATCATCAATGCAAACGGCTATTTACAGGATTCCATTGTCGGAGGGAGCAAGCTAATAACACAGGTTAATTGAGATAATTTTAAATTAAGATTTATTTCATTGATATAAATTGTACCTTAAAATGTAAGAACAGACATCGCGATTATCGCGAACAAAAATGTCGCGCTGTAGCATTGAAGTATAATGTCATAGAACAGACATCTCGAACAAAATGTGTGTCCCGCCCGGGAGGATCTATTTTCAAAATTGAGCCCCCGTTCTCCTTTCAAAATGGAACGAATCCATTGAGGATTGAAGCCACGTGGCGCCAATGCATTGGGACATACATGGTGTTCGCGGTGTCGATTCTATACGCTAGTAATAATACTTTAATGCGCTGTAGATTCTATTTTCAATGTCGAACCCCCGTTCTCTTTTCAAAATCGAATGAATCCACAGAAAATAAAATTGTAGCCTGTACGGGCCAGATCAGTGCGGTACGATTTAGGCTAAGCCGTATGACTAAGGCAACCTTATTCTACACCGTATCTAGAAACATAGCTTCACCTTACAACAGTTGCATATCTTGTTACAACACTCAAAATCGTAGAACTAATGAAATGAAATAAAATGAAATACCTAAAATGAAAAATCTTTATTTATGACTTATCACTGCACAACATCACGTAAACAAAAACATAAACAGCTTAAAAGTAAAAAAAAGAAGAAAGTTTGTAAATAAATTGAACAAAAAAAGAAACAAAAGATCAATAAAAATATAAATGATATAAAGTGGTTCTTATGTATAAAGTCTAAAATATGTAGGGCCCGCTTTCTCGTGAGGCCCTTAGCAATTACTACTCTTGCTACGTGGTTTCCGGTACTGTGTATATATACGTGTTTTATTCTATAAAAGATTACATTACACAATTTTTCTTTTACGTATCTTATTTATTTATTTATTTATTTATTTATTTATTTATTTATTTATTATGTTACACCAACACAGTAAGCACTATGGCAAGCATAACAATAATACAACATTGAGTAATAGCTAAGTGTTACTTCACTTACAGGTGTAAACCACATTACATTCAGGCAACATTGCGCAATACATAAAGGAAAGAACATTGTATATAAAATCAATTATGAATAATGAAATTGTAAAACATAATACTACCCATAATACTACTTAAAATATAATACTACCCTATCCTACTAAAACTACTGAACGGATTTTAAATTTCAAGAGTTTCACAGACAGATTAAGATCTGGAATAAAACATAAGGTACTCATAAACTCGGAAAACGCGGACAAAACTAGTATTAAAATATATATTTCTGAAGTTCCAGGCACCTGTCAATGTCAACCAGGCCACCACTTCCTCAAAGGACGATGCTGGGAGACCAGAGGCTATGGCGAGGTCTGCTCTCGTCATGAGGAATGTTTCGGGGTCATACGAGACCCCAACAGCCTGGCGTGTGATGGGGTCTGCGGCTGTGCTGAGGGGTATTACGAGAGGCAGAGGGGAGAATGTCGAAGGGCTGGGTTAGGTAAATAAAAAGTGTTTTTTTTTTATACATATATAACTTATGTATTTATTGCGTTAGGACGCTTCTTTGTATAGTATCTTCATTACTAGATGGCGTTGTACAATCGGAAGAAGTTATGATGAGACGGTTTTTAGTTTAGTTTCATCGTCACTAGATGGCGTTGTACAACGGCTGAATCTTGAAAGATCCATACCAGTATTATCCCAATACATAAACTCGTTAAGCATCTTATTTCTATTTTCTTTATGTTTCAAAATATGTTCGGTCGTGAATTGAAATGAAATTAATATTTATTTCTTTAAAGACTGCAATGAAACTTGTAAGATTACAATCTAAACTCTAAAACATCTGCAAATGTATCAATATTTTTCAGCTGTCGGCGATGCCTGTGTACTGAACCAAGACTGTCTGTTTCAAAATGGCGCTTGTAATATCTCCACCTTCACGTGCATCAACACAGCAGGTCAGTTCTTACAATTAGCTCCACACACACACACACACACACACACACACACACACACACGCACACACACGCACACACGCACACATACTCAACATGTTATTTAAAAAAATATAACAGACATACAATGAGCGATACGAACGTTCCAAAAGGTGAATTACTAGGTAAGTAAATAAAGTAGCTCATACACATATTGTTATTACATTTACAATCCGTAAAATTACAGAACCAGAAGCACAGGCAGAAACAAAAGTGGATCAAGAAGTCACAGAAAACAAGATGGCCGACGTTACAGACAAAAAGATGGCCGCCGCATTCGAAATGGTGGTCGGTTATGGCGCCGCGTGCGAAACAAGCAACCCGTGCGAGAATCCGTTGGTGTGCGCTTTCGGAATTTGTGTCTGCCCTCTGGGTTATTATGCGAATCAAAATGGCACTTTATGTTTGGCGGGTAAGTGTTTTTTCGCTTGCTTATTTTCACCTGTCACCAGTGTAATCAAATTAAATTAAACCCTAATTTAGTTACACAGTTATGAATCAGTCTCAGCTCGGCTGTTGGAGTGGAAGGTCGTGTCAACAGTTGTATGCCTATTTACTGTGAATATTATTGGTTTATTTTAAACTTAATCGTCGTACATAGCACAGACCAATTGCTATTATGTTTCTAGAACTGGAGTCTCCTTCTACTGAAGAGCAGTGCGTAGGCTTGTTCGAGATTGTAGCCAACGGGGTCTGTACGTGTCCTGCGAACTTCTTCTTCCACGAGAGCATGAGAGAGTGTATAAAAGGTATGTTAGCTGAGGTGGTGATGGTATTAAGAACAGCCTTCTATAACCGACTTCTCTGTACAGTTAATGAAACATCAAAATTTATAAATCCTCACAAACTCAAAGAAATTCCCCTTTAATTTTGGAATTAATTAAATTGGATTAAAACAAATTCTGCCTGACTAAACTAATTCATATTATATTTTATTATTTTTGTTGTCTATAAATATTAGTAGGCAACATCTATATCGGATATTAAACCAAATGGGTGATATTGTAAATAACGCCATCTGTTATTAAATCCCTGTACTAATTATTCCGTGACAGTAGTTTTGTAGTTCCTATTGTTTCTAATGACTTCCTTCCAGTGGCCCGTTTTATAACTGACGCCTGTATGACTGATGAGACATGCCACACCTTCGGAGCCGCGGCACGTTGTGGAGCACCCCAGCCCCCGTGGGGAATGAGGTCCTGCGAGTGTGATCCCGAACTGTCTGTATGGGACAGTCAGAGAAATATGTGTCGGTTATTCGCTCGTGAGTTTCGACTTTTATTTAATGTGCAATGTATGTCCGGGTCTTGCAACTAGGGTTCGAACGATACTTTCGATACTGAGTAGGTATCGATACTTTTGTTCGCGATACTCGATACTGAGTACTCGATACTCATACCTGGTAAGTACTCGCAAGTACTCACATGAAACGTCGGTATCGAGTACTTTTAAAATACTGAGTACTTTTCAGTATTTTCGTATGGAAAAAGATCAACCGTGGCCCGTTTTACCGCTCGGACTAACCAGGAAGTGTCATCGGGACATGAAATTCACTGTCGACGACCTTTTTAGCTCTGATCTGACTGTGATCCTCGCGAGTACTCGATACTCGATACTAAGTAGTATCGATACTTCAGGACCGATACCTTTTTGGTATCGATACCACACGAGTACTCGGTATCGATACCAGAGGCCGATACTTCGAACCCTACTTGCAACTGAATTTTAAATCAGTTATCTTAGTACAATCCATTGAGCTATTTGGCTTATACGCTTATTTTTGGATAACAATGCATGCTTAGCTATGTGACGTCATTCTAATTCCAATATGGCGGATCATCCAAAATGGCGGACTAGTTATATTTTTCTGCACTAGCACAGTATGGGTATCAAATTAAAGGGTTTGCTTTTCTTTATTAGTTATCAGTAATAAAACGTCACATTTTTTACTATTAATTTATTATAGGTATAAATAGCCTACATATACTCCATTTTTAGACCCAAGTTATTTGGTTTGTGCACTTATATTTCAATAAAAAAGTACTGAGACTATTTAACAAATTATCAAAGTATCGTCTAAAAAGGACTATAGATAATTAGGGTGCCTACATAATAAAGTATCAGAAAACGATATAAATGTTTCTGAATAAACCTCAGTTAAGAGTTGAAGTTGACCAAGGTTCCTTTCCCAGGTATCGGAGAAGCGTGTGAAGTGGACAGCGACTGTCTGGCTGGTGAGCTGGAGATCCAGTGCCAGAAGGATGAGCAAGGGTACGGCGTCTGTGCGTGCCCAGAGGGGCTCGCAGAGTTCGAGGGACTTTGCATCACTGCTGGCTTAGGTGAGGATGAAGACAATAAAAATAATAAAAAATAACGCTTCACAGTCATAGCCCCACACTAGGATCCCCTGTGTCGTGGGTGCCATGGACAATACAAGACAAGGACATTTACACCCAGACCGAGAACAGAAATTCAAAATCATTATTCAAATTTCCGCCTCGCTGAGAATCGAACCCAGAACCCTTGGCGCGGCGATCCGGCATGGTAATCATTGCGCCACATGGGTCGTCAATATCAATGTCAAACGTCAATGTCAAATAGATGTAAAACAATAATTGTAACTCTTGTACCAATATTTTTATCCGCATGAGTCAGCTCGTAAAGTTGTAAATTTTAATCTATAACGATAACGTTGTATGTATAAAATCTTTCAACTGTGAAGTCAGTTAGTTACAAGAGGTTGTTAATAGATGGCGCCCTAAAATGTTTCATATTTCATAACGAAAACATTTAGTGATTGACGCCCCAACTCAAAGTCACTAAGGATTACTTTAATCCCTCCTTAGTAAAGAATCACCATACAAAGTCTGTACTAAGGAGCGATTTAAGTAACCGTTAGTGACTCTTGAGTTGGGGCGTGAGCTAATTGTAATACTTACATTGTTTATTATATTTGGCAATATTTGCCTATTTTTCGTCTACCGGTAAACAATTCAAAATTTTTTGATTCAAGTTGACTAACAGTACTTTGAGAAATAAATGTTCAGTTTATAGTATGATGTTCATGGTTTACGTATTTCAGGACTTGGAGACGCCTGTCAAGTGAGTGAGGAGTGCACGGGCGCCGACAACGCAGTGTGTACGAATGGACGGTGTACTTGCGACGGAGGTTATCAACAGGTCGACGACTTCTGTGCCCCTGGTAGGTAGAGAGGAAACTTCTGAAACATTCAAATATGTTTTTTTATTTTCTTTTTTTTTTGTTTTTCTTCTTGTGTATTAATTAGTGATGGGTGCTAACCGTTCTAATTAAATCAAATAAATAAATAAACTTAAATTCCGAAATTTTGAAAGTTCCCAGGAATACTTCCGAACATATTCCCGAATACTTCCACATTTTTGATGTTTTGGAAGTTTAGAAAAATTGCAATTTTACTTAGAAAAAACTAACTGACTTTACTTTGATGATTGATGATGTTACTTTGAACAGCTAATCTAACTGTCTGTCTGTCTGTTTTGTCTGGGCAAGTGCCGCAAGTGGGCTTCACATGAAAACCGTGGAACGGATTTCGATGGATACTTTTTATCCCGGAAAATTAAAGTTTCCCTGGGAAATGGGATGAAATTTTGTATGGAATATTTTTAAAATATCAACCGATTTGCTTCAAATTTAGAACTAAGTTAAAACATAATTTTCGTATGCAAAGCTGTGGAAAACAGCTAGTACTATATAAAAACCAGGTTTCAGTGGTCCAAAACCATCCTTTTTTGTTAAAATACCTTTTGCTTTTTAAGAGGTTCTCTATTTTTAATTACCTTAAAACCCCGTCATTTTTCAATCGATTTGGAAAATTATTTTTTATTTGAAAGGTTGCTTCTAGGTTGGTCCCATATTTATCTAACTTCAGATCTGATGGGATATTTCTCTCTCTCTCTCTCTCATGCTGTTCTTTCTTGCTCAGTAATGCATCAGTAATATCTTTGGTATTACTTATGTCCATGGGCAGTTGTAGCCACTTAGCATCACGTGGATCGCCAGTTTTCTCGTTTAGTGACATAAATAAGTGCACCGAAGAGGAGGTTGGCTTAACTTTTTAACCGACTTCAAAAAAAGGAGTAGGTTCTCAATTCGACTGTATTTTTTTATGTTTGTTACCTCAGAACTTTCGACTGGGTGAACCGATTTTGATGATTCTTTTTTAGTCGAAAGCTGGTGCTTGTCATCAAATATTGGTCTCACATAAAAGCGAGATCTGACAATGGCATCCATGTCTTAAATTTGCATTAAGTATGTGCGCGATAAATGGACGAATAACTAATATCACGCCAACCGATTTCGATGATTCTTTTTTTTATTGGATCTGATTTGAAGTCGGTTCTTTTTTGTTAAAATTTTAGATTATTTGACGACCTTGTAGCCTAATTGGTAGCGACCCTGCCAGCAAAGCGAGAGGTCCCGGGTTCGATTCCCGGCCGGGGCAGATATTTATGTGACAGATAAATATTAGTAGTCGGGTGCAGGGTGTTATTGTGATGTGTTATATTATGTGTCCATGCCGCCCGCGACACAGGTACTAATTTTAGAAGTTTCTTTTTGTTTTTGCAGTCTATTATGTAACGTTTATGTTAAGGAAGAGCGGGGCATCCTGCCACAAGTGTCATTTATTTTATACTTACTAGGTTGCTTCATCAACTGTATAACCATTGTGTAAATGATAGACTGAATAAAGATTTTTTATTGGGACGAAGTTCCTTATCGCGCGTTGTGAAAGGGGGCTAGACGGAAAATTACGACACTTTTTGATTTTACGAATGATGACACTTTTTTTGAAGTGATTCAGTGAGTTTTACAGAGATGGCGCTGTACTGTACAACTTTCTGAAGATGGCTGACTGGATGACTTTCTGGCGATTTTACAGAGATGGCGCTGTACAACAAAACTTAAATCGAAAGGAACTTCGTTCCATCCGGGTGTCCCTTGACACCTCTCATGTTTTATTTATTAACTCAAGGTATTTTGTTTACAGTTATTGGAGGTACGTGCTACGAAGACTCTGACTGTGTGATCGAGCATACCGTCTGCAGAAATGAGAGCAATATCCTGACTTGTCAGTGTGGGGAGAGGTTCGTGGAGCAAAACGATATCTGCTGGCCTGGTACGTTATGAAATGAAAAAGAAAATGATTTATTGGAAAAATTAGTTTACAATTACATTGTTCCGTTGTTGAGACATCCTTTTAAGTAAAAAAAAGACCAGGATATCGCGCTTCTCCGTAGAAAATTTATACATTGTTTAAACTCAGGTTATTAAGAAATCTTTAACTTAAATTATGTGTGTGTGTGTGCGTGTGTGTGTGTGTGTGTGTGTTGACAATAATGAAAAATAAATTAATAAATTTTGAATAAACTCCACAGCGGCTTCCGGATACGAAATGCCATGTAACGTGACGGTCCAGTGTCGCCCAGCGTTGGGCGATGCTGGCTACTGTAACAATGGACTGTGTGCCTGCATGGCGGGACACCACTTCAGAGATGGCAATTGCTGGCGAAGAACAGGTAGGATACACGAATTAATTAAAATTATTATGACAGCACCAGTGATAGTCAGTGGCAAGGCCATGATTGTTCAAATTAGAGGTGGTGGGTTCTTTAGGGAGTAATAAGGGTTACATTTTTCGTTTTTTGTACGAAACCCTAAAAACAATATTACACGCTGTGACAAGAGAACATGCCATCAGTACGAACTGAAGCTGTGAATGCAATACTCCTGCTGGATAGGGCCAACAGCAATTGACCATCCGAAAAAGGACATGCTGTGACTGCGTTTCATTTGTAGGATGGACGAACGTGCAAAAAAATGGTATCATCATTATTTCCGCGGGTTATAGTAATTAATTTGATAAATTCACTGCGCAACAAACTGAAATTGTAATGAAATGTCGTTTTCCGCATTTTTTCTTTTTATCTTTCAGTCATAAGCGTAAGCTGTCACGCAGGTTCTGTATTTAGAATACAGAGGGCACTACAATATCAATGTAGTCCTTGTTTTTAATAATAGATGGCGTTGTAGAATATTAGGGAGCTTTCAACACACTGACTGGTTTTTTCGGTTTAGTAGGTACATGTTTTAAGTAACAGATGGCGCAGTAGAGTATTAGTTATAAGCTTGAGCTGTCACGCAGGTTCTGTATTCAGAATACAGAGGGCACTACAGAAATAACAGATGGCGCTGTAGAATATTAGCGAGATTTCAACACACTGACTGGTTATTGGCTTACTACATGTTTTAAATAACAGATGGCGCAGTAGAGTATTAGTTACAAGCGTGAGCTGTCACGCAGGTTCTGTATTCAGAATACAGAGGGCACTACAATATCGATATAGTCCTTCTTTTAAATAATAGATGGCGCTGTAAATATTAGCGAGATTTTAATACACTGACTGGTTATTGGTTTACTACATGTTTTAAATAACAGATGGCGCAGTAGAGTATTAGTTAAAAGCGTGAGCTGTCACGCAGGTTCTGTATTCAGAATACAGAGGGCACTACAATATTGATGTAGTCCTTGTTTTAAATAATAGATGGCGCTGTAGAATATTAGCGAGATTTCAACACACTGACTGGTTATTGGCTTACTACATGTTTTAAATAACAGATGGCGCTGTAGAGTATTACTCATAAGCGTAAGCTGTTACGCAAGTTCTGTATTCAGAATACAGAGGGCACTACAATATCGATGTAGTCCTTGTTCTAAATAACAGATGGCGCTGTGAATATTAGCGAGATTTCAACACACTGACTGGATTTTTCGATTTAGTACATGTTTTAAATAACAGATGGCGCAGTAGAGTATTAGTTATAAGCGCAGGCTGTCACACAGGTTCTGTATTCGGAATACAGAGGGCACTACAATATCGATGTAGTCTTTGTTTTAAATAATAGATGGCGCTGTAGAATATTAGCGAGATGTCAACATACTGACTTTTTTATATTGTTTGTCCTCAGGTTTATTGGAAAGCTGCTCTCGACACAGCGAGTGTTTCTTAGGAAACCTGACTGACCGAGTGGTCTGTCGTAACAGTCTCTGTCAGTGTGACTTCAACTATCCATTCTCTGAGCGACTCAATACTTGCAGTAAGTCAGCATACCTACTCATTAATTTAAACCAAACGAGCGTATTTTTTTGACCTGTCAGTCGCGAAAAATGACTTACGTGCATTCGGTTTCATATTAGTCTTGATTGTATCACACGGCGACGCTAAAATTTGGGCTTTAGTATGAAACCGACTCATTTTACGAGTCACAGGCTCAAAAAATACGCTTGTTTGGCCTTACCCAACACTAATAACCTCGCTGGGTTTATATTGCGATTGGCATGGACTATCTATCTAATATCTATTCAACATAACATACACGACACAAGGACATAATTATATTGAATATATATTAATAATGACATGTGCCGCATTCAATTCCGCCATGGAGTATAGAGGTAGAAGGAGTGTCATCTCTGTGTATGAAAAGTATCCGTAAAAACGCGTCCAATTACAGGTGGCGCTGCGGTGCGGTCTACAACAGCTATGTTCCAATATCTATTTCTCAGACACTAGCGCCATTCTCGTCATACAAAAATCTTTATTTCATCTCATCCACAAATTACATTCAGGCATCATTTCAAAATATAAACAAAAGGAAAAGATATGTAAGTGCTAAGTAATCTGTGGGAGATCTGGTGTCTAAACTAAGCCTCGCCTAGCTTAGCTCGCCTAGCTACTGGATGCCGCGTCAAGTCTGCTGCAAACTTGACAAGTATACTGTATGGCCAGCATGACGCGAAATGGCCATAGATGCATATTTTTTAGTGTATGGTAATGGCATTAACACGGTCACGCCTATAAAGCGCGCTAGCTGTTGGCTACACCTGTGTACCTACCAGCCCTACGCGTAGAATAACGCAGGACTCAGGAATAGCAGTGACATTATAAGTGTAAAAAGTGCTTAGTTTTCTAAATATTTTTTTTTTTCTTTTCAGCATCCTCGGCCACAACCATAACAGCCAGTTTCACGATCTTCACAACGTTTTTAATAAGTTTGATACATTGAAATATATTAATTACAGATATAATGCTGAATCTTAAACTCTCTGGGTTATATTAATTAATTAACTATGTAAATTAAATTATGGTAATTGTATCAAAACAGTGTGACACTACATTATTTAATTTTATTTAAATATAATTATTTTACAATGATTCATCTAGTTTTAGTTTAATACCATTATAATTTTTTAACCGACTTCAATAATCTATTGATAAGTGTAAGTTAAAACTAGCTTGGTGAGGAACGTTGATTATATTATTATATTTACCGTTATTTTCCTATTTTATTTATTTTTGCCGTTTTTTAAGACCTTAGATATTTTCGTATAGGTTTTTTGTAATATTTAAGTATAGAACTATTCTCTGTATTTTTCTAAATTCTAGCGTCACTAGTTTCAGAGATAAGGAGAGAATAGCCAATTTTTGGCTTTAATTTTCATTCTTTGCTGAATAATTTTAAAACTATCCATTGTAGAACTATAACAAAAACATATTTGAGATCCTTACATTTGACATACAACACGATACGGTTTGCAAAACAGTTCTTGTTTAATTTTGATTTTGTTAAAATACTTTTTTTTTGCAAAATTCTGTTGTTTACTTTATACCTTCGTCTTTGGGTCACAAAAAATTACATGACTAGGTACCAAATTTCAACTCATTTGGTCCAGTAGTTTTGGAGTAGATTGGCTGTGAACGACGGTCGCCCAGACGCACGAGTGATCCTTTTAAGGGTTCCGTTTTTCATTTTTTCGTACGGAACCCTAAAAAAGGAGGAAGTTCGCATTTCGACAGTTTTGTATGCCTTGAGCAGGCAAACGAGCAGACGGGTCACCTGATGACAAGTGATCATCGCCGCCCATGGACATTAGCAACACCGGGGGCGTCACCAATGCGATGCTCGCCTCGAAGAAAACAACAGACCCGCTTCTTGAAGGATCCCGTGTCATAGTGTGAAGGGAACACCGATGCAGGAAGACTACGCGAGAACCGAACTGTGGACGAACCCCAGGTATCCAGGTGGTGTTGGTGGAACCTGGTACACCGTGATGTGCGGTGACGTAAATTAACGGCAAGGATTAAACGAAACAACATGATGTGCGATAAGGATAGATACTGCAAATTGTCGTGGCGATTATGAAATAAGTTTTATTCGAAGTAGGTTTGTTACAAACACTTACGATTACGATTACGATACGATTCCGTTTACTGTGCATTGCAAATTGCAATAGGGAGTTTAACATTTATTTATTGGACTAATAAATTCTTTAAATTCTTCTTTAAATACAAAGACTACAGCTCGAGTTTATATCTCACCCTCAGTGGAAAAAAGCATGTCGTTTTACTTTGAATTTTAGTTATTAATATGATTGGAAAGAGGGACAAAAGAAGCATATCCTCAATTTTTTTTTCATTTTTTTATCATTAATCTTGACGGTTTTATGCAAGAAATCGTAATGTGAATTCCTTTGAATACTTACTGATATTTTAAGTTTTTTTGCTCTTCTGTAAAATTGCAGTTTTCATCTTATACCTTTGTTTCCACTGAGGGTGATATACGCCGTCACCGTATATCCCTTTCTGAGTTGATATTATGTGTTATTATGACCTTTACCCTTAAGACTCGAGGGCTACATTATTATATTAGCCATACTCATAGCTTATTTTCAAAGGCTGCTGAGGCCATTAGCAAAATTTGAATAAAGAAAGGCCGAGAACAAAGACCATTAAAATCAAATTAAGTAATCTAGTACCTAATATTAATAACAGGTAGTAGTTTTAGAAATAAAAGGTGAGATTATACTTTTTTGCCACAGAGTTAAGACATGAAAGGAGGTGCCGTAATATTAGGTATTACCCAACTTATAGGTATGAAGGGTTGTTTTTCGCGCGTATCTTGTATGTATATATGTATGTATGTAGGTATGTTTGTATGTATGAATGTAATATTTTTTATTACCTCGTATCTTCCAAATCATTGAACGGATTTATGCATCGCTCACCTAGTAATATAATGGCACATCTGCAAAAAATGCGAAATTGAGTTTATATGGTATACGTGTTTAAAAGTGCATAATCTACATAGTGGTAAATATGTATATGTCTATACTAGTAACCAAACCCATACAATCTGTAAAAAGTGTAAACAGAACCCATAAATTAATTTTAAACATTTTTATAAAATTTTTGAAATTCGTTTCTGTAAAATATGACAAACGTAGATGTGCCGTTGTATTACTGGGTGAGCGATATATAATTAAGATATCGTTAGATTGGTCTCGATAACTCAAGTGTTCTTAGATAAGTGAAATTAAAAAACAAATATGGTGGCTGTGAGGTGCAATTGTTTGAAGTATCAAAAAACGAATATAAATCGAACAATGCAATATGGGTATCAAATTAAAGAATTCATCATAAAGATTTAAGAAAGGTATATCATGATCATTGAAGTATTATTACCAGCGTATAGAACCGACACCGCGAACACCATGTATGTCCCAACTCCCAATGCATTGGCGCCACGTGGCTTCAATCTTCTATGGATTTGTTCCATTTAGAAAAGAGAACGGGGGTGAATTTGAAAATGGAACCTCCCGGGCGAGACACATTTTGTTCGAGATGTCTGTTCTATGATATTATATACGTATAGTCCTTTTCATGAAAGAAGTCCCGCGGTGATTTTTGGAACTAAATTTGACAGGTCGGTCATGTTGTCGTTCGTCGATGTTATCAAGTGCGTTTGTTGTGGTAGATTTTTGTGAGTTTTTAACTAGCTTAGTGCATTTTAAAGATTGTTTACAATGCCAAAAGTTGTAAAAAGTTCGGCTCGAGATATGATATTGAAGGTGAAAGAGTTCTGTGAAGCGGAACAAAAGAATCAAGGTGTTTTAATACCACTAAACAATGTTCGGAAGAGAGTTGCCGCCATAACAGGTACTTTTTAGAGTTGCCATATAATAATTTTTTGCTGTATTGATGGGACTTTTATGATATAAATTCATTTTTGCGACAAAATTGAACAAATACATAATGTGACGAAACTAGGTAACTGAAATTAAAACATATAGTACATAAGCATAATAAACTTAAAGTTACTATTATTTTTAATTGTTCATTATTTAATTGCAGGCGTGTCAGAGAAAACTGTAACAAGAATTACAAAAGAAGGTATAACAGCGGCGAGTACTTCGAAAAAAATTGTCACCCCGGGGAAGAGTCGCCCGTGAGAGATATTGTATATTTATAATGTAGGTATATGTAATAATTGCTCAATAAATAGAAAATATGAAATTTAGATTTTTATAAAAAGGAAACGTATCCATTAATGATAATGTTCTTATATTTTGACAACTTGTATTATTTGTATTAATCGTAACATGAAACACTTGAAATATGGTAATATAATATTATTGTACAATTAGATAGACATAATATTATTGTACGATTTGGTAATAATATACAATATACATAAAATTAAAATAAGGTATTTGAAAATTTATAGCAACGTTAAATGTCAACTACTTGCTAATTTTTAAAATAGGTGATTATTTGTAACGGGAAGTTAAATTGTTTGCCGGTAGAAATATTTTAATTATTTTATAAAATACCATTAATTTTGATGATTTGGAATTGTTTAAATCAGTTATTGAATTGTTATTATTATTAGTATTTATTACGATCTTTTTACGTAGAATTACAAATTGTTTGTCTTGTCTGTGGTAGGTATATCAGGTGATACTCGTAATTATGGTGTGGGGGTAGACAGTTGGGTTGATAAAAGCGAGTGTTTGTAATTGTCTCGTTTAATTCGGTGTGTGAGCTGCTCTTCTGCAGAAGTTAAGTACTTTGTAATACTTTTATAATGTCACTCTGCCAGTCTATTTAATTATTGTTAAGTATCATTCTAATTAAAACGATTGTAGTGTCATAATGTTGTAAAGCTATACTGGAAGCCAGCTTTCAATTCAATATCGTCGTAGTGTTTGTTCCATTTTAAAATGTGTAACATTGATACAGATATGAAATGTGGAATGATATAATATTACTGCGGTTTTGTGCTGTTTGGAGTTTCTTTCCCCTTAGTTCTTCTCCAACGACTAAAGCACATTGCGAACTAAGGGTTTCAATAAATTAATTGCCGCAAATATGTGTATCATTTACATACCTCCATAATAATATGAAAAAGTTACATTATCATGAAATACAACTAGTCACTGTGCCTTTTTTGGTTTATCTTTATTAATAATAGTACAGGTTGCAAATATTTGTCGATTCTCGCTTTATAACATGACTTCCAATTTATATTTCTTGCCTTTTTCCATAACCATTACACATTTAATCTAACATCAGAAGTGTAGGAGTCGGACTCGCGTTTTTAATAATATATGTATCCTAATATGTGTTTATTTTCCAAGTTTCAGAATAGAAGAAAAATTGCGGCCTCGGACCAGCGGAACTGTGACGACGAAATAATAAGTTTTCGACGCAAGGATCTGCTACGTCACGAGATGGACAATTATTATAGTATTGAAACATCCAACAAGTGATCAAGGGAATCTCCTTAGAACAGCACCGAAGTGATTTCAAGAACGGTAAGGCCCTTAAAGGGCTTTGTTTTATGATAATGTTTAAGGATCTTATTATATATATTTTTTTTTCTGTGCATTAAGTAATTTAAACATACAATAAGGAGGCGGAATTCTCTCTGTCCGGACATCACGAGAAAACCTGTGAATTATTTGATTAAAAATAGACTTAATCGGATTAGAATTGAAGACTAACTTTCAATTTTTTTTTTACGTACAGTAGATATAGAGGTTTCAAAGAATAGGACGTACTAAATACGTACTAAATAGCAACAAAGTAGGTATACAAATTACATCTTTCTTCGGTTATGACTATCTAATTATTTACTAACTGCTTACAATGAAATGAATTTTCGAACATAAATAGTACCTATACATATATTTTACATATAATTTAATATTTCTTTATAATTTATATACCTAGTATAGACACTATGTAGATTGCAACAAATTCGAAAGGGAAAGACTAGTGCGCCAGGCACCCAAACAAAATGATAAGAAAAATAAAATCTATTAAGGCAAAATAATAATATACTAAAATCAAACAAAACCGTAATCTATATCGACACAATACACCAGATGTAAACTTTTAGAATACCCACAACTAGTTTTTATTTTGGTAGGTACCTATGTTATTTGTTTAACATTCGATTAAGATTAAAAATGACTTATTTATTTCCATGATTTGTAGATTGAATCAGTATGTAGGTATAAATGTATGACAATAATTTGTGAAATATGAATATAGAGTAGACTGACGACAATTTTATTATTTATTTGAAAATTAATTAAAGCAATTAAAGTACATAATTGAATCATGTAAATTGAGAGGATAAATATCATTAGGAATAATATTTAATGTTCTAATAATATAATAATATGCATAACTGCGTAAACATAATTACACAAATAAGAAATGGAATAACTCCATACTTATATTTAATATTATAAATGCGAAAGTGTGTTTGTTTGTTCCTCTTTCACGTCGCAACGAAGCTATTATATGGTATGATTTTTGTGTGTGGAGATAGTTGGGAGGGTGGAGAGTAACGTAGGCTATTTTTTTACCGCGGTAAAACCTCTCTTTTCCATGGGAAGCTCGATGTTTTGTTAGTTGTTAGATATTTGGTTCCGGATTTTGTTAATAGATGGCGTTAGTAAAGTTCATTTGCAAGTTCTGAATCACTCTTTCAAATGACACAATATGTAAATTACTAAAGTCATAGGCAACTAATTTATAAATGAAAATCTGAATTCGCGCCGGATAAATGGTTGTGTTTTGGACTTTGGTTAGAAATTAATATTGTAAAGGAATAAGTCAATAAGGTTATAAACTTAAAAGACATACGATTTGATTTTGGTTTTTGGTTTTGGTTTGCTTCGTGAACTGGTTTTGAAGACTGTTGTTGTTTTGGCTTAGAATAATAATTATTTTTACGGATAGTAGGTTTTAAAATTTAGATATTTTATGACTTTTATTAACATTTTGTGTTGTATTTATTTAATTTAATTTTTTTTTTACTTTAAATAGTTTTAGTTATTAGTAGTTAGTTACTTTAGATATTTAATAAGTTTTTAAAAGTGGATAACACATTTCATGTTAGTTAGTAGTAGTTAGTTTCATTAGATATAAGTTTTTTTTAAAGATAACACATTTTGTGTTGTATTTTTTTAAATAAGACTGCTTTTTTTTTTTTTTTGTAAAACTCTTCAAATACAAATTATAATTTCAGTGCTAGTAAATTTACTTAACACTTGGTAATTCTAATAAGTTATTCGGATTCAATTAGGTTATATTTAGTTTTGTGCCTAAAAACACAAATAACAATTTTCTAGTATTTGCTAGTTTGCTTGCGTTGTAGTACCCTCATATAAAACAATATTTACGACCCAACTCGGAAAGGTTCGTTTATTAAGTCGTAAAGAGTCCAGGACTAATTATTGACATTAAATAATAATAATATGTAAAGTATTGGTTCATCTCAGTTATATTGTCAACTTTCAATGACCCTAGTGCGGACCAACGTCAAAATAACCTTATCGATAATTAATCTTATTATTGGTTTGCGTAGCCACACGTAAAATATTTTGATAGTTAATAAAAGTTTATATTTATTTTTAATGCTTTTAAAACTATGATTATATCTGATATATTAAACTATGATATATTATCAAGAAATTCTTTTTACTTTTTTGTATTACTTAAAAATATTGTAAAGAAGCTTTTTTTTCTCTTTGAAATAAAATAAAGGTAGTAGGTAGGTACTGCTAATTGTCAATATCAATAATAAGTGGTATATATTTTTTTGGGATGATTTGACTTGACATTCAAAAACTTCAATTTTCATAAAATAATAATTATTTAAAGGTATTTTTATACTTTAATTGTCCATGAGAGTGAATTTTTTTTTGTTTGTCTCTATACTAAGGAGAAGTTTAAGTAACCTTTATGTGACTGAGATGTTCTTTAAATTGTCATTTTTGTTTTGTTGGTACAATTGAAACAAAAATAGCGCAGTAGGTACTGTGTGAAAATTGCATTACGAGTAGAACCTGTTTAGATATTTCTCAAATAATCTTGAAGAAATCTTAGCTTAATTTGCTGTAATATTTTTAATAGGGTTTACGATATAAACATTTATGTATTACTAACTGAACCTTACGCGATTTGCAAAAAAAAAAAACAACTAATTAATAATCACAATCAAATACAGCCTATTAACTTAGAAATAATGTAGTTTTCAATTTGTGAAAGAATTTTTCAAATCGGTCGAGTAGTTTTTGAGTTTATTCATTACTAATTTACAAAAATGTAAATCTTTCCTCCTAATAATAATATCACGTTTTTTTTTAAAAAGTGAAACTTCTATGTAGACGCGGCACCGTATTAGGATGTTTTTTTTCTGTCACGAAAAAACGTTACGGCCGCTTGGAAGGGGTTAATAATTAATTTAATAATTAATATATTATTTCAAAAGATTTTTTTTTATATATTTTATTTTGAAATGTTTGTATGTAATATAGCCCCATTGAGAGTATATAGCAAGGAATATAACTCGACATACATTACATAATATAATCTTTAAGATTTATCCACAATGATTTATGATGAATTTAGATATTAGACACATACTACTCAATTACACAATTAGACAATTAAAAGACAAAACACAATTAAAAGATCTTACACAAAGATCTTATACAATTAAAAGATCTAATTCTATTAATTTCACAATATTTTTTTTTTATTTAGTTTCAATTAAGTTTATGTTATAAGTAAGTAAGTAACGATAGCAACTTACTATTGTCTACGGTTATTGTAGTAATTAATCATCACTGTTAAATTTTGTACTAATTGTTTTGAATCGGATGGCCAAACGGAAAAGATATTTAGTATCTTCGATATTGTTAGTTTACGTTTTGTCAACACAATCGTGATGTGGATTGAAATGAAATATTATACAATGGATGGGTAAATTTTGAAATGAAATGCAATAATAATTGTCTAAGGATCATTTAAGAAGTGATGATTAAATTACTGAACAAACTGCTGATTATGTCTACTGAGTGAGAGTCCTAGCCTGACTCATGTGCAGCAGGTGAGAGGCTGGATGATATTACTGAACAAACTGCTGATTATGTCTTCTGAGAAGTTCTAGTCTAGACTCATGTGCAGCAGGTGAGAGGCTAGATCAAATCAATGAATAAACTGCTGATTATGTCTTCTGAGAAGTTCTAGTCTGACTCATGTGCAGCAGGTGAGAGGCTAGATCAAATTAATAAATAAACTGCTGATTATGTCTTCTGAGAAGTTCTAGTCTGACTCATGTGCAGCAGGTGAGAGGCTAGATCAAATAGGGATGTTGACACTAATTATAAATTAATAAAAAAAATATGTCTAAAGTATTAGTGGTAACATTTAAAGGCCTATTTTAAGGCCTTATTTTATTGAAATCAATCACAATAAATTAGATATCATTAATTTTAAATGTTAAAAATTGTACTCACTGTCACGTGACCTTAAACGCAATTTTGAGAATATAACGTAATTGCTCCTATTTTATATGGAAATTCAACAAACTTTGACGTTTTTGGTGGGAAATTTGATAATGATTTTTACTTATCAATTTTTGTTTTTAAATTGAAGATTATTATTTTTATAATGTTTATTTTTCGTGAATATCAAGGTTCTATCTATAAAATAAAATTAAATCCTAAAAATTAGTCAACATCCCTATTACTGAAGGAACTGCTGATAATGTCTACTGATTTAAATGCCCTAGCCTTACTCATGTGCAGCAGGTGGGAGGCTAGTGGGCCCTTATGAAATGAAATGAAATGAAATGAAATGAAATGAAATGAAATGAAATGAAATGAAATATCTTTACTTGTGTTTATCTTAATGTGAAAAGAGACAATATTCGTAAATGTAGTAGGAATTATATTATCTTGGTATTTTTGTGTACTTAGTATGTATAACGATGTAGTATTTTTAGTACTTCGAGAGCGAAGTACATGTCAGTCTGGCCGTGAGAGATATTGTATATTTATAATGTAGGTATATGTAATAATTGCTCAATAAATAGAAAATATGAAATTTAGATTTTTATAAAAAGGAAACGTATCCATTAATGATAATGTTCTTATATTTTGACAACTTGTATTATTTGTATTAATCGTAACATGAAACACTTGAAATATGGTAATATAATATTATTGTACAATTAGATAGACATAATATTATTGTACGATTTGGTAATAATATACAATATACATAAAATTAAAATAAGGTATTTGAAAATTTATAGCAACGTTAAATGTCAACTACTTGCTAATTTTTAAAATAGGTGATTATTTGTAACGGGAAGTTAAATTGTTTGCCGGTAGAAATATTTTAATTATTTTATAAAATACCATTAATTTTGATGATTTGGAATTGTTTAAATCAGTTATTGAATTGTTATTATTATTAGTATTTATTACGATCTTTTTACGTAGAATTACAAATTGTTTGTCTTGTCTGTGGTAGGTATATCAGGTGATACTCGTAATTATGGTGTGGGGGTAGACAGTTGGGTTGATAAAAGCGAGTGTTTGTAATTGTCTCGTTTAATTCGGTGTGTGAGCTGCTCTTCTGCAGAAGTTAAGTACTTTGTAATACTTTTATAATGTCACTCTGCCAGTCTATTTAATTATTGTTAAGTATCATTCTAATTAAAACGATTGTAGTGTCATAATGTTGTAAAGCTATACTGGAAGCCAGCTTTCAATTCAATATCGTCGTAGTGTTTGTTCCATTTTAAAATGTGTAACATTGATACAGATATGAAATGTGGAATGATATAATATTACTGCGGTTTTGTGCTGTTTGGAGTTTCTTTCCCCTTAGTTCTTCTCCAACGACTAAAGCACATTGCGAACTAAGGGTTTCAATAAATTAATTGCCGCAAATATGTGTATCATTTACATACCTCCATAATAATATGAAAAAGTTACATTATCATGAAATACAACTAGTCACTGTGCCTTTTTTGGTTTATCTTTATTAATAATAGTACAGGTTGCAAATATTTGTCGATTCTCGCTTTATAACATGACTTCCAATTTATATTTCTTGCCTTTTTCCATAACCATTACACATTTAATCTAACACCCGCATCCGAAAAAATTCGACTTAGACGGGTTCGATTTGTGCGCTATCCGGCAAAAAATTCACAGTTTTTACGTTGTGCATAAAGAATTACCAACTTTGGCTAAATTACGGGCAGCTCTGAGAGAAGACATCAATTTTCAGGGAAGCATCACAACATTGCACAGGATATTAAATAGGATTGGTTTCAAGTACAAGCAATACTTATCACACAAAAAGTTGTTGGCAGAGTGAGGAGGAGCCAGGAATGTTCGTCTCAGAGTCATCAGGGAGTCGTTGGATAATCGCTCATGCGGGAACAAAAGATGGATTCATAAATGGTGCATTATTAATGTTCAAATCCCAATCAAAGTCCTCAGATTACCACGATGACATGAACTCTGCAAATTTCTTAAAATGGGTGACGGAAAAACTAATACCTAATCTACCTGAAAGGTCCCTTGTGGTAATGGACAACGCTCCTTACCATTGCACTCAATTAAACAAAGCCCCTTCAATGTCAAATATAAAAAGTAGTATGCAGGAATGGCTCCGGCAAAAGGGTATATATTTTGAAGACACCTGGAGAAAAGCTGTGCTGTTTGAGCTAATCAAACAAAATAAAGGGCCACCGACATTTGCAGTTGATGAATTATTAACAGCTCACGGACACGAAGTATTAAGGTTGCCGCCTTATCATTGCGACCTCAACCCGATTGAAAAAATCTGGAGCCTTGTAAAAAGAAAGGTGGCGGATAAGAACGTGGCACAAGATCCAAAAGAAATTTTAAAATTAACTGAAGAGGCCTTTGAGTCTATTACGGCGGAAGATTGGACAGCTCAGTGCACGCATGTCGAACATTTAGAGGAGGAATATTTAAAAAATGACGGCCTTATGGATGAAGAGATGGACCGAATAATTATATCTACGGCTAGTGATACTGAAACAGAATCTGATTCTGTTTCCATCCACTCTTCAGACAGTGATGTTCCTATGGCCGCTGATCACAATTATGCAATAAAACTCTAATAAAAAATTGTAATGCTTTTCTTTACCCTATTTTCTCATCTTTTCCCTGTAAATAAGTAGAACACCGCTTATATAAGTAAAAATATACTTTTTACATAACAGGAATATAACAAATAGTATAGGTAAATGGGCATTTTTATCAAAATGTCTACCAACCCACTCATGGGATGACCCATGCAATAAGTCCAAATAACTAACGTTATTATGACTATGTAAGTGTCGTGTTATCATTAAATAGTTTCAAATGACTAAAGTTTCCTTTTTTACTATGTTGTTAGATGAGAAACTTATAACAAAGTAATAAAATTAAACTCAGAAATGTGGCATCCTACGCTTCCCAGTACTGTCCCCTGTTTTCGGTAACGGTCATGACCAAAAATCGTCGGCTTTTTATAATAACGTTAGTTATTTGGACTTATTGCATGGGTCATCCCATGAGTGGGTTGGTAGACATTTTAATAAAAATGCCCAAATATACTTTTGACTTATCACAAATATACATGTTTCACTTATCTGAATTATTGTTATAGTATGAACTTGAGTAATGAAATTACAGCCTATCTAAAATGTATTTATTTCTTAATACAATTTAAGAGCTTATATTGTTTCATCGAAGTATGCAGGAAATAGTATTATACGTATTTGATAAATTACTTAAGCTAAATGTAAAATAGGTATTTACTCATAAATGGCAACATTATGTCACGCGACTACAGCGCTGCGTCTGGGGGACTTCTTTCATGAAAAGGACTTTACTTCAATGATCATGATAGGTTTTTTGACAGCAAGCGGTTTTTTTTTAATTTTTTTATAATAACTATAATAATTTTATTCATTCTAATTTTTTTTACCTTCCCGTCGGTGTCTACTCGTAACTTGCTTGTTAAATAAAACACATTTCCCCATGTGCGCTTGAACTAAAGCTTTGCAATTATGTTCCGTTTTGAAATGAATAGTCGACAAGTGAAGTAACGAACCACTGCACTGCAGGCAGTTCAAAGAAACCCAAACCGAACCGACGGACTATTATTAGATATTTTATTTTTATTTTATTTTATTTATTGGAACGAAGTTCCTTATCGCGCGTTGTGAAAGGGGGCTAGACGGAAAAATTCTTACGAAAAGTTGTCACGACACTTTTTGAAGTGATTCAGTAATATGAAACTAGATGGCGCTGTACAACTTTCTGAATCACGCTAACAACAAGCTAGCGTGATTCAGAAAGTTGTACAGCGCCATCTAGTTTCATATTGCTGAATCACACTGCTGAGCGCGTAAAACAATACTTAAATCGAAAGGAACTTCGTTCCATCCGGGTGTCCCTTGACACCTTTTTATTTATGGATAACCAACAAGACACACATTAAGTATACAAAAATACTTGAGACAAATATTTCAAGAATTAAATGTTGCCTTAATTATAGGTTACCACGGCAGGCATCGGGGACGAAGAAATATAACATAAAAACAATTTATAAAAATTATAATGGGTACTTAATCTATTTGTATTACCACGGAGGTACTAAACTATTAGATCTTTTAATATAATTCTGGACAAAAAATAACCGACTTCAAAATTAGGGATAACTCAAAAACTACTCGTCAGGTCTCGCTAAAAAATGGGACCACACGACAAGCACCAGCTTTAGATTAAAAAGAGAGTCATCAAAATCGGTTCACCCAGTCAAAAGTTCTAAGGTAACAAACATATAAAAAATACAGTCGAACTGAATACATCCTCCTATTTTGAAGTCGGTTAAAAAGACAAAATTATTCAGTTTTTTTGACGTGATAACGTCTATTAAAACGGAACGCCGGGTGCACGCACGAAAAAGCATGACTCATCTGTCGCGTTCCGCGAGCGAGCGAACAATGGAGAAAGCGCCATCTATGAACAAAACTATATACACAATTAAGTGAGAAAGAAACTTGCTGAAAAAATAGTTTAGTTCAGGAGTTCTAGATGGCGTTGTAGTATAAAGATAAAAGTTTCTAATTATAAGTTAATTTCCAGAGATAATATTATATTCGAGCACTACTTCATCACTGTTTTGTCATGACGTTGTCTGTCACGTTAAACTACCGTCCGTAAACCGACTTTACCGACAACCATTTTTATCAAAATTTTACCAAAACAACACTTCTATTTATATTTGCTCTATGGTTGTCACCATGCATTCATTACATTGTAAATTCTTGCAAATAAATTATAGATAAAAAGCGAATTAAATCGCTTTTGAATTACAGTATACAGAACCCATTACATGTTATTGTTAATGAATTAAGTATTATGATGGTAATACTTATATTATGATGGTATATAAGATGGTAATACTTAATTGTTGTTTGTAAGAATTTATCCGTATTGGGGTATCTTAGAATACTAACCCCAATCCCACCTTCCTTCCTTCTGACCTTCTGACCGACGACGTGAAAAATACGGCGGTGTCCGCTGGATTCAGAAGGCTCAGAACCGCTCAGAGTGGCTTATACCACAAGGCGACGTAACATGAGTGATTTCATATCAAAGTCTAACTTTGAATGATATCGACTCGTTTCACGCGACGCACAGCTCCCTGGCTCAATAATCTAAATTTTTAACAAAAAAAGAAGCAACTTCAAATGAAGTTCATCCAATAAAAAAAGAATCATCGAAATCGGTTGGCGCGATATTGAGTTATTCGTCCATTTATCGCGCACATACTTAATGCAAAAAGACTTATATGCTTTTGACATGGATTCCATTGTCAGATCTCGCTCAAATTTAAGTGGAACCACACGACAAGCACCAGCTTTCGATCAAAAAAACAATCATCAAAATCGGTTCACCCAGTCGAAAGTTCTGAGGTAACAAACATAGGAAAAAAATAGTCGAATTGAGAATCTCCTTCTTTTGTTGATGTCGGTTAAAAATACGATCGTTTGGCCACACCCTTAGGGGAGGCATATTTATTCGCCACCAGAATCACCAACTCCCTTCATGGGTAGTCCAAGTAGAATAATAAGTGTACGTAGCACCCCTAGAGGGTCCAAGCAGGGGGTCCAAGTGAAATGCACCATGAGTCTGACTGCTATTATACTTTGTTAGGAAAAATGGCTAAAATTGAATATCTAACCACAGTATTCGTGGGAAGCCACGCCCAAATATTAAATAAGTTGAGCCAAGTTAAATGACCTTTAAAAAGACTAGTATACGAAAGATCGTTATCAAAAACTTTGAAAAAAAAAATACTCGACTTTTTTTCTTTTTCAGAAGCATTGTATTGTATTGTAACCAAAATTCTAATTTTAAATAACAGGCAAAGGGCACGCACGAAATCGAATGGAAAATAAAGAAAATATGGATTAGATATTCTACATGCCAAACACAACTTTAAACATATGTATTAAAGTTGAATACGCTTTGATAAGACGTTTATAATTTAAACAGTGTTCTATTTTACAGGCTGCAAGGTGAATAAAACTCTATTCCTTTGAAACAGAATTTATTTTGGCTTGCAATTTTCATGATTTTCTCAACACGTTTGATAAGTCGTAACTACAAAACGAATGCAAACTGAATAAGACTCTAATGACATCGGAATAAGGTTGAAAGATTGTTACAGGCTTAATTAGTAGTTTTTTTTTAACAAAACGCTCACAAAGAACCGCTTCGTGTTATGCCAAAGGTCATTTAGGTAACTTGAGCTAAAACGAACAATTTATTGAGGGACGGAGTGAGTTACGATCTACTTACTAAATAATTTAAGTCTTCCTTGTAAGTTAAATTGGTTCGGAAAATTAGAATTTTTATTATTTACTAGTCACCTTTGCCACGATTAGGGCAATCTACGAATATACCTTATCGACACACATTCGAATAACTCGTAAAACTGACTATTTACCTAAGTTATGGGTAGATTCTGGTGTACTAAGATACAGGCCAAGGCTTAGTTTAGACACCAGATTTTCCACAGATTACTTAGCACTTACATATATTTTCCTTGTACTTATAT
The DNA here is from genome assembly GCA_963932265.1 of Thymelicus lineola. Lineage (NCBI taxonomy): Eukaryota > Metazoa > Arthropoda > Insecta > Lepidoptera > Hesperiidae > Thymelicus > Thymelicus lineola. Next base: position 2,465,445 of record OZ010708.1, read on the forward strand.
TTTAAATGTTACCAGAATGTAATTTGTGGATGAGATGAAATAAAGATTTTGTATTTAAAAAAAAAATTGTATTTTTATTCAGTTACCAGGTATAAATGTGTAGGTGAAATATCAATCGTCCCCTATTTTCGTACCTTTAGGGGTAAAATTTTGTTTCCAAATTTTAATAAGAACAACTTCAAGGTATACACTATACAATAAAAAAGAATCATTAAAATCGGATCATCCAGTACAAAGTTATTGGGGTAACGGGTAAAAGTCATCCCCTATTTTCGTACCTTTAGGGTAGGAATAAAATTTTCATAAAAAATGAGACCAACTTCAAGACATACCCCATTCATTAAAAAAAGGATCATTAAAATCGGACCGAAAACACACATATTTTTATGAAAATCACATACATAGGTAGACTAAGATATTTATAGGGTATTTATTATCGTGGTAATTATTATATTATCTTAAAACACGATACGAAATATACTAAGAATAGCGTTGTTTATAAATTTATAAATGTATTGAAACTTTTGTTGTATACAGTTATAGCTTGGTACATTAAAATATACATTAAAATTTTACTTTTGTAATTAGCAGATAACATTAAGTGGCCTAATTGTTTTATGTAAGGTAACAACTATGTAAGTAATTACTAAGTGGCTGTTTTTATCTATACTAATATTATAAAGAGGAAAGATTTGATTGTTTGCATTGAATAGGCTCCGAAACTACCGAACCGATTTGAAAAATTCTTTCACTGTTGGGAAGCTACACTATCCCCGGGTGACATAGGCTATATTAAATAGTTATTTTTTTTTAATAATTTTCCCAAAGCGAAGCGAGGCCGATTTCCTAGTCTCAAATAAATAAATAAATAAATAGAAAACGTGGGCAAAGCGCGGCCACAGCGCTCCTATTAACTATCTAATATCTAATCTAATACCAATAAACGATCAACTTGTATTATATTTTTTGAATCTCAGAAATGGCTCCAACGATTTTCATGAAATTCAATAAACAGAGCGTTTCAGGGGCGATAAATCGATGTAGCTAAGATAAATTTTTAGAAAATGTCGTTTTATTCGTGTTTTCAGGCAATGAAAAACTGTTACAATACAGAGTGTATTGTCATCTGACATCTATTGGTGAGTAGCAACACTAAAACTACTTCAGTAGATGGCGTTGTTAAGCAACACTAAACCGAGCAAAACCGGAACTTTGTACTAATAACATTAATATAGTGGTTGTTACGTTAAAAGGAGTCAATTCTAAGTCCAATGCTACACTCACAATAAAAGTCTAAAGATTCACAATACAATAGAGAATAAAAGCTTTTCAAATCCATTTCCAAATCAAAATGGCTCGGCTTTTTCTTTTATCAATTGAAATGCTAGGAAGTAATAACAGTTATTATTTAACCTTGAGTTAGTAAAACTGTTTGAAGATATAATGTGAAATGTTAGCGAATAATTCGTAAAAATTGCTATGAAATATTATTAGAATATTATACTTCAAGTTGAACCGAAACATACCGGTGCATCTCTATATTGGAACGAAGTTCCTTATCGCGCCTTGTGAAAGGGGGCTAGACGGAAAATTACGACACTTTTTGATTCTTACGAATGACGACACTTTATTTGAAGTGATTCAGAGAGTTTTACAGAGATGGCGCTGTAAAACTTTCTGAATCACTTCAAAAAACAATACTTAAATCGAAAGGAACTTCGTTCCATCCGGGTGTCCCTTGACACCTCTCATGTTTTTTATTAATATGTACGTGAGGCTAAAACTTTGGCTTTGGTTATTTATCTAGTAGCCTTTTGAAAATTCACTGCTGGACATAGGCCTCCTCTAATTGACGCCGATCCGACCGGTGCTGAAACCCGGTTTCGCGCTATCTTCTTCAGATCAGTCCACCTGGTCGTGGTGGAGTGGAGGGTAAACCCAATGATATTACAAGTAAAAAAGAGGTAGATATGTCACTAGCGCGCCGAAGACGCAGATCGTAAGAGCGGTCAATTGACCTCTGTCTGCTCGTAGTCGCTCTGTCAATACAAGACGATACGCACGCTTTTGTTGTCAGAAGTGCTTGAGATTTGACATACAACGTTAAAATGCCTTCGTGTATTATTGTAGTGTGATTGGTGTAGTGAAACAAAAGATAAACGTGTGAGTGTTGTAGCTCTTTTCGGAACAGATTTTTGGGTTGATTTGTAAGGGCATGACGTATCTATAGTTTTTTAAACATCATTGGGTAAACCGCTTTTACCGAGACGTGGCCGCCTTTCTATGACTTCTGACCCCATCGGTTGTCAGTCAACCTAACAAATTATGGCCGCCCATGGCTTCTTTACCCGAAGTGTACAACTTTGCAGGTATCTTTTTACGACATTAACGAGGACGGAGGAACTGGCCACTGGAGAAGGAGTGCTGAAAGCTAATCCTGTTTGGATGGTTGTTCTTTAATCACGCCACAACTATTTAACCGATTTGGTTGGAATTTGGAATGAAGATAGCCTATACCCTGGATTAACTGGATTAACACATTTTTACCCCGAAAAATTTCAGGGTTCCCCTGGGATTTGCAAAAATCGATGTCTACCGCGGGCAAAAGCTAGTATTTTACCCGACTCAAAAAAAATACAGTCGAATTGAGAACCTCCTCCATTTATTGAAGTCGGTTAAAAAGGAGGAGGTATTCAATTCGACTGTATTTTGTGTATTGTTTGTTACCTCCGAACTTTCGACTGGGTGAACCGATTTTGATGATTCTTTTTTTAATCGAAAGTTGATGCTTGTCATGTGGTCCCACTTTTTGAGCGAGATCCGATGAGTAGTTTTTGATTTATCCCTAATTTTTAAGTTATTGAAGTGAAACTTCTTTAGAATCGTTGTGATTTCAAACCGGATGCAACGGAAAAAACGACAGGTAAGAGACACAAATACAAAAATGTGTAGGAAAGAATGAGACAGAAATATACTCGGCTAGCATGCATATAATGTAACTGCTAATTTCGTCGTTGAATCTAACTTCTCCGTAGCTCAATGGTCAGGACGTAGATACACAATACCTGATGCGCAGGTTCGCGTCTTTCAGTAGGTATTTCTTTTTTTTAGTTTTATTTTTATACTGTTTTTAAATACTTTCAAATGCTCTTTTAAATATTTTCAAAGAATTTATCAACAAAAAATAAGAATTTCATTTTCGTTGTTTAATATCTGTCGATCGACCGACCGATTATACAGACAGTAAAAATGCTAAGTTGTATTCATAGATGGCGCGAGGAACAAGGTAGGAGATTCGATTTATTGCTTTTTCATCTCATTATCTTGAAACCAAAATTTTGGAAAGTTTCACTTCTACCACGTGTGAATTGCACACATTTTTTTTTTTTTATCACGAATTATTTCTGTCTAATTCGTCCAAGAAAAGGTCTTATACCAATTTAGTTACTTAAAGGAGGTTAGAATTGCCTACTAGACTGCCTAGCCATTAAAATAGAAGACTTTTTGGTCTTCATCTTGATGAGAATAAGTACTTAATTACTTTAATCATTTCGTCGTTTGCTTAACAATAATTAAAGCAAATTGCTTCGTCTACTCAAGGCCACGTCACTACCATTCCGCCATGTTGTCTGAGCAAACAACACAAAATGGCGGCGTAGACATGAGTCAATTCCACGCTTTTGCTTTCCTATTATTAAAGACAAATATTGTTTTTAGAGTTCCGAAGTAAAATCTTAACCCTTATAGTCTTGTCATTTCCGTCCGTCTGTACGTTCGTCTGAATCAATCTAACACCATTTTTGAATTGAGGGGTTTGTTTGCGAAATTAAAGGTGTGTATGTCCCAATGTATTGGTGCCACGTGGCTTCAATCTTCAATGGATTCGTTCCATTTTGAAAGGAGAACGGGGGCTCTATTTTGAAAATAGAACCTCTTGGCTGGATACATTATGTTCGAGATGTCTGTTCTATGACATTAATATACTTACTTCAATGGCTTTAAAGTGCTAATTTTGGTTAGATTCAAGTGTCCCCCTGCCGGCTAAAATTCTCAAAAATAGATTATATGCTGAATTTACAAGGAAAACTATCACGGCTATATTAGCATAAGTAGTTAATGAGTAATAGTCGATAAACTTACTACTCCGGAACCCTACATTGCGCGTGGCCTGACTCGCACTTGCCCGGTTTTAGTTCTGCATTTAGTTTGATATTATCAGACATTATTTTGTGTAGCAACTCTATCTTCAGTAAGGTTTAAAAATCGCTCACCCAGTAATACAACGGCACATCTACGTTTATCATATTTTACAGAAACGAGAATCAAAAATGTTATTAAGATGTTTAAAATTAATTTATGGGTTCTTTTTAAGTTTTTTACAGATTTTCTGGGTTTGGTTACTAGTATAGACATTAATACATATTTACCACTATGTAGATTAGGCACTTTTAAACACGTATACCATGTAAACTCAATTTTGCATTTTTTGCAGATGTGCTATTATATTACTAGGTGAGCGAAATATTACCTCGTGGGTACTTACAAGGTACTCCGTTTTTCGGAATGTTCAGAAGTCTTTAAGTATAGGCTATATTATACTGTCTTGTTACTTTACGAGTACATACAGTAGGTAGAACCTTAAGTACATTTAAGGACAAAGACTATTTTTTTCCCGAAGCGAAGCGAGGACGGATTTCCTAGTTCGAAATAAGAAGATGAAATGGGAGAGGGAGAGGGAGGGGCACAGGAGATATACACACAAAAACTATTATATAACGGCCAAGATCGGCTGTACCGATTTCAGTTATCTCTGATTTGTAACACCAACCAAAATTATAAAAGTTTAGTTAGAAGTATCTACCTACTTTCTTAGCCTCCTATGCGATATAACATATACCTAAGGTATTTATTTTAACCCGGATAGCTAGTAAAGTGGTGGTCAGACGGCTACTTGGGAATTGGAAGATGAAGCAATCTGTACTATAATAAAACTCAACTGTCTGTTTGTCTGTCCGAGCTAGGGCTTCCATCGAATATTCGAATATTCGAATAATTCGAATAATAAATTGGCTCGAATATTCGAATACAAGAACTGCAATATTCGAATATTCGATCAATTTCTACAACACCTAACTCAACACCAAATTCGGATTCCAATGTGCACAAAATAGTCAAAATACAATTTTCAAGCCAGCGCCGTGGCGCGTGACCTTCAGCGTGTCGTTTTGGGCGGTGACAGTGCGCAATTCTTCAAAATATGGAAGGGTTCGGACTTTGGGAATACCCGGGAAACCTGGTGACAAGGAGCTATACTGATGATGAAGCCAAGTGCTATTTAACAGAACTCCTGAGGGAGTAGTGCCATGAAGTTAAAACTTGGCATACATACCTGTAAAGTTCCGCTGATGTTGTTATAATATGCTGACAGCGAGCTGATCTGATGAAGGGAGTCAGGTTAAGTGATGTTTAAAAACTCCTCGGGGTTTCCGGGGTCGTTCCAGTGTTGATGACGGAATCGGACAGTTTTTGGAGCACCACTAGAAGGGGGTTTCTTCCAGCTCTTAAAAGCTCGGTTGTGATTCCGTCATCTCCCGGTGTCTTATTGTTTTAAGCTGTTTGAGAGCCTCTCTAATCTCATACAGGCTGACGTCCGGGAAATGCTCTGTGTAGTGTCAGGTCAGTCTAGCTCGCTTGTCGCTCTTCTCGCGAGGAGGTGGAGCTTGAGAGGAGGCATACAACCGTCCGTAGTATCTCTCAGTCTCCCTCAGAAATTCGGGTTTCGACGAAACCATGGTGCCGGACTCGGTCTTCAACCTCGTAACTTTGCCCAATAGACATATCCCTGGCGAACACTTTTGAGCCCTGGTTTTGCTCAATTGTGGTTATTACACGATTTGCGTTGTGTTTTCGCAAATTGCGTCGCCTGTACTTGAAGATCTGTTAATTGAGCTGTCGGTATTCCCTCATAGAGGTTGGAGACTGGACACATAGTTCTCGTCGATCCCTCATAAGACCGAGAGTTTGTTCTGAGAGAACCTGAGATCTACCACTAGGGTGGGTCTTGAAATACTTCGACCCTACCTCGTGGACAGTTGTTACCATCCTGGTGTTAAACTCGTCCACTCACGTGCACGATTCTAGGCACGCAAAACGGTTTTGCAGCTCAAGTTGAAAGTTTTCGGATCTCTGGATTTGGATAGGTGTTGGGCGAAGCGTAAACTTCATCAGGCGTGACCGTTCCAGCTTCAGGTCGATATTTAATGTACCTCTTACAAGACGGTGATCGCTTTCGGTTTTAAATCTGCTGATCACAGAGACATCATTAAATATGTGCCGTTTGTCTGCCAGAATGAAGTTTATCTCGCTTTTCGTGGAACCGTCAGGACTTATCCAAGTCCACCTGCGTTGCGGCTTTTTTCTGAAGAAGGAGTTCATCATAAAGAGACCTTCCTTCTCCAAAACTTAGGAGCCGATTGATACAACTTTGTTGTGGTGTGTAGATCTGTAGTTGTTTGATATTATGTATGTTTATTGAGAATTTTAGATATTTTATTTGATTTAAATCCTGAAATTTCCTTAATTTTCATTTAACACGAACAAAATCAAAATATTGTACTTGCAAATCACTCCTAAGTTTAGTAAAGACGTGATTATTAAAGTTTTTTTTTATATTCGAATAATATTCGAATATTCGAATATCAATTTTATCGAATATTTGGAAGCCCTAGTCCGAGCATCACATGAAAACCCTTGAACGGATTTCCATGAAAATTGGTGAAGTTGTAGTAACAACACCAGTAGTAACAACATACTCCGGGTCATATGTTAGGAAACTTTTTATCCCGGAAAATTAAAATTTTTCCCTGGGAAATGGGATGAAAATTTGTATGGAATATAGCAACAGCTATTAGAAAATAATTAAGAGCATTATCACAAGCGATGTGAGGTTACTACAGCATAACTTAAATACCTGTCTGACAGCTAAAACATTATTCAACCCCCTTCAGTTTCTTTATTTCCCGAAACATTTCACATCGCGTACCCAATTTCGCTTTCAGATTCGGACAGGCTTGCGTGTTGGTAATTACATGAACATTGTGCTATGTATGTGTAAAGACATGGTCGAATTGTCGCGGGAATAAACGCTCGGCGCTTTAATCTAAACTTTTAACAAAAAACCGACTTCAAACGAAGTACATTTTTAATAACAATATAAAACTTGAGAGGTGTCAAGGGACACCCGGATGGAACGAAGTTCCTTTCGATTTAAGTATTGTTTTACGCGCTCAGCAGTGTGATTCAGCAATATGAAACGAGCTCACGCTACTAGCGTGATTCAGAAAGTTGTACAGCGCCATCTCTGTAAAACTTTCTGAATCACTTCAAAAAGTGTCGTGGCAAATCGTAAGTATTTTATCCGTCTAGCCCCCTTTCATAACGCGCGATAAGGAACTTCGTTCCAATAAAAAAGAATCATCGAAATTGCAGAAAAAATATTGCAGTAATAACTTTTGCCCGCGGCTTCGACCGCGGTAGAGTGGTTTCGAATTGAATTTTTTTATTAATTACTTTAGATTTATATGCCCGTGGCTTCGCGCACGTGGATATCGATATTTACAAATCCCGCGGAATCCCTGAATTTTTCCGGGATAAAAAGTAACCTATGTGTTAGGTTAGGGGATAGGCTATCTCCATTCAAAGCCAAATCGGTTAAGTAATTGTGGCGTAATTGAAAGAAAGAAGAAAGAAAGGAAATATTTATTTTTGGCACACACAACATAATTAAGCTAATATAATTAACATAATTATGAACTATGATACAATGTTCGCGTGTGTTGTGCCAGAAAATGGTACCCACTCAGCGTAATGCCGTAGCAATTGAGGAACAAAGACAAACATCACATCCAAATATCTTCACAAACTTTCACATTTCATATTATTAGGATAAATAATACGATATTACTTAAAGTAAAAAAAAGCAACAACCCATAATTGTCCCACTGCTGGGCTCGGGGTCTCCGCTCACAATGTGAGGGGTACAGGCCATAGTCTACCACGCTGGCCAAGTGCGGATTGGTAGACTTCACACACCTTTGAGGACTTTATGGAGAACTCTCAGGTGTGCAGGTTTCCTCACGATGTTTTCCTTCACAAAAGCAAGTGATAATTAACTTGTAAAACGCACATAATGTTTGAAAATTAGAGGTGCGTGCCAGGATTTGAACCCGTGCCCCCGCGTTCGGGAGACCGACGTTCTAACCGCGAGGCTATCACTGCATTCTGCAATATTACTTACCTCTACCATAATAACAATAAATATGAAAGCGCCAATTTGGACGCAGCTTTACAAGGACAAGCACTACTGCGTAGTTAAAGACGAGCTCTAGAGGTCACAAGGTCACAAGAAGCTTATTTCGAACCTCAGCTTACATTTAGATTTTAAATAGTTATGTACTTTAAGACAAATGAGAAATGGACATAATTCTTTTAAAAAATACAATCATAATCAATAATACAATGTTAATATAAGTAAAAAAGAGGTAGATATGTCACTAGCGCGCCGAAGATGAAGATCGTAAGAGCGGTCAATTTAGTGTGATTGGTGTAGTGAAACAAAAGATAAACGTGTGTGTGTTGTAGCTTTTTTCATAATGTTTAGTGTCATAGAATTCTTTTAAAAACAATGAAAAATTGTTGTATGCTGCAAAAAGTACAAAAAAAAGAAAATGTGTGCAATTCACACGTGGTAGAAGTGAAACTTTCCAAAATTTTGGTTTCAAGATAATGAGATGAAAAAGCAATAAATCGAATCTTAAAGCAATAAATCGAAGCGCCATCTATGAATACAACTTAGCACTTTTTAAAAATCTATCTAGCAATAAAACGAATGTTCTATCTTACTCCTCACGCCATCTATGAATACAACTTAGCATTTTTCCTGTCTGTACAATCGGCTGGTCGATCGACAGAATGAAAGAATGAAATTCTTATTTTTTGTTGATAAATTCTTTGAAAATATTTAAAAGAGCATTTGAAAGTATTTAAAAACAGTATAAAATAAAACTAAAAAAAAAAATAAAACTAAAAAAAAGAAATATTGAGAGACGCGAACCTGCGCATCAGGTATTGTGTATCTACGTCCTGACCATTAAGCTACGGACAAGTTAAATTGAATGACGAAATTAGCGGTTATATTATCTTACCTGTCGTTGCATCCGGTTTCAAATCACTAACGATTCTAAAGAAGTTTCACTTCAAAATTCCTTTTTAAAAATATAAAATAAATGATACTCTTTTTTGGTAGTCCGTACTCTTTATTTACCTCCTTCGCAATCAGATATACTCTATTTGTTCTAATAAAAGGTTGCCACCCTAGCTATACGCCTTTGAAACTCTTCACTACTTTCTCTCAGATGTGTTGGTTCCTTAAAATGTTTCAAAGCTTAATATCTACAAGCATAACTAGGTACCGTAGCTAAACATTATCAGCCTACTGCAGCACCCCCTGGTAGACTATCGCTATAAAACATATCTATGAACCTGCTCTATAATGATACCTTTTGAATGCATAAAACCGCAATGAAATCGGCCCAGAAGTTTTCATACAAAACGGTTACATACATACAAACAAACAAATAATTCCGTTCCGTCCATTGTGGGTAATATTCTAAATTAAGTAGCACCCAGCTATAGGTCTTATACAACATGACGTAAAATCGCCTTCGAATACGTGTTTTCTTTCACCCCTTGGCCCGTTCGTGTGTGTAGGGTGGCTATTTCGAATTGGAATAAATGAGGATTGTTCCGATACCAAAAAACCGGTATTTAAAATAACCGTTAGCGTTTTTGTGACTTGTTATGTGTTTAAAAAAATGCAAAATAATGTTATCGTTTCTCTCGTTCGTTTAGGTCATGGTATTTTTTATTATTATCTGTATTTTATTTATTTATATCTTATTTATAGCTTAAAATTTAGTTTGCCGAACTTTATTCATTTCGCCATGTTCGTCCTTCTGTCCGTCCATTTACGGCTTAGTTTAAAGACTTAGTACCAGAAAGCTGTAGTAACTTGGTATGTGTATACAATAAATGTACATATTTAAAAAAAATATGTAATATTATTATACTTGAATGTCATTGGAAAGGTCGTGCAAAAAATTTACGGATGGTTCCTACGGAACCCTATCAAAGTTAACTGACATTGTGCACACCGAACATTACAAAAATATAAATATGTAGGACAACATTGTGTGTACCGATACTAAAAATGTGATTCTAAATCTGACAGGTACGTCACAATTCTATTTTAGTAACTATCCCAAAAATTATGCTCCACAAAATGGTCACCAGAAGTGTATAAGCGAACCCCAATTTAATAGCGATATACAGGTTGTTCTAAAACTCACTTCATTTACGTCATCATTATAATTATTAAGAATTTTTACTGCTTCTATTGTCTTCGTTTATTCATTATTACATTTATGATAATATATAATTACAGGCACCCATAATTTGGAGTCTTGTGGTGGAATACTTATTACAAAAGTAAATATTAAAATGATTTTCTGAGGCAAAAATTTCACAACTTTCATTTTACGCTTATCAAATGCTTAGTTATATACCTACTTACTAAAGTGTAGCTAAAATGAAACTAGGTGATGGTAACTGCTTTCACTAATATTGATGATCTGTTACTTAAACTAATTTATAAAATTAAAAATTAAAACACATTAAAAATAGAATTAAATGACAACCTGTATTGGTATTTCAAAGTTTCAAACCAATTACTCAAAAAATAAAAGCGAAATAAAAGCAGGCTGTATATGAAGAAACCTCAGCCTTGCTTTCTAGCCACGCAAGTTCTCTAGTGCCGTGGAGGTCCCAACGACGTCTACACGCCATAACTGTAACTAAACTCAGTCTTTAACCAGCCACCGCCAAGTCGTGACTAAAAAAAAAACTAAATCGAAAATTAAAAAAAAGTTTGACAGCTCTAAATCGAACAGACTAAAAATATCGTTTAAACCGCTCACGCCTCGCACTCGCTTGTTTTTGCTTTGAGTTTTTAAATGTTTTTTGTTTTTTTTCTGTGTTCTATTTTTTTTTTGTTGAAAATTTGAATTATTAGATTTTTTTTAAAATAAGTAATGAGTTTTATGTTTAGTTAATGAAATTCCGTAAAATAATTTTGATAATTATATTTAATTTTTCAGTAAATTATGTAAATAAGTGTTTTTTATTATTATTTTTAATCTGGGATGTTATTTTGATATTTATAAATCTAAATTATATTTTATAATGTGTCAAATTAATTTTGTAATATATTTTTTTATTAGTACTGTTTTCTCTTTATACATTATCCGTTGTTATTTGTTTAAATAGTGTTTAAGGACATTTTTTTTATTTGTATATTATTATCACGCGCAAGGCTTCTTCACTTTATCACGACTTCATAAAATCACTTTTCAAAGCTTTATTAACATCAAATTATAAAATTCTTTAATATAAATTATTCTACTAATAAATCAGCCTTGAAATAGTTAAAGTGAACTAAATTTATGTGTTCATTAGCTATTGTTGTGTTAATAAAGTCTTTCAATACATTTTTTATGAATTGTGAACTAAATTTTAGTAATAACTAAGATAGCACAAGAAATAAATTTACTTAAATAAAGAAAATTTAATTTATTAGTAGAATAATGCTTTAATTGAAGTATAAAATTCTAGTGTAGTATTTAAGTGTCTAAGGGGTTATTAAACATTTTTCTTAACTTAGGGAATTAAAAAAAAACCATGCTCCGGAATTAAGCCACCTTACTTTTTGATAAAAAAGTGGTCCAAATTCAAAATTAATACTATATTAAAAATATATTTTTTACTTTACCGTTTTACTTTTTTTATTATTAAGTACTAATAGACACCCGGCGTGTTCCACAACGCTAAAAAAATTCTGATGACAATGACAGATCAGTGTTTTTGTGTTGACGTTGACGCTTAAGCGCCATTTTTTCATATTATCTTCAAATTGTTGTATGGGAAAAGTAGAAAATCGACTTTATCAATGGACTGAATGTGCCTTATGTATTATTTCAGTGGTCTCAAACCATATTTGGATTATTGCTTTTCAAATGAAAGCATTTTGAGGCATACCTATCGGTTGGATGGTATAGAATCTGATTCTATAAAGGACATCCGTACAAATATTTTCTGTGTTTTATATATGAGTAAGGTGGCTTGATTTAGGTCTGGAAGTGTAAACCTAATATTTTTCATAAAATACCTAAACATTGACCTCGTGGCCTAGTAGTGTCCCGGGTTCGAACCCCAGTACAGAAATATTTATAAAAATATCTGTTCTTGTTGAGTGTTACTGTATTTTTGTGTTGTCCAAACCGCGACACAGGAAATCCGGGGTGTATATGTAGGTATATCTATTTATTTATTTATCTAAAATATACTTAATAACCCCTTAAAAAGGAGCGTATATATCTTATTCAGAAACAGTAATAAAAGAAGTGAAAACAATTACTTTTAAAAGTTAACAATTAATTTTATTTATCTACTAATTAATTGTTTATCTAAAACGACCATGAAACAAAATTATATTTACTAAACGTGGTAATTTGACAAGTGTAAAAGTCCTGGGTTCGTTTCTCTCCTAGGGCAAGTTTTTGTTATTAATATTTGTTGGTTCTGTGTTTTATTCTGTCTTAAAGTGAATTCTTCAGCATGTCATGATTATGACAAAACTTATGTAGGTATGTATTACATATAATCTGTTTTTTAATGATTTTTTATAGTAATTGTTCAATCTATACAAATAAATAAAACTGAAGTGTCTTGTCTGTAATTTCGAAATAAATTACTTTTTCAAGTTGTATAATAAATCGATACTTGCACGATACATAAACCAAAAAACGTGTTTTTAAAATTTTTGCCTTTCTGTCTGTCTGTTTGGTTGTTCCCGTGAATTTCTAAAACCAATGTACGGACTTTAACAGGACTTTTACTAATTTTGAACCTCAAAACTTTCTTTGTGATACTTGCAAATTCACAGTTTTAACATTTTTTCTTTAACCTATGTTTTGTCTAAAACATTTCTTCAGCCGAGTGTCTTTTGATTGACGATACAGAAGATTGACTTTTCCACAGCCCCTAGAGATTGGAAACCTGAGCGTTGGAAATTAATTTCTAGTTGTTACCTTCACGCGTTCCTGAGAAAAAAGGTCTTGACAGTCAGACAGACAGACAAACAGATAGACAGACAGACAGATAGACAGACGAGCAATGGAGTGAGTGATCTTAAGGGAACCGTTTTTTTTCTTTTGAGGTAAAAAACCCTAAAAATAGCGAATCGTTAGTCGTGTAATTACGTACTAAAGTGTTATTTTTTCCGAAGCGAATTGAGCTCAATTGCTAGTTTATAAGGCAGACATGAAGTGGAAATAATAAGATCAATAATAATTTAATGTTAAAACTAATATTTGTTTAGTTATAATTATTTTTAGAGTAATTTAAACTAATCTATACTAATATTATAAAGAGGAAAGATTTGATTGTTTGTTTGCATTGAATAGGCTCGGAAACTACCGAACCGATTTGAAAAATTATTTCACTGTTGGGAAGCTACACTATCCCCGGGTGACATAGGCTATATATTTAAAAAAATTAGGGATCCTTAATAAAACTCCAATAATGTAACCCAAGGTGTAAAAAAATAAGAAAATCGAAGCAAAGCGAGGGCGGTTACTCATTATTAAAATAAAGTCAAAACAGATTACATTCTATTTAAATCGTATTTTTAGAAAAGTTTAATTATATTATTAATTTAATCATTTTACAATTATTTATATACGCTCCTTTTAAGAATTTATTTTATTATTTAAGTGATATTAATATAAGAAATATAAACGCGCTAAAAATGTATTTATTTTTATAAGTGTTTTTTATGATATAGATAATGTTTAAGGAAAAGATTTTATCTCAAAAAGTAAGTCAAAGAACCTAAATAAATTAGAAAATAAACTATTAAAATATCTGTAGGTATATGCCACTTCCACCGACAACAATTTATACAAAGCTTATTCAACTGTCTTCTTTCTTCTTTTCTTTCTTTCCTTTTTAATATTTTTCCAAATTTCAAATCAAAAAAATTGTTTTAAATAATTCTCAAAATCCCACACAAAAAATGCTTACTTTTAGATGATTTTAATCATACATTTTATTTTATCCATATTAATAAAAATTCCCAATCTTACTTAATCCTTGTAAATACGTCAAAATACACTTAATTTGATTTATCAGTTTTACTTGCATTAGTTTTTCTGTCCACATGGAGCTATAAAGGCCGCTAGGGCTAATAGCAAGCGTCCATTTGAAAAAATAGCTATAGTTCATTGAAGTATAATGTCATAGAACAGACATCTCGAACAAAATGTGTGTCCCGCCGGGAGGTTCGATTTTCAAAATAGAGCGCCGGTTCTCCTTTCAAAATGGAACGAATCCATTGAAGATTGAAGCCACGTGGTGCCAATGCATTGGGACATACATGGTGTTCGCGGTGTCGGTTCTATACGCTAGTAATAATACTTCAATGACGTAAACAAGTTTTTCAGTTGCTTGAAACCTTTGAAAATAAATAAAACTTTAGATTTTTCATTATTTTTTGTGCAACAGAATTTAAAGTAACCCGAAATGAATTTACCTTTAAATATTTTGCACAACTATACACTAAATTATCAGTATCATCCATTGAAGTATTATTACTAGCGTAAAGAACCGACATCGACACCGCGAACACCATGTATCTGCCAATGCATTGGCGCCACGTGGCTTCAATCTTCAATGTATTCGTTCGATTTTGAAAGGAGAACGGGGGCTCAATTTTGAAAATGGAACCTCCCGTGCGGGACACACATTTTGTTCGAGATGTCTGTTCTATGACATTATACTTCAATGGTATTATCACATATTACTATGATACTTAATGTAACGTTTTTGAATACAATACATGAAGACATTTATTATTTGAGTAGATGTATTTGTATTGAATACAATGACATTGAAAGGTACGGTAAATGGATTGAATCAGAACTATGACCAAGCATTTTACAGGAATCAAAGAAATGAAGTTCACATAAAGCTTTCCAATTGATACAATAAAAAAATTAAAAATACTTTTTGTTAATTTTAATCACTTTGATTACTAAGCGTAAAGTAAAATTATGTAATATTGAAAATCTTCATATGAAAATCTTAACACGAATGTTTTCTTTTCACTTTTTAAATTTTTTAATATTTTAACTTGCATCTTAAAAAAAATATTATGTAAATTGCAATTAATTTTGAAATCCTGTTAATAATAAATGTTATTTCTCAATCAAAAATTTTATTATACTATTTTTTCTGTCTCGATGTAGGTATAAAACTGTATGATTTTTTTCATTACACATAAAACAATTTAGTTTAAAAAGCATCGTGCGTTATATTAGCGCATTATTGCTGTAAATAGCTCTATTAAAGAGCCCGGGAAAAACCTACGTAGACATCCAAAAAATGTAAATTAACCATTGGTACCTACTGCTAAGATACGTGAAGCCATTTCCTTTCGTAGCTTAATTATTACTTAGTACTTCATCAAGTAGATAAAATAAAATCTGTCATGGAGGCTGCATGCATCATGCATTCTAACATTGCTTCAATATTACAGCCAATTAACGAAAAGGCGTAAAAAATGCTTTACCGTGCGTATTTTTAACGTATAACAATAAAAAAGCTTTATTATACTTTATTTTTATATTAACTTTAAGCAAAGGTAAGAATTATTTTATATTTTAAAAGGTAACACGTTTACTACATTCGTGACGCTAACAAATGGTGTACTGACCGCCATTTTCATTGCGCACTACATGACACAGCGAAAAACTTTCATGCGAAATATCTTTAAGTGAAAATACAAAAGTTTCAAAACAAATTGTTCAAATGGACAACACAATGGACATTTCATTATAGGCATAACAAGTACGTACACTGTATACAGTTTAATTAAAAAAAAAGTACAAGTGTTGGAGGGAAAATAGTGAAAAAATACAGACCAAAAATGCTTTGTAAATCAATCGCAATAATATTCCTCGCTGGATGGCTGGCTGTATCCGTCAACGCCTTTGGCATTTCGTCGTTCGGAAAAGCACATACAGAACCGCCAAAACCGACCACGACAACTCCTTCACCGGGTAAGATGTTTAAAAAATAGGTGTAGTTGCTTCTTACATGTGAACAAAAAACCATATACACGCATAAATCGAAAGCAATGCATGTTTCCATGCCAAATACCTAATACACTCGTATTAGGCTGAGCTATGCAGCTCTAAACTTGAGGCTTTCCTTTAGCGCCATTTTGTTTCAGATCGGATTTTTAAAGGGTTTGCGAACGCAAAGGTGCTTTGTTCCTAATCCAATTCATAAATTAGATTACATTACTCTACACCACATCTTGATCCAATGCCTTTCGAACATTTAAATTATTTAATCGAACAATTAAATCAATATACATTTTTAAATACTTCCTAATGACATCATTTCTACAGACCTAGTAATAATAAAATATAAATTTAAATAAATTAAATTTAAATTAAACGTACATTTGTGTTAAATAAAAAATATTAAGCATTTTTAGCGCGTTTTTATTCAAAATTATTATTATTAATTAATGACTGAATCCTGGTTATTTTTTACTCATTACTATTTCAATTACATTTTGTGTCCTAAATATTTAAGAATTTTTTTATTCCCAAAATTGGCACTATCTCTAATGTATTTTTCCAAAATAATTAAGTACCTACCTATGCAAATTCACTCAAATTTAAGTATATCACGAAAGCAGTCTTTTGATTAAAATTTAAATTCGGAAAATCTTTACCTTTTGAAAATTGAAACATTGGTAAATATTTTCGAACGAATTTTCTCTTCAACCGACAACAGTTGGCAACCAAAAAAATTTGAGCGAATTTAAAAAGAAAAAAAGAAAAAAGAGACTAGTAGAAAATGCGTGTGTTTTGGCGTATCGAGATGTGGTGCAGACAGCAAGCCGCGGCGGCCATCTTGCCGATGTTGCTGGTCGGATGGCTCACCGGCGAGTCATCGGAAGCATTGACCACATTCGGGAAGAGTGACACCCAACCACCGAAACAGGTTGCACCGACCGCTCCGCCAGGTAAGTGTCACAGATGAAAAATAATTCCACAGCTTAAAAATGGATCATGCATGTTAACCACTGACCTCTGTTGAATACTTGATAGACGTTATCAATATTATATTTTTGCTACTTTACGCCAGTGACCAGTACTGCTAGACTAAAATTTTATTCTTTGCATAACCAGATTAAAAAACAAAAGTCTATAAAATATTGTATATTTATTGTGTATTTTTATTCATTGTATCTAATTCACGCACCCAGTGCCAGCCCGCATTACCAAAACTCTCCAAACTGCGACCACGCCCTAGGCGAATGATTTAGGAAATGGAGAATCGAGGTCAATCCCGAGAAAAGCTCAGCCGTGTACTTCAATAGAGCCCGTAAAAGGAAAATGACACGTCCTGTCTCAATGTTCGATCATCCCATTCCCTGAGAAAACCAAGTCAAATACCTGGGCGTCACTCTTGATGAAAAGATGATCTTCCACACGCATATGAAATAGATGACAAACATGGCCAAGGTGGCCATACTAGGGCGACTGTATCCGATGATAGACAAGATGAGTAATATATCCCTCCGTAACAAGTCGACACTTTACAAGACTTGCATTGCCGTTATGATCTACGCCAACGTGGTATTTGGACAGAGACAAATCATCTCACTGCAGCGGATTCAAAATCGCTTCTCTGCATCGCGATTTTGAGCTTTCCAGCATAGCTCATTACATGAAGTGGCTCTCCACGAACTACTTTAAGTCCGCTAAAGCCCATCTCAATCCCTTGGTTGTTCAAGAGGCCACCTATGTGCCCATCAAGAACGCTTCGTCCTTGTTCAGGTATCCTCGAAATGTGCTAGCAGATCCCGATGACAAAAACACTACACAGACACATTACACGCATGGCGTCGCCGCCGGTGGCGACGAGGTCTCATTTTCTTTACGGCCGCCACAAGGCATTCCCGCGTGAGCGGCAATCCTGCCCCGATGTCCTCCAACAGGCGACGTCCTAAGCCGAGGTCCGAACCGAACCCCACAGGGGGTGCCCTTGGGGCGTCACATGCCCCTACTTCTCGAGGTGTGGAGGATAACTCCCACCTCGCAAATATGTCTTCTCAGCTGAGCCTCTCCAGGCTCGCCCTCATGTCCGCGTAAAGCTGTAAAGGCCACTAGGGCCAACAGCAACTATCCATTCGAAAAAAAATCATTGTAATGTTGTTTATTACTTTTTTATTGGAACGAAGTTCCATATCGCGCGTTGTGAAAGGGGGCTAGACGGAAAAATACGACACTTTTTTGATTCTTACGAATGACGACACTTTTTTTGAAGTGATTCAGAGAGTTTTACAGAGATGGTAGCGTGATTCAACAATACTTAAATCGAAAGGAACTTCGTTCCATCCGGGTGTCCCTTGACACCTCTCATGTTTTTTTCTTTTTTAAAGGTGATTTGTTGAGTGTAGGAGGAGAATGAGGGAAAGATGAGGGGGGATTTATATAGTACAACCCTTACTTAGTCGCTTTACTTTGTTCAGTGATCTAAACGGAACCGTTAATATTTTCGTCAGTCCGTCCGTCAATGGTTTTTCGATTCAGGGGCCCGTTTGCGAAATATTCAGCTTTTAATAGAATAATTAATATTTTGGGTTAGCTCAAGTAGTTAGTGAGTAATAGTCGATGAACTTACAAGTTATAAGTGGCCTGACACGCACTTGCCCGGTTTTTAACCGACTTCAAAAAAAAGAGGAGGTTTTCAATTCGACTGTATCTTTTTTGTTTGTTACCTCAGAACTTTGGACTGGGTGAACCGATTTTGATGACTCTTTTTTTAATCGAAAGCTGGTGCTTGTCCTGTGGTTCCACATAAATATGAGCGAGATCTGACAATGGCACCCATGAGAAAACCACATAAGTTTTAAAGGAGGTGGCCAACATGTACCCCGGAAATGGTTAAAATACTCTTATTTGTACAAGGTTTTAGTCCCTTGAAATGACATGTTTTCCATTTATTAAAACATAACTAGAATTTTAATTTTCTTCTGAACTCCGCCATTAGTAGTCATAATAAATTAACAATAAAAATAAGTTGTATAATCTTCTACTTCCTCCATTGCTATTACTGGAGGTTGACAATTGGCTGACATAAATGCAAATGTCTGCTATATTGACATTTAATTTTTGAGTTTGATTTCTGCAAAATAATAATTGTGTTTAATTTTTTGCCGTGAGATGCATTAATTGCGCGGTAGATATTGAGCGCATGGCGCGTCACTCAATATCTTCGCTAGCAAGAAACCTTCAATCCATATTGGTAGAATGGATCACTGCAATACAGGTATGGCATTTTTCTTTACTATTAAGTAAGTAGCGCTTACAGCTAAGACTAGGTTCACGTGGCAATGTACAATATTACTATGTTTTTATTGCAATATTACTCATAGAATATCTCGCTATTTTTACAAAAAAATCTCTCTTTCAAACACTTTTCCACAATGACTTATGTTTTGCAGAATATCAAACTACAAAAGCGAAAACTCCCCGTAAAAGGAGAATCTCAAGTTCTGAAGATTTTTATTGACGAAATTATCAAAGTAGATATTGTAAGCTTTAATGTAAGGTAAAATTAAAATGTGTACATTATATTTCACAAGTGGGGCAAATGCCTATACAGATGTTGGCCATATCCTTTGCATTAAGTATGTGCGCGGCAAATGGATGAATAACTCAATAACACGCCAACCGATTTTGATGATTATTTTCTTATTGGAAAGAATATACTTCATTTGAAGTCGGTTTTTTTTTGTTAAAATTTTAGATTATCTGAATCGAACTTCAAAGACTATGTAGGTATATTACCTCTTAAATCCATTTTTTTACATGAGTCATTATTGGTAAACAATCTTAATGTCTTTTTATCGTTATTTTAATGTAAATTTAAATTAAATTTTTATAAAAATGTTACAAACACATTTATTAGAAAATAGAACCATTGAATTACGTTCGAATTTATACCACAGAGAGGGTCTCTATAATATTATTATTATTATGCGTTACGCGCTATGTCTCACCGGCATGCATCGCGAAATAGCAGTATGTTAGATGAATAAATCTAAACATTAACAAAAAAATCTACCTCTTTGTGTAAGGTTCTTTAATTAAAGCTGGCAACATGGAAGAAAGTGAAAAATATGACGGGTGGGGACATACTGGCAGAATGTAAAATTAGGCTATTAAAAAAAAGAAAAAGAAATAATGTATCTGTGAGGGCGATGTGATACAGTGTCAATGTCAAAAAAAGATATTTATAGATTGGTTAGTTTTAGATTATGAATAGAATGTTTAAAAATAATGGGGATATTAATAATTTGTTAAAATAGGATAAACCAAGTAATTGTATAAATGTGTAATGAAATTATAACAATGTGATCCGAAACAATGGAGTTTTACTACATTTGTTACTTATAATATCATTGTGCTACTAACATTAGATACGCTCAACTGCAGATTTAGTTGAAAAGCACTCTACAAACCAAACACTGCATTCGATCAATCTATCGAACTAAATACAGCTAATTACGGAAAGGGGCTAAAAATCGATATCTACACAAAATGGCCGACACGACGTACCAACATAAGTCGATTTTCTAGCAATTAATCAATTTATTATACCAGCCGACTTTGATGGATTACCGAATAATGGTAATATTCGTAACTCCATTCTAAATAACGTCTTTACCATTCATGATATTTACGACTTTCTGGAATTGTGTGTTGGATAATTAAGGAGTGCGTATCATTGAAGTATTATTACTAACGTATAGAACCGACACCGCGAACACCATGTATGTCCCAATGCATTGGCGCCACGTGGCTTCAATCTGCAATGGATTCGTTCCATTTTGAAAGGAGAACGGGGGCTCCATTTTGAAAATCGAACCTCCCGGGCGGGACACACATTTTTTTCGAGATGTGTGTTCTATGACATTATACTTCAATGTGCGTATAATTTATTTTACACTAGAAACCCGCTCTTGCTTCAAATATATTTTTTGGATGTTGGATAGTCCATTTATCGAGGAAGGCTTTAGGATTTACAACATCACGCGGCGACGAATAAGGGACGAAGCATCAATGGAAAATGTTGCGAAAACGGGAAAAATTATTCCTTTTTGAGAGCTTTCGTTGCGTGCGCTGCGTAAACGGTTACGTAAAAATCATGTATGATGGAATTGATCCGGAGAGGGGGAGGGGGAGGGGAGATAGAGGGGGGAGGGGTGAGAGGGAGAAGGAATGTAATGGTCTCTGATTTCTCAAACCTATCAAAACTATAAAGTTAAAAGTAACAACAAAGTACACTCATTGATTGTTAGGCGATACGAAGTTCGTCGTGTCAGCTAGTTGGAACGAAGTTCCTTATCGCGCGTTGTGAAAGGGGGCTAGACGGAAAATTACGACACTTTTTGATTCTTACGAATGACGACACTTTTTTTGAAGTGATTCAGAGAGTTTTACAGAGATGGCGCTGTACAACAAAACAATACTTAAATCGAAAGGAACTTCGTTCCATCCGGGTGTCCCTTGACACCTCTCATGTTTTTTTTTAATATAATAACTTTTATATAAATATATATATTTTATATAACGTTTGAATCATCCAAATCGGAGGAACCATCGTCGTGATACGACCTTCATAGTCATATCTATCTATACTATAATAAAACTCAAAGTGTCTGTTTGTCTGTCCGGGCATCACGTAAAAACCCTTAAACGGATTTCGATGAAAATTGGTAAAGTTGTTACTGATACCCTGGGTCATATTTTAGACAACTTTTCATCCCGGAATATTAAAAGGTTTCCCGGGAAAACTGGATAAAATTTGAATAAGTTAAAACATAATTTCCGTGCTCAAAGCTGCGGGCAACAGCTAGTTCTTGATATTTTGGGTTATAGCAATTTTCACAGGAATTTGAAAGAAAGAAAGAAAAACGTTTATTTCTATTTTTTGATACAGCTTTTGATATTTCTGCTACGTCCCGATTTCCACAGTCGATTTCTACCAATTTTATTCACATCCGTGAAGGAAATTAAGTAGTTTGAGTTTCTAAGAGCCTTATTTCATACCATCAAATAATTCCAACCTTTGCGTACTCGTTATAGTGCCCTATGCGTAACAATGGCAGGTTTAAAAATAAACCTATGAATGTATTACCT
The DNA here is from genome assembly GCA_963932265.1 of Thymelicus lineola. NCBI lineage: Eukaryota > Metazoa > Arthropoda > Insecta > Lepidoptera > Hesperiidae > Thymelicus > Thymelicus lineola. Next base: position 2,487,845 of record OZ010708.1, read on the forward strand.
TAGGATCAATACTTTTTGAGGTTAAGGCCCTAGACTAGACTAGAAATTATCATAATATTGTAGTATGCGGCGGTTTTGTTAAGCCTAACCTCCTGGCCTCCTATTTCGTTAACAGTCTTATTAATTTTTAAATAATTAGAGGAATCTGAGCAATTTAGATCTATGATCCAAAGATGTGAATGCGTTTCGTTCTGAAATTCCCAATGTTGCGTTGCGGGTACATTTCAGTCACAGTTACAAAAAGCTTGACAACTGAATTACCGATGAAAATCTAATACCTTTAAACGAGCAATTCTTGTATGGCTTCAACCCATTAATGGCCCACTACTGGGCACGGGTCTCTCCTCTTGAGGAGGCCTAGAGCATACTCCACCACGCTGCTCCAGTTCGGATTGGTGGAGGGGTTAGTGGCCAACCCGAATGTCGGAAGTTTTCAAACCGCCCGAGGGCCTCCGACATGGCTTAACGACTGTTATCATATGATAACAACCGGGACCGACGGCTTTACGTGCCCTCCGAAGCACGGAAACGCTCAAGAATTTTTGCCACTAGCGGTCACCCATCCAACTACCGACCGCGCCCGCTGTTGCTTAGCTTTGTCGATCACTTAGGATCGACGCAAGCCGCAGGGCTATGAGCGCTTCATTCTTGTATATATATATAATTGGATTCTCGGAATCGGCTCCAACGATTTTCATTAAATTTAGTATATATTGGGTTTCGGGGGCGATAAATCGATCTAGCTAGGATTCATTTTTAGAAAATGTCGTTTTATCGGTGTTTTCAGGCAATGATAAACTTCTACAATATACTCTTCCTGACATCTATTGGCAAGTAGCAATACTAAAGCTACTTCAGTAAATGGCGTTGTTAAGCAACACTAAACCGAGCAAACCTCGGTCATCCGGGTACTATAGTATTATTCGTACTATATTATTTTTCTATAACATAGAGTACAATTGACTGTAACATAGCATGATACTATATAATTGTATAGTACGGGCGAGTGGCAACCTTATAAGTGTAGTGGGATTGTTAAAATAAAGATGGCAACACTGAACTGAAGAATGGCATGTGCCATATTAAAATTTTAATTTTAATCAATTTGAAAAGAAATATTCCTTAGTAGTAACCAAAAACATAATGTTTTACGTAATTACGTATGGGAACATACCAAAACCACGTGACCCATTTTTTCCAACTTTTTACCCCCCTCCCCCCCTTCGTGACCATCCGTAGTATATGAGAAGACCTCCCCTCCCCCCTAGTTTTCACGTGGTAATTCATAAATACGGTTATCAATACTTTTTTGCAAAAACAGAGTTAAGAAATAATAATTTTCCTTATATTTGACGACTTGTGTAGCGCAATGGTTGCTTAAATATTGACTACGTGACAAAAACCTAAACCCCCCCCCCTCCCCTCTGTGACCAATCGTGGTGTTTTGTAGACCCCCTCCCCCCCTAAATGGGTCACGTGGTATGTTCCCTATGCACAGTGTCAAATTTTCCCTTAGTTCCGGCCACGTATAGTTTATGTGTTTAATTGATAGCTGTAACTATTTTAGAGGTTTGACAAAAACACCGAAGCTTTTTTGTAAATTATTTTCTGAGTTATTGTGATTATCGAGAAAAACCCATAGAAACCATAGAAATGCAATATCTTTTTTTAATACATTATTTGCGAGTAAATGAAATAATATGTTCTCATAAACGAAGTTCATATCTATAACCTAACCAAAAACTACAAAAAAAAACACGCTAAATTATGACGCAATAAATGTTTTTACCAAAAATGAAAACAATTTTTGTGGGACAGTTTCTTAACGGTCGCATTTTATTTTTGAATGGAAATAATCTACATATAACAAAGTATTTGTGTAAAAAATATCAGCTTATAAAAATAAAGGGGTGACGAGATATGAATTTTTAAAAATTTTGTTAAGGGTTGTCACTTTTCTATGAAAATTTAATTACCATATTCATATTAATTTATTCTGTTCGTTAATAACATCGTTACTTCGGTACATTGTACGGGGTGTATTTAAAGATGGGGGGGGGGTCTGGGTTTGATTTTGGGGGGGTTCCGCCCATTGAGACTTGATCAGCATGATGAAAGCTATTGTGAAGCTATGAACAATATTGTGCATATTTATAATGCAGAATAAAATGCGACCACAACAAGATTAAATTAAAAATTAATAAAAACTGAAAATAAGAAAATCCTAAATAAGTCTTATAATATTACAGGTTCATTTCCTATTTTTTTAATAGGAATAGATAATGTAATGTTACATTACTTAAGATAGTAATAAAAACAAAAACAATTATATTTTAGGAGTAAAAAAATCATTAAGTTTTCATTGAGGTCATTGACCTTTCACAAAAAAATTAATTTCTCTAAAAGTATACAGAAATTTAATGTAGGAATTTTTGTCAATTGTTAGCCATATCAATCTCTTTCGTATAAACAGATAAACCATACGTGACCGCAACTAAGGCAAAATTTGATACTGTGCTATGGTATGTAACTCCATCATTTTTATTTAATTTGGAGAAATTTTTGCAAAAACATAACACAACTCGCCATTTTGGTGACACTATAGACGGCCTCACTCAGAGGCAGCTATCAACTGTCTGAATTGAAATCGCTACACTTGACTTAATTTGACTAACATAATTTCAGCGTCGCGTCGTCTTGGCATATCTACCTCTTTTATAAATACATATAATATCATTGGTGAGGATGTATAGATGTTATTACACTTTGTACTCTTTCTCGCAAATTCTTTCTCTTTCACGCAAAACTACTGAACGAATTTTCATCAAACTTAGCACACAGTTAGACCATTATTTGGAATAAAATATAGGACTTAATATCCCGAAAAATGCGGGAAAAACTGCGTACAGAACACTAGTTTTACATAACCTAAGTTACCTAAAGCTTTACATAAGACATCGAGATATCGTTAAGCATTTGACATTGATATCTTCGAGTATCACTCACAAATATCCCCGTACTGAGTGCTTGGTGGTACGAGAACGGTACGCACCGTTTTACGACCGTCCTTCGAGTTTTATGTTGTACCTAGATTTTTGTTTTATCTACAATCGAATATCAACCAATCCGAACTGTATTCAAAGCTGGAATCTTTGACTTATAGCAGGCCTGGCGCACTCCGCATTTTAGCTATGATGTTACAAGTACATGCCGCGTTCGACATGTCTGGCTAATCAGAAAATGACAGCCATTTTTAATACGTTCGTAATCTATGACACATATTATGTATGACACATATTGTCACTAAACTCTCAGATTAATGTTATTCTTTCAAAAAAGACAACCCTGACATTGCCAGAGAGGATAAGCGATAGTGTTAGAAAGGAAGGCAACTCATTACGCGTTTTTGATTAGCGCTGTGCGACTTGAATTACACTTTATTGCGTTGGAGCTAGAGTCGCTATTTATTTAAATGATTTTGCGGAGTGCGCCTTCTGTACTATTACATATTATGCACTATTATTTCTTCTGTGTTTATATTGCTTTCAGACGAGTTGTTTTAGCAAAAATATTTATAGTCTTTTTAATGTAATTTCTAATTTAAAAATAAGGCTGATACAGAAATACCTGATAAACGAATTTAAGAATCTATTATTATCAATAAAAGCTAAACTAATTTCTGATTACTATTAATATTTTTAACTAATATAAATTAATGATTCAATGAAAAGTAGTACAAAATTTTTTTATCAAATAAAATCAAGTTTAAAATTACAGAGCGTCCCGTTTTAAGACGCAACGTACGTATTTGATTCGGCGTATTTTTGCACAGTACTGAACCCTTAATAAGCGAATGCGACTCGCACTTGGCCGTTATTGTACACTGTAACTCCAGTTCAAAGGTAATTCTTAGGAAAATAACGTAAGCCACTTCTAAAAATAAGCCTACAGCATAATTGCCGGTTACCGCCTACATTTCAAGAGACTTGACAATTAACTTACAAGATACGGGTATAAATAAGTTTTATCGCCGTGTAATTTTAACAGAAAGGTTTAGTCATGGAGGAGAAGAAAAGCCTAACGAAACTCCTCGGCACATCTTTTAAAATAATGAAAAGTTACATAATTTGGTCTTACCTACGCGGGACTGAACCGGCACTAATTTCTGGGCGACTTTGTCATTAATATATTCATTTATACCATAGTATCCCTTGCCTATAAGTAACAATGATGTTTAAATAAATATAGATACGTAATACCCTTACAAATCAACCGAAAAATCTCTTCCGATGTCCGCAAGGCACGCTTTATTGCTTTATCGCACGTCTTTATCGCTCTCGCGTCAAAACTACATCGCTATCTCTTTCTTCACCTGAATAAGAGTTCCCAATTGGGAACTTTTTGAGTCACACAACGCGCGCGCTTATTACATATCTGCCTCTTTTTAACATATAATATCATTGATAAGTAAGATATAAAAGGTTCTTGCAAAAATAATTTTCCAAATCGGTTGAAAGCCACTGAATTTAGAACCCCTTCCTTTTCTTATACAAAAAATAGAAAGCCATACAAAGGCTTGCAACATTTGTTTTCACATGTTTGCGAACAATTAAAATAGCATTGTTCATGTCAGTGCATACCCGCGAAATGCAAAACTATGACATTTGAATATTTTCAAGGGAAAGCTGTAATTATGTTAAATATGTACGCTGTTTCGTGTTTCAAACTCTGACCAACCGTGTTTTTGCAGTTTGCACCTACACTCCATTTTTTTGACGAGTCCTACTTATTTGGTAAGCAATATTACAGCGTCTTTTTGTAATAATTTGTAATCTATACAATTACAAACAAATAATTGGAGTGGATAATAATTGGAACGTCTATTTGTAATATTAAAATACCCGCTTTTTACTAAGTGCATTTGAATACTATATTATTATATATATTGAACACTACTATATTTTACACAATACTATATATATTGAACACGGTACATATTATACCAAAACAACATTTTTTACAATTTTCGTTGTCTGTTTGTTTCGGGTAATCTCTGAAATGGCTGGACCGATTTTGAGGGGACTTTCACTGGCAGCTGATGTAACAAGGAGTAACTTAGGCTACTTTAGAAAAAAAACGCGATACGAAGTTCGCCGGGTCAGCTAGTTTAAAAATAAGGATGACACAAAATTGTAATAATTTAAACACCAATAATCATTTAATGCAAAAACTAATTTATGTTTACTGTTCATTTTATTTATTAATTTAAATTAAGTAATATTTTAATAATAATTGTTGACAAAAATAACCGACTTCAAAATTAGGGATAACTCAAAAACTACTCGTCAGATCTCGCTCATAATGATTCATTGAATACCTTGTCCTTTTTTGAAGTCTGTTAAACAATGATGTTTAAAAAACTTTAGATACGTCAAACCCTTACAAATCAACCAAAAAATCTGTTCCGAAAAGAGCTACAACACACACACGTTTATCTTTTGTTTCACTACACCAATCACACTACAATAATACACGAAGGCATTTTAACGTTAATTATGTCAACACTTCTGACAACAACAAAAGTGCCTATGGTCTTGTATTGACAGAGCGACTACGAGCAAACTGAGGTCAATTGACTGCTCTTACGATCTTCATCTTCGGCGTGCTAATGACATATCTACCTCTTTTTTACTTATAATATCATTGCTGTTAAAAAAAAATTGTAGTCTGTAAAGTCGGTTTACGGACGGTAGTTTAACGTGACAACGTCATGACAAAACATTGATGAAGTAGTGCTCGAATATAATATTATCTCTGGAAATTAACTTATAATTAGAAACTTTTATCTTTATACTACAACGCCATCTAGAACTCCTGGACTAAACTATTTTTTCAGCAAGTTCCTTTCTGATTTAATTGTGTATACAGTTTTGTTCATAGATGGCGCTTTCTCCATTGTTCGCTCGCTCGCGGAACGCGACAAATGAGTCATGCTTTATCGTGCGTGCACCCGGCGTTCCGTTTTAATAGACGTTATCACGTCAAAAGTAATTCCAAGATTATTAACCAAACTAGGTTTTCGCGTGGGGCGCGCGCTGCTAAAGCAGCGCGCGTGCCTTTCTCTTTCGCAAAAGACAAAATAAAAAAATAGGTTTTTTTTTTTCAAAAATATTGGTCTTTGAAATTTATTTTTCGATTCAGGGGTATGTTTGCGAAATGTTTGGCTTCAAACTACTACTTTTGGTTTGTCTATTTTTTTGGCATGATTAACAGAATATGAGAGGGAGAGAGAGTGGGAGAGGGAGGGGTGAGAGAGAGGGTGAGGGAGAGGAAGGGAGAGGGGGAGGGAGAAGGAGAGGGAGGAAGAGTGAGAGGGAGGAAGATGGAGAGGGAGAGGGAGGAGAAGGGGGAGGAACAGGAAGAAGGAGAGGGAGAGAGAGGAAGAGGGAGGGGGAGACGGAGAGGTAGCGGGAGAGGTAGGGGGAAAGGGTAAGAGGGGGAGAGGTAGGGAGATGGGAGGGAAAGGGAGGAGGAGAGGTAGCGGGAGAGGGAGGGCAAGTGGGGAGAAGGAGAAATTGATAGGCGGTACAAAGTTTGCTGGGTCAGCTAGTTGATAACTAATAGTAACCTTTAATACTAATAAACGCCTCATTGTATTGACATTCAATGGACAAACAATCTGAAATATTCGACACAAAATACATTTGTATGAAAATTAATATTTTTATGTGGCAACACTGCAACATTTTTCCTCCGATGTGTACGATCTATAAGTACCAACAACCTCCTGATATGTTGTAATGACATAAGATTGATGAAATAGCCTGAAATATTACATAAAACACACATTTACATTTTGTATGAAAACTTTTATTTTTTGTATGGCAACCTTAAAATATTTTTTCACCATAATTTACGGACTATTAGAACCTACAATCGCCCTATACATTATAAGGCCATCAAATGAAGACAACTACTTCAAATATTTGAAAAAAGAAAACATTTGTATGAAAATTATTATTTTTTGTATGGCATCATTGATTTTTTTTTCACCAAAATTCACAAAATATCAGTACCTACAAATGCCCCATACATTATAGTAGCGAAATATTCAATCCAAAAATAAATTTGTATGAAAAATATTATTTTTTGTATGGCAACACTGAAATTTTATTGTTTTTCCAAAACGAATTATTTAATTTAGAAATATCTCCCATACATTTCTTATACTCCTGATCTATAGTTTAGGCTCAACTACTCGAAAAGTGAAAAAAATTCTGGACTCCAGTATTGCCAGTTTATTTAGATGAAAATGGTCAAATGTCATTACAACGACCACTTAAAATTTTTCGGTGAAATATGTTGATCAAAAATATTTTTCTTCTACTTTTCATATTTTTGAATGGAAAGTCCAAAAATTTGTATGAACGAAGAAAAGAAAAACCAAACATGGCAACACTTTCGGTCAAGTTACACAACCGCCCCATACAAAGCAACCCGCTCAAGTGTTGCCAACCTACTAATTTTTTCCTTCAAAAAATGCCATTTTTCGTACATTTTACAAAATGGCCGCCAAGGAGTCCGCCATCTTGTTGAAAAAAAAATTATCCGCAAAATATCAAAATTGAGGACACTTTCAAGGGAAAACAAAAAGAATATTATAAAAAAGTTGAAAAACCACCCCGATGCGACTCCACAAAATCACCTCGAAAATTTCAAAATTTTAAAGAAACAAATCTCGGCGGCCATCTTGTTTTTTCAATTTTTTCTAATTTCATCGTATTAGTCGTCCCAAAATTATTCGAAAATGACACCAATATTGGGTAGGTGCACAATGAAAATAAAAAGTTGATAATCGCCGAGCGGCCGCCATCTTGAATTTTCTAACGGTCGGATTTTTCCCATAGTGACCATAAGTAGTCAAGCAACTTTTCTATACATCATTATAACCCCTCACCAATACTTTCGGCTGGGCTACTCGAAATGTGAAAAAACGGGAAAAAAAATTCTAGCTCCCAGTGTTGCCAGTAAATTTAGATGAAAATGGTCAAATGTCATTACGACGGCCACTAAAAATTTTTTGGTGAAATTTTTTGATTAAAAATGTTTCTCCTTCTACTTTTTATATTTTTGAATAGAAAGTTCACAAAAATGTATAACCGAAAAAAAAATCAACGTAACCTGGCAACACTTTAAACCAAGACCCACAACCGCCCCATACAAAGTGACCTCCTCAAATGTTGCCAACCTAAAAATTTTTTCCTTCAAAAAATGCAATTTTTCGTACATTTTATAAAATGGTCGCCACGGAGTCCGCCATCTTGGCGAAAAAAAAAATATACCCCAAACGTCAAAATTGGGGATAGATGCAAGGAAACAAAGCAAAAAAATCGCAAAAAAGTTTAAAACCCAACGCAATCCGACCCCGCAAAGTCACCTCGAAAATTGAAAAATTTTAAACTTAAATATCTCGGCGGCCATCTTGTTTTTTCAAACTTTTCTAAATTCATCGTAACACTTTTCTCAACATTAGTCGAAAACTAAACCAATCTCGGGTAGCTGCATAATAAAAAAAAAAGTTGGTCTTTTCACCTCGGCCGCCATCTTGGATTTTTGAAAAGTTGGAGTTTTCCCATAGATCCGGGGGTGAACCAAAAATTCCCCCATACATAGTATCTACCCCCCACCACTCCTTCTGGGAGATCAATTCGGGTTTTCGTAAAACGAAAAAAAAATTCCAGCAGGCAGTGTTGCCAGTCGACATCGACGAAAATAGTCAAATGTCATTATGACAACCACGACACGATTGCATGTGTGAATTTTTGATTAAAAATATTGCTCCTTCTACTTTTCATGTTTTTGAATAGAAAGTCCAAAAAAATGTGTGAACGAAGATAAAAAAAATAAAACATGGCAACACTTTGGGTCAAGTTACACAACCGCCCGGAACAAAGGGACCCGCTCAAATGTTGCCAACCAGACGAAAAATGCACCCAAAAAATGTCGTTTTTCGTACATTTTTCAAAATGGCCGCCACTGCGTCCGCCATCTTGTCGAAAAAATAAATATCCCCAAAATATCAAAATTAAGGATACCTCCAAGCGAATGCAAAAAAAATATCGCCAAAAAGTTGAAAAACCACCCCGATGCGACCCCTCAAAGTCACCTCTAAAATGGAAAAAATTCAAACCAAAATTACTCGGCGGCCATCTTGTTTTTTCAATTTTTTCCCATTTTTTCGTAACTCCCTCCCTAAACTTTACGAAAACCCTAGAAAACATTTTGCAAAAGGCCATAAACAAAAAAGTTGACAATCGCCGCGCAGCCGCCATCTTGAAAATGGGAAATGTCAGATTTTTGCCATAAACAAAAAAGTTGACAATCGCCGCGCAGCCGCCATCTTGAAAATGGGAAATGTCAGATTTTTCCCATACTCATTGGAGGGCATGGAAAAAACCCGCCATAGACAACAAAGTCGTATCTCGACTCTTTCTGGGAGAACAATTATGTCAGTCAGTCAGTGGTAAGTCTAGGATTATATATAATAATAAGACTTCTAAAAATGGAGTATAATTACATTCAAGCGCTCATATTTCTTCTCTCATCTCATCCAATGTGATCGACCGAATTGCTGAACTCGGTAATTAGATAGGTGATTTCTAGTGGCAAAATCTTGAGCATTTTCGTGCTTCTGAGGGCTTGTAAGTCGATAATTAATATCAATCAGCACTGGAGCGTAATGGAGTATGCTTTTGAAAATCTCTTGAGGAGGCCAAGAGCTTTCTATCTGCTAAGAATCTTTTGGTAGTGGGCCATAAATGAGTTGAAGTCATATTCAACTGATCTCAAAATGCGTCGCATAGAACAAATCACACAACTTGTTTTGTCTTACGTTTCGTTTGGTCACAGAGTTCTTTGAGTTTAATATAACCTAATTTAATTAACTTCTAAATGATGTCTCCACAAACTTAACCTATTTAAAACTCGTCCCATTTTGTTATCATTAAATCTAGCGACCTTTGAACTAACATCTAAAATGAACTCCTATTTGTTACCTTAATTAGGTCGATTTTCCAATAAAGACTTAATAACGCAGATAGTTAATGGAAATTTCAAAATAACGGATAGGAAACGGTGGCCGCATCCGGCATGTCGGCACGCGGCCGGAAGTGTTGTGACCAGTTTACGTTGACCTCTGAACTATTTTATTGCCTCCACGCTGTTATAAATACATATTAAGTCTAGGAACTAAAGAATTCCACACGTAAAGCCTATATGAAGTATCTGTCTGTGTATTAAAATAACTGCATTTTCAATGTATAGAAGGTATAAAGCTCATGTTTTAAAATAAGTAGAATCGAAGTGGTGTGTGGGGCATTGAAGTATTATTACTAGCGTATAGAACTGACACCGCGAACACCATGTTGTCCCAATGCATTGGCGCCACGTGGCTTCAATCTTCAATGGATTCGTTCGATTTTGAAAGGAGAGCTGGGGCTCAATTTTGAAAATGGAACCTCCCGGCGGGACACACATTTTGTTCGAGATGTCTGTTATATGACAATATACTTACGTGCGGGACCATAACATTTACGTAAGGATCCCGAGGGGAAGTCCTCAAAATCTCTACATGCCATTATCTTCCAGGGGAGGAGGGGGTAAAGCATCCATCTTTTTTTACTAGCGCTCTGCCCGCGGCTTCGCCCTCTATTTCCGGGATAATAAGTACGCTTATTTCAGATCATGGTCCGTGTTCTAAATTTCATGAAAATCCGTTGGGTAGTTTTTGCGTGAAAGAAAACAAAGAAAACGTGAAACATCCGTACATTCTTGCAAACTTTTACATTTAGGTATACTATTAAGCATTGAAGTATAATGTCATAGAACAGACATATCCAACAAAATGTATGTCCCACCGGGAGGTTCGATTTTCAAAATTGAGTTTGTTCTCCTTTCAAAATCGAACGAATCCATTGAAAATTGAAGCCACGTGACGCCAATGCATTGGGACATACACGGTGTTCGCGGTCTCGGTTCTATACGCTAGTAATAATACTTCAATGCTATTAAGTAGGATAATGAAGACCCTATCAAGCCACGTATTAAAAACAATTTCCGAAGTATTTCGGCCTTGTACTCTTGCATTAAGAATTTGAATCTACAAAAAGTATTCAATTTGATAAGCGAACATAAATAATTTGTTGATATTTGATAGATAGTAATGACATTTTACATTGCAGTATTTATTTGATTCGTCGCGATTTCACTAAAACTACTAATAACGCTATTCAACGCCGGTATACATTTTTCAGTTCCCCAAATTACATAGGTCAAGTTAAGTTGGTCATGTCACCATTTTACAAAGAAACGCATGTAAATTAAGTGTCTTGGCCACTAGAGGTCAAGTTAAAATGGTAACTGGAGCGCGTAAATCTTTAACTGACCCTTGCTTCCGAACGCTATCTAACAGCGCCATCTAGTGGTAAGTAGGTTAAGGTGATTTTGAATACAAATAAGGTGGTAGGCTGGTAGGGTTTGTAAAATGTTTTTGCCATATTATAATTAGGAATCAGTTTTCCCTACGATTGGAGTTTAATATTGCAGTTATCTTATTTTTTTTTCAAAACTAAAGTGTACAATTCAGTATCTAGTACTCGAAATTATTTTTATAGAATTTTGCTACAAATAAATATTTTAAGAATACTTAAAAATTATGTCTTTAAAATTATGTTTGCGTGCTGTTTATCGCTGAGCAGTACTCTCATTTAGAAACAACCCTGATCATAATAACTTGTCACCATTATCATGTATTTATTTATTTTTATTAAATTGAAACTTTTATTACATCGTCTCTAACTTTTTGGTCTGTGTGTCGCATGTCGCGTGACGGTCGGCCGCAGAGTGGGGGTAAAGTGAAAGGCGCTCGACAGAGCAGCCGAGGCCAATATGGCGACGCCATACGGCGGCATGACGGCTGCTCTGTCGAGCGCCTTTAATACCCTAAATCGAATATTTTTTTATTTTTCCGGTAGGTTCCGTAGTTGTCACTTCATCGACTATTACCCGACTACTGAAGCTCAAAGTCAATGATTCATTTCGTCATAGGAACTAACAGCTCACTTAAGTAACTAGCTAACCTGGCCTTGATAGTTTACTTTTAAATTCATCATAATTATATTCTACTGCCGTAAACATTTTCACATGTCTAACATGTCCAAAACCTACCATTTAACTGGCAGGGGGTGGACTTGACTCTAAACAAAAATACTAAATTAAAACCGAATATTTCGCAAACACAATTCATTGGTCCAAAAATCAAAAAATGCTTTTTATATTAGACCCATAATATTTTTGAAAGACCTTTTTTTAATATTATAAAATGATTATATAAACACTACCTGTCTACTCTTAATAAATTCGATTTATTTATCCAAACAATGGTTGCCTGGAATAGATCGCTGCATAATGGTCATAGCACACATATCAACTCGTAAACGGAACGTAAACGTATCAACTCTTGCATGTCAGTATTCTTTGTATGAAACTCCCTACTGTAAAGCACACTTATCGGATTCGTAACGTAATCGCCTCGCCTCGAGACAAGCTCACGAACCGCGGTACGGTGCGTGGACGACTTGCCGTACCCGCGCTTACGTCTCACCGTACGCTATCCGTCGACTTTCCGTTTCCTCGTGCACGCCCCGCGCCGCGGCGCCGCGACTACCGTTGCGTCGGCGAACTGCTGTCATTCATTCCGTCAACCAGCGGCCGGCGAGCCGTAAGCGCGGCGTCGCCTAGCCGTAGCCGAGCTTACGTTAGGTTGACGGCGAGGCGATCCGGTGCCGATCCCTTTCCGAGTTGATATGTGCGCTACGACCATAAGTGACGAAGTCCCGTCACGTCTCGTTGAGTTGTCCCGTCACGGAATACATTATACTAATAATATGGGTGATGGGATAGACCCGTTTCGTTATTATATAAAATACGGATAGTATAATGTATTTATTGTATTGTATTTTTAACATGGTGAACTGGAAAAAAAATTTCAAATTTACTTCCCAATGTCCCCCAAAATCAGTCGCAATTTCCCACCCAAGACGGTATGACTTCAAGACGCCATATAATTTTTGTACTAAATCCATGTCTTGGCATTTCCTCTCACGATTGTACTAACCTTTGCCCTACCGCTATTAATTATTTCGCTTCGTACCCCCGAATTAGCATACTCTAGCACGCGACCAGCGAACGTAGACCTCTGACCATTATATTACAGATGTTGGCACGTACCTTAATAGCTTAACATATAACGTCACAGCTGCCGAAAAAAAAGAAAAAAGGATTGATTTTTAGTATGTTTCTTTATTTATCGTATTTAAAACCAACACGTTTGGCGCAAGGTCATACATCAAAGGTTCATACATAATCTCTTGGGAGGGGGTGAAGTCTTGTCATTCTTACGTAATACTTTAAAAGTTGAAATGTGTGTTTAACAATATATATTATATGATAAAATTATTACCAAATAGGACTCCTCAAAAACATGGCCTATACGATTCGTATAATACGAACCAGTTTCATGTCTTCGAATGTATCTGTGCGTTGCACGTGCTGTGTATGAAATTATACTACTGTTATCTCTATTTTTGTGCTAATCATAGAGTAGGTATAGATGTAAAGGGGAAATTACTGTGTTATGCAAGTGTCCCTCAAACTGTGCTAAATTGGTGGCGCCACGTTAGCAACACGGTAAAGGTCGTAGCTGACTTATACGACACCGCTCCCATCCAACCGAAGTATGAGAATTCAAATATAAACTTAAAATCGTGCTCTGTAGGTACAACTATTGAGTGGCAAGGTTGCGGTTAGCTTGCTTCCCGCGCGCGGGCTGCTAATTTTTGTTGTTACTGTAAAGTGCACCTACAGAGCACGATTTTAAATTTATATTTGAATTCTCATACTTCGGTTGGATGGGAGCGGTGTCGTATAAGTCAGCTACGACCTTAAAGCTGCTTGTAGCTAGCCACTTTCCCCTCTCAAGAGTTTGTTCCCTTTTCCCTCTATACTCCATGGTGCTAATACTATCTAATTAGTAGTCTCTATATCCCACTGCACTTGTCGACATATTGCGCGTTCACTACCACTTAGGTCTTAGCTCTAAGTGCGAGTGAGCGCGCAATATTATTTATTTATTTATTATTATTATTATTTATTATTTATATTATGTCAACGAGTGCAGCAAAATACTGCGACTGTTTATTTATTTATTTATTTAACCTTTTTTATACCTTACAATTAATTTTGTTTTGCTTGCTTACAATTTGCCATTTGTTTCCTATACGAGTACAATTAATATGTGTAGGAAACAAAAGGCGGACTTAATGCTAAAAGCATTCTCTCCCAGTCAACCTTTGGGCAGTGGGAGTACTACAAACTACGGGAGTACTACTGTTATAGCCAGAATTGAGCTAATTAGTTATTCTACTCGACAACACAATAATATGGAACTACTCCGTTCCCTGTTTCAGCTATCCTTTGCTTGCGACAATCGATAAATTATTAGTTGTTCTATTTGACAAGAGATGGCGCTAATCATGTTCCAGCTGCCTGTGCTCCTGCCAATCGAAAAATTATTAGTTGTTCCATTTGACAACAGATGGCGCGTATCAGTTCCCCGTTCCATCTCCCTGTGCTCCCGTCAATCAACAAATTACTAGGTGCTATTTTCGACAACAGATGGCGTTAATCAGATCACTAGTTGTTCTATTCGACAACAGATGGCACTAATCAGTTCCCCGTTCCATCTCCCTGTACTCCTGGCAATCAACAAATTACTAGATGTTCTTTTCGACAACAGATGGCGTTAATCAGATGACTAGGTGTTCTATTCGACAACAGATGGCGTTAATCAGATCACTAGTTGTTCTATTCGACAACAGATGGCGTTAATCAGATCACTAGTTGTTCTATTCGACAACAGATGGCGGTAATCAGTTCCCCGTTCCATCTCCCTGTACTCCCGCCAATCAACAAATTACTAGGTGTTATTTCCGACAACAGATGGCGTTAATCAGATCACTAGTTGTTCTATTCGACAACAGATGGCGCTAATCAGTTCCCCGTTCCATCTCCCTGTACTCCCGCCAATCAACAAATTACTAGATGTTCTTTTCGACAACAGATGGCGTTAATCAGATCACTAGTTGTTCTGTTCGACAACAGATGGCGCTAATCAGTTCCCCGTCCCCGTTCCATCTCCCTGTGCTCCCGCCAATCAACAAATTACTAGGTGTTCTATTCGACAACAGATGGCGTGAATCAGTTCCCTGTTCCAGCAGCAGCTCCCCTGTACTTCCGCTAATCGACTAATCACTAGTTGTTCTATTCGACAACAGATGGCGTTAATCAGTTCCCTGTTTCAGCGCGCCCGTGTTCCCGCCAAGCAGATTGCGCGGGAATCAGCAGCTCGTCGTGCGTAAGGACTCATTACGACTCTGTGACACGATGCCTCTGTGGGGACAACCTGCCGCCGGTTAACGGACAGTGTGAAGCTCAAACTAAAGGTAAGTTTACATTTTTAAATTAAAAAACTGCTATAACTATTTGTTGTCTAGCTGCAAAATTGTGCACGATGTGGCACCCTTGGCTAGGCAGTGATAGCCTAGCGGTTAGAACGTTGGTCTCCCGAACGCGGGGGCCCGAGTTCAAATCCTGGCACGCACCTCTAATTTTTAAATATTATGTGCGTATTACAATTTAATTATCACTTGCTTCGGTGAAGGAAAACATCGTGAGGAAACCTGCACACCTGAGAGTTCTCCATAATGTTCTCAAAGGTGTGTGAAGTCTACCAATCCGCACTTGGCCAGCGTGGTAGTCTATGGCCTATACCCCCTCACATTGTGAGAGGAGACCCCGAGCCCAGCAGTGGGACAATTATGGGTTGTTGCTTTGCTTTTTTGCTTTGTGGCACCCTTTAATTATGGGTACACTCAATGTAATAGACTCTTTAGCACGTATTCATAAGATTGTAATAGTGTTATCTGTGTTGGGTGTCCTATTTAATAAATAAATAAATAAATTCAACTACAAGTATCAAAGGGTTATATTGACATTTGTGTGTGTATTATGTGTGGGTGTGTCAAAACATGGTAGTGTGTGTGTTTTCATAATTTTGTACCCGACTACGCCAGAAGGAGGGTTATGTTTTTCGAGTGTATGTATGTATCTTATATTTCTTTGGCACGCTCTGTAGCCTAAATGGCTTGATCTACTTTAGCTTTAGCATTCTTCAACCAATCAAATCTTGTTTGGTCAGACCTGCGAAAGCTGGTGCTTGTCATGTGGTCCCACTTAAAGAGCGAGAATGTATGGCATCCATGAGAAAACCATAAAGTCTTTGCATTACTTATGTGCGCGACAAATGGACGAATAACTCAATATCACGCCAACCGATTTCGATTAGTCTTTTTTATTGTTATTGGAAAGGATGTACTTCATTTGAAGTCGGTTTTTTTTTTGTTAAAATTTTAGATTATTAACTTTTTACACGCTCATTAGAAAACGTGTACGTGCTAGTATAATATAATGCCATAACTATCTAACTACTTCTCATTAGGAAAGTCAATGACCTGTAATTGAAAATTGTCGTTTAAAAAGTACGTTGCCACTTGATTGAACTTTATTTTATCATACGTTATCTACGGAAATAATCTGAGCGTACAAAAGGAGTTGTACTTTTAAAAATCAAATATAAATTCATTCAGCATTATTTTTTAGTAGTTTAAAAAAAGTTTTTTTAGAGCAGACAATACTTTTTATGTGAAATTTTCATTTTTCTAGTCTTTTTCTCAAAAAAATATTGTATGTATTATTAGGTGAGGCCATGAATCTCCCGGACCTCTTTATTCTACAGCGCTTGTCTGATGCAGAGGCTGGCATATAAGAAATGTCATGTCATATTTAGATTAGGGAATTATCATTAATGTAGAACAGATTATTATTGATCATAGTAGTGTTGAAGTACTTTGGAATATTGATGTAAACGTTAGGAGAACTGGAAATATATCATGGTGCAAAGTAAAAGGAATATCATTTCATAACCAACACCATAGAATACCTCTTTCTGCTTTATAATGTATTAATTTGAAGTTTCAAATTAAGTTATACCTAGCTAATATTGTTATGTTGGCCATTCTGAAGCTCGGGTGTTCCAAGCATTCCTTTGTTTTTCGATCACATTCCCGTATAATGAAACCAGCTTAGACTGTTGACAGAAGCTACATTTTTGTTGAAACAACTTAAGTTAATATAGTTGTTGCTTTGCGCTTAGGATCAACGATGAAATTTAATAAAGTATGTATGGACTTTTATACGCACAGCACATAAGGAGTTTTAGGTACTGCTTTGATGTAACAGAACATAATCTAAAATTTTAACAAAAAAAAACCGACCTCAAATGAAGTACATCCTTTCCAATAACAATTAAAAAGAATCATTGAAATCGGTTGGCGTGATATTGAGTTATTTGTCCATTTGTCGCGCATATACTTAATACAAAAAGACTTAGTTTTGACACAGATGCCATTGTCAGATCTCGCTCTTTAAGTGGAACCACACGACAAGCACCAGCTTTCGATTAAAAAAAGAATCATCAAAATCGGTTCACCCAGTCGAAAGTTCTGAGGTAACAAACATAAAAATTTTTTGTCGAATTGAGAACCTCCTCCTTTTTTTGAAGTCGGTTAAAAACCGTGGATTTTTTGGCTGAAAGCCGTAGAACACAGTAATTGCCGTAACATTGGCAACAATGGATACGCGCGAAAAACAACCCTTCATTGACAGTCCAGTAAAAAGCATTACTTCGGTTGACCGGATTAATAACCGAACTACTAGCCAGTAGACCAACAAAATGAGGTAATTAAACCATTATCGGCTCATTAAATGGACATAGCATAATTAACAGAACCTTCACATTAAGTAGGTACCTCCCTGCGTGTCACCCCGACATTTCCTGACCTCGGTCTGACCTTTACTGGGTTTATAGCTAACTACCCTCATTTATATCGTATACCATTAATTATGTAGTTAAAACTGTAAGAAAATTTTAAGTTTACTTTTTAATTGTTTATTGCTTAGAGCCTAAGAATGCGGCTTGTTGTTAACGCGCTGACACGGTAACGCACGTTATAAGCGCTTTAAAACGAAATTCGAACGTATAGTAGTAACGTATGAAGGTAAATTTTACAGATGTTCTACATTGAAGTATAATGTCATAGAACAGACATCTCGAACAAAATGTGTGTCCCGCCGGGAGGTTCCATTTTCAAAATATAGCCCCCGTTCTCCTTTCAGAATCGAACGAATCCATTGAAGATTGAAGCCACGTGGTGCCAATGCATTGGGACATACATGGTGTTCGCGGTGTCTGTTCTATACGCTAGTAATAATACTTCAATGCGAGTAATTTAGATTTTTTTCTACTTTCTGTTAAGTAGGCGAGCGGGGCTTATCACTCATAACGATAACGGCCAAATATGTTTGAACACCTATTAAATTGTCATCTATTTTATTTGTACCATATTTATGGCAATCAAATAAATAAATAAATAAATAAACATGAGAGGTGTCAAGGGACACCCGGATGGAACGAAGTTCCTTTCGATTTAAGTATTGTTTTGTTGTACAGCGCCATCTCTGTAAAACTTTCTGAATCACTTCAAAAAAAGTGTCGTCATTCGTAAGAGTCAAAAAGTGTCGTAAGAATTTTTTCCGTCTAGCCCCCTTTCATAACGCGCGATAAGGAACTTCGTTCCAAAAACAGCCTAGTTCGCGTCGGATTCACACACTGAGAGTTAGTAAGCCATACCTATCTTTTGATTGCGTTGACCTAGAAGCTTGAATTTTTCACAACTTCACAGATTGCAGTAAGTACTGAATATCTGATATAGATTACAACCCGATACGTATTCGAAGCGCTCATAGCCCAGCGGCTTGCGTCGATCCTAAGTGATCGACAAAGTTAAGCAACAGCGGGCGCGTCGGTAGTTGGATGGGTGACCGCTAGTGGCAAAAATTCTTGAGCGTTTCCGTGCTTCGGAGGGCACGTAAAGTGTTGGAAGGTTCTTTTTATATGACTGGACTTTGGAGGAGAGGGGCTATTCAAAACACATTCACTTCATTAAGGTCAACTCGTCGAAGACCGGCATACTTCATTAAAAATTTACTTCATTAGGCAAATTTCGCCATTTCTATAACATTTTCGGCAAATTTTATTGAATGAGGTAATCAAATATTTAGTTGACCATTAAAAAAAACTCTAAAAATTACTTTAAGGTTATCGATTAATGAAATAAAAACTAATTTTCAAAAAGTGGTGAAATAGACGGACTTTACTACCACGTCAGATAAGACCGTCTTGTGGAAAAAAAACCTACAAATAGTCGGTTTACGTGAATATAGACATTGTATATGCGTATGTATTTCAACGCCATTTAAATGTGTGCTATCGTTTTTCATATTAAACGCTCATATCGTCATAAATCGCAAAAAAATACGAATGTCGGGTAAGTCCGGTATAGATCGAAACTCAGGGGTAAAAAACAATTAAATCAAATTAAAAAATCTCTTTTTTTTGTATATCAGTTTTATTAAAAGGAATAGCCTTCTTTAGGTCTACCATTTAAGAGATCAAAAAACAACTTACTTAATCGAAGTAGGTACTAAAATACACCTTCTTCTATATTCATATTATAATTGTTTTTTTTTCAGCGCTAGTGCTAATAAATTCGTCGAAAGTATAAGTAAAATAGAATATTATAATAGCATAATGTAAGAGTCAAAGAAAAATAATAAAATAACACGGCAATTGAAATGAAATATTGATTATCGATTTTAAGAGTAGACCTTAAGAGATTTTAAGAGAGACTCACTACGCAGGAAGCTTAAGTTTACGAATTATATGTATAAGGATGAATTTTATAAAATTTGCTTAGGCGTAAAAGGTTTATTACATCTGGAAACGACGAAGACCGGCACATACCGATCTTTCCCTCCAAGAACTAGACGGACTTCTCCACTATTGCAATTTGAGGATAGTTTTTTTTCACTAGATGTAACTTCGTAAAAAATATGTTTTATTCTATTCTAATATAATATTTGGATAATAATATTGATAATTAATTAAATTAGCTACACAAACCTTGATAAATATGATGAAAAAGCACTTAAAATATTTTTTTGCCAATGTGTTGCTAGGTCGTGTTGCAAGTTGATAGCTCGACTAAATTTTATACGTATTTTTTTCTCTTTGTGTCATAAATAGCGCCATCTATGTCAATTTATTGAAACTAAAACAGTTTAAACTGTTTGTACGTTGGGTTGTATTTGTTGTAGCTATTCAGAATTCGTTGTAATTCTTACTGTACGGTCCTGCCCTCCAGACGGTCTTCGCCGAGTTGACCTTATATTCTATATTGTGAATACTGTATAATTACACTTTATAATAATAACTTTCTGGATGATTTTACTCATTTTTCCGCGGTTTATCTTTGAAAGTGTAAAAGTGAGGTGTTCGACAAAATGAAACAATTTATATTTTTGGCGAAAAATCATTTTCGATTAAAAGTAAAAAAGATTAGGAGCGATAATGGAACCGAATACTCGAACAATAGTATTAAAACGTGGTGTCAAAATAAAGGAATAGTCCTGGATTTAACTATTCCATACACACCGCAATTGAACGGTAAAGCAGAGCGACTGAATCGTACTCTTATGGAGAAAACAAAATTCCAAATAATTATTAAAACAAAAAAACAATAAAACAAAACTATAAAAGAGACATATATGGATTTTAAAACTCGTGTAATTATACTTTCTATCAAATATTATTGACTTCTTGTGACTATTGTTTTTATGATGTTCAATCAATGAACAATTACATTCACTATTCACCCCCTTAATTGTTTATTTATTGAAATTACCAACACCCCCTTAATTATTGAATTATCTTTGTCTCTTTTTAGTTATATTCATTGTTGTAAACAACATTTAAATTCCCCTATAAAACTTATATACTAACAAAAAAACAACCCATTTCCCCCGAAACACAATAAGTTCACTTTTGAAATAATTATTTGTCACAAACCCTTAGATCAAATTCTTTTTTCCTCCATATCCTCATTACTTCTCGAATTCTCCACCAGATTTCCATTTGTTAATCTGCTATTATTTGTTCCATTTTCAATTGATTCATTGGAATTTATTTCATTTTCATTTGTTCCGCTGTCAATTGTTTCATCTTCATTTGTTTCACCAAATATATCTGTTTCTTGAATATCTACAATTCTTTCTCTTTCTTCTCGATTTTCATTTCTTCCTCTATTATTTCTCCTTATACAAACATCTTCTCGAACTTCATTAATTCCATTTCTATCATTTCTTCCTATATTATTTCGCCTTATACCAACATCTTCTCGAACTTCATTAATTCCATTTCTATCATTTCTTCCTATATCACCTTCTCGAATTACATTAACTCCATTACTATTATTTCCTCCAATATCACCTTCTCGAACTTCTCTGACTTCATCTTCACGAAGCCCATTAATTACTTCATTATCTTCTAAGTATCCATCACTGGTTGCTATGCTTATTTGTATATAAACAACTGGTATCCAAGGTTATAATGTAGGCTATGTAAATCACTGGTTTTTCAATAAATTTTAATCTTTTAATATTCTGGGCCCATAACCTGTTGGAGGGTTCTTTTTGAATAGCCCCTCTCCTCCAAGTCCAGACATATCAAAAAGAACCCTCCAACATAAAGCCGTCGGTCCCGGTTGTTATCATAAGATAACAGTCGTTAAGCCATGTCGGAGGCCCTCGGGCAGTTTGAAAACTTCCGACACTCGGGTTGGCCACTAACCCCTCCACCAATCCGCACTGGAGCAGCGTGGTGGAGTATGCTCTAGACCTCCTCAAGAGGAGAGACCCGTGCCCAGTAGAGGGCCCTTAATGGGTTGAAGCCACGTATTCCTAAGATTGACAGACAGACGGATACAAATCAATCATTTATGGGCATTGAAGTATAATGTCATAGAACAGACATCTCGACTCGAACAAAATGTGTCGCGCCGGGAGGTTCTGTTTTCAAAATTGAGCCCCCGTTCTCCTTTCAAATCGAACGAATCAATTGAAGATTGAAGCCACGTGGCGCCAATGCATTGGGACGTACATGGTGTTCGTAGTGTCGGTTCTATACGCTAGTAATAATACTTCAATGTTTATGGGTTCCATTTTGCGTTCAGAGGTACTGAACCTCAAAAAACCCAATTAACATCATCAGCTTTCGTTTTCGCACAGAATAACTTATAAACTACAGACCTAATAACTAAATATCACATTTTCCATTTTCCCGCGCAAACTACTATAATAATTTTTTAATCTGTGCTCTAACAAGCTAAAGGTTATCGCCCATTCGATCACAACACGAAACGGCGGCCTTGTGGATAATTAGTGCCTTAACTTCCAAATCTAAGTGGAAATCTTTCTCGAACACGAAGGCTACTGAGTATCGTGATTGGGAGCTATATTAACAAAGATCTCTTTAAATGATTAAGCTTTCACTGACCACAGCTACATAATACGTTGTAAAAGGTTCTAAATAATGATTTGTTAATAGTTTTTAGTGTTTTAAAGTTATTAATTAGAGAGATTAAGAAACAAAAGCAATGATTCTAGCTACTGATTTTGAATAAGATTAACTTGTTAGGAATTTAAGCTTTGTAGACTGACTTAGCAAATGCTTGTCCGATTTTTTATCTTAAGTTCAAAGACTTTTATGTAGGTATTCTAATAGACTGTGCCGTAGTAAATGATTGCGCATTAAGTTACCATAACCCATTTACTATCTCGCTTACTCTTTTCTTGAATAACATAAGAGTGAGCAGTATTCGGTGAAAAAAAAACATGAGAGGTGTAAAGGGTCACCCGGATGGAATGAAGTTCCTTTCGATTTAAGTATTGTTGAATCACGCTAGTAGCGCCATCTCTGTAAAACTCTCTGAATCACTTAAAAAAAAGTGTCGTCATTCGTAAGAATCAAAAATTGTCGTATTTTTCCGTCTAGCCCCCTTTCACAACGCGCGATAAGGAACTTCGTTCCAAAAATTATGCCAAAAAGCAACATGATGAAGTTAGCTGATAACTGATTCTTTTTAAAGATGTGTTGTGGTATACGAAATAAAATCTTTAGCAATTTTTTTTCTACTACGACAAAGTTCTTACGTTTTTAATGCACATTTTTGCACGTTTTTTTTTAATTATAACAACCTCATTCCAGCCCTCTACCACGTGTGTGCAAACAGCGACGAGTGCAACGACGGGCTGATCTGTGGCGTGACCAACATAACGAGCGCGACGCCGCACCTCCGCGTGTTGTCGCCGCAAGACAAGATCTGTCTGTGCGACACCGAGAACGGGTATAGGGAGCGCGAGCATACTTGTAGCGGTAAGTGTCTATGGACTTCTTTTGAAGTTATACTTCTTTTGGCGCGATGGAGAAAAATGATGAGAGTGAATTTTTACGATGCGCGCGCACACCGACACCTAAATAGTGAATTTTTACGACGCGCGCGCACACCGACACCTAAATTCTAAGTGAAGTTAGCTAAATTCTACATCGTGAAGTTAGTTCTAGGTGGCATGGTATCGTAATAGTTCTCGGAATAGAACATAGATGGTGTTTTTACAAGTATGTAGATACAAAATTAATCACAGATGGCGCTTAACACATATAGCTTGACTATAGAGATTCGTAAATTAAATTATTTCAAAATATTAATTAATTTTTATTTTTAATATTGCTGTTTTTGAATATTGTATTTTGAACAATGTTTTTGTAATATTGTTTTTTGAATTTTTTTTCATGCCAAAGAAGTATAACTTCTCACGCGCGTACAAAGTACACGTTTATGTTTTTTTTTTATTCTTTTTTTTCCTTTTCTGTGACGAATGCAACGACGGGCTAGTCTGTGGCGTGACCAACATTACGAACGCGACGCCGCACCTCCGCGTGTTGCATGGAGGATAGAGTAGAATAGGGCCATCTCTGTGTATGAAGTATCCGTAAAAACGAATCCAATAACGGGTGGCGCTATTGTGCGGTCTACAACAGCTAAAAGAAAATTTTATGTTCTTATTTGTCAACCATTATAGTGTCATAGATCGTCAACTCATTTCAGCTATTCAACTCAGCTATTCCCATAAAAAATAGGCTTAAAGTAACACTTTGAGTTTGTTTTATTAAATTTAAATCGTTTAGCAATAAAATAATATTAAATTATTTATTTCCAGATGCCGATATTCTGAAGACGTCACTATTTGCTGTCATAATAGTGTCGATGATTCGGAAGATAATCACTAATTAAGTTTGTACTATCATCTCCATTGTTTGTGAAAACAGTGTTTAGGTCGTCGTATTATTTTCCATTCCATGTTACAATAATTTTCAAAACTAGTGAACGCAAATTAAAGATGGAATCATTACAAGCTTAACCATTTAAATAAAAATATAACTGTTATTGTCAGCAGACAAATAAATATACATAAACACAAATTAATAAATAATAATAAATGCCTAAACTAGGGATACACCGGATGCACGATATACATAGAAGTTTGATGTAACACTCGATGTAAAGTATGGAAACATCGATTTAATCCGATATTTTTAATACGTCAACATCGAGTAAGCATCGATGTTTTTTATTCGATGCATCGAAGAGGCAACCCTTATCACAAAATCCAACATTAAGCCATTAGGCTAATGTTGAAAAGTGTTTCCTTAGTTTTTGGACATCAAATTCACCGACGATGACCTTTTTCTTTAGTCCCAACGCTACTAAAAATAAAAACATCGATGTATTTTTTGAAACATCGATATTACATCAAGGCCACTATGCGATGCATTGCATCGAAAAAAACATCGATGTTTTTTTTCAATGTGCACCCCTAATTCATAATTCATAATTCTTTATTGCGTCAACCTAGCCTAAACTATACATACTTACATCAGATAATGTTGGGCTGAACTGCAAGTCAAGTCAACACAATTTTTTGGTGTTTGACTACTTTAGAATCGACTTTCATACATCGCTCACCTAGTAATATCTGCACATCTGTTTTGCACATCTGCAAAAAATACAAAATTGAGTTTATATGGTATACGTGTTTAAAAGTGCCTAATGTACACAGTGGTAAATATGTATTAATGTCTATACTAGTAACCAAACCCATACAATCTGTAAAAAAACGTAAAAAGAACCCATAAGATAATTTTAAACATTTTTATAAAATTTTTGAAATTCGTTTCTGTATGTGACAAACGTAGATGTGCCGTTGTATTACTGGGTGAGCGATATAAGCCCGGGATATGAAAATGTATGGAGAGTATCAGAGTAAAATCAAACTTTTGTGTTACGTAAAGTCCATTTAGCATTAGTTTTGTAATTACTGATCAGTAACAACGCCATCTACATTCTGATTTGACAATCGAACTCGATCAAACTTGATGGCGTTGTAATAATGTTATTACGATTTGATGTTTGCAAACTAGATGGCGTTAAACTCCAGTCGTGCGTCGGAGATGACACACACAATTCTTTTTATTTCATTTGTTAGCCAATTACACGAATTATTTAAATTTTACAGTGTCATAACTAAATCAAATTGCCTATTAAACAAATTAATAGTCACAAAAATAGCAAATGAATGATCAATAGCAACAAATTACATTAATTGAAAGGAGAATGGCCATTTAGTATGGAGAAATGTACTGACTTTAATATTTTTGTGTCTTGATAAAAATACCTTTATTTGATTATGTTATCTTAATAAATTACACATACTAACTTTAATCAATGTTAATGGTAGGAAATACGAGATTTTCAACAAAATTACTTTGAATTTAGGTTATAGTAAACTCACAGTAATATGGACTCTATTCCGCCGTATTAAAGTCGATTGCGTATGTAATGTCGATCTTTCAAGTTTCTAATTCATTTGACAGTCCCCTTACGTCATCTAGTTTGTCATGTAATCATAATGGAATCAATGCAACCTATTGGCCCGAAGGATCTTAAAAGATTTCTGATTGGCCCTTATCCAAACATAAATGACCCAATGATTTTCTTTTGTAAAACGGAAGTTAAGTTACTTATTAATTTCAAAAAATTATTCCCAAAGAGGATTTTTTTAGGAAATAGCGTATATGCTTGAAATATTTTAATTTAATTTTTTGTCCAAAAGTCATTGTGACACAATAATTTTTTTGAGAGTACTGGCTATGGGCATTCTCCTTTCATTCCATTAATAATTCCATTCTAATGTTACCTAATGACTCATACGTGCATCACACATTTATTTTATAATATTGTTGGCTATTGATTTGTCCTAATAGCTGAGAACAAACTATTTATAGACTATACAATATATATTTTTTAATACTTTTGTTTTTCTTACTTTTCCAAGTAACATTTGGATTGCTTTCTTCTGCGTAGTCTAGAATTAAGGTATATTTTATTCTATTTCCTTCTGTTTTTTGTCTTCCATGTTTTACTTTGCGTTCACAGTCCTAACTGAAAATAACTTTTAGTAATTTTTAAACTGATGTCTGATTAAACTTAATAATAATATGTCTCCTTATAAAATGAGATATCTTTAAGAATTATATGTAGGATTATTTTGCTTTTCTCTTATTTTCAATACTCGTTTAAAATGCACAGTATTAAATAAAGTATAATTCCTAGTCGTAATTTTAATGTTACTAATTATGTCATAAATACTAATAAAGTCATCTAATTGTTTACAAATAAAAAAGATATTTCTAGCTAAGATTATTTTTTCCTCATAATAAACTAACCCTCTAAATTCAAACTAAAAATATATTAGTATTGTAGTATTAGTGCCTCTGATTGAATACGTCCACTAAATTAAATGTAAATACCTTAATAAATATCTTTAAAAATATTTTTTCACATTAGTTCCTTCTTCTCCACACTAGATGGCGTTACGCACTTTTTTCACCATAGATCGATTAAATTATCGTGTTTTCTATTGCTGAGGCTAAATAATTGAAGGACTGTTCTGAAATTTTATAATTATAACTTGTTCTATTAAATGGCTTATAAAATATTGTTTACGTAAGTAACATAAAACTAATTTTTACTTTCCCACCATTAATAATGCATATAATTAATTAACATCTTAATAACCCTGAAACACTTCAAATATTATTATTTAGTTTGTAGATTATAAAATTAAAAAAGTCAAATAATAATGATAATGAAATAAAATAATAACTTTTTAAAATAATTAGTTTTGTTTCCATTATAAAATATTAGGCTTATTCAAATTAATTATTAAATGATATTTACATAAATTGCTTTCTGTTTCTTCTCTGTGGTATTCAAATTGCTTATTGTAAATTAAAATAACTATGAGGATTGGCAGTATAATCTGGTATAAAACTTTACAAGAAAAAAAATCTACATGAAAAAAAATACATGAATGAAATATTATAATTTGTGTCTTTAATTTGTGTGACTGTTATTTGTAAATAATATTGTTACAGAATTTTTTACAAAAATTGTTACTCATTTTCTTTACTTAGTCCCTGTACGCAACGTTGTTGTTATTGAAGTTTAACTTCAAATTAAAACTGATGTTAAAATATTACCAAAAATATTAATGTTTTCAGCCTCTAAAACAGTAATTTTTGTCCTCCAAGAGTACCGAAATACCATAAGATTTTATGCCATTCATCTCCGCTTAAAACCGTATAATTAAGTACATAAACACTAAAATAAATAGACAACTTAAAAAAAATAACATTAAGCTTATCTAGTGTGTTGCAAAATAAAATTATTCTTAATAATACGAAATAAATATAACTATTGTGTATTAGAGATCTATATAGTTTAATGATTGCATTTATAATTGTGACGTTTTATAGTTTTAAATAAATTTTATCTTACAGCACGCGTATTTTTGTTTCATTTATAAACAATGATTTTATAAAACAATCTCGAGAATAATACAGTAGGTATAGTACGGCCGACGTTACTTGGCGCGTGTGAACATAGGCTTTGCGAACTTTAGCGCACGCAAGACAGAGATAGCGACACGAACATGCTAAAGTGTGACTGAGACATAATACGCCGCGTACCGAGCATTGCCGAGTTATGTTACTGCGCAGCCTTCTGCGCGAAGTTCAGACACGCCAAGATACAGTTGTCGTACTATAGTCGGAAGGTAATTCGTACAGTGGCCTTAGTGCGAGTTTTACATGACATAACGGGCTCGCTAACGTAAATGCGAGTCAGTTATGCTATTGGCTACCGATGCATTTATTTTAAATTCTTTTCACTGCCGCCAAATCGGTAGCCAATAGCATAGCTGACTCGCATTTACGTAGCGAGCCCCTTATGTCACGTAAAACTCGCACTAAGCCCACAGCTCGTCATAAAGGCTAAAGCCGTTGGTCTCAGTCAGTTGTTTCGTAGTTGGCTGTAATCTATGGTTGGCTGGTGAAGTGTTGGTCCAGCGGATTAGTGATTCGACTTTATAAGAATAATGGATCTTTATCTATGAAATTGGAGATTCCAGCATTTTCAGATTTAATTATCTGTAAAATTCAAATAAAATTTATTCTATGGAGTATAAAGGTATGAAAAGTGTCCGTAAAAATCTATGTAAAAATGCGTCCAATAACGAGTGGCGCTGCGATGCGCTAGGATAAATTTTATTAAACTTCAAACTTCGCTCCGCAGCTTCAACTACAACAGCGTCAACAGCTATGTTCATACCGTACTTATTGCTACGCCCGCGCTATTATCGTAGGATACTGGTAGGTATTGGAACTAATTCTATTTATAATAAACAGCTGGACACCTAGAGTCTACTGTAATTATTATTCTAAGGCTGGACACTTTTTCAACTTTCCCTTCATATGTTGTGTCCCCGTTGGAGTTAGTGTCAAAACAACATTGAAGCACTTGCGTAAATTAAAAAGCTAGATAAATGGGCGGTGGTTGAACAGCACAACAGCTACAGAACCTTAATCATTGCGCTAAAAAAATTACTCATAGGAAGATGATGGTGACCGAATGACATAACAGTGACGTCAGATGTCTATTGCTGGAGAACTGCAAACGATGACGGAGAAGCTCGCAATTCAACAACTAAAACTAGTCAATCACGTTTCCCCATTGCTTCTCCACGACAACGCGCGAGCTCACGCTTCATGACAGACTATCGCAAAGATACAAGATTTACAACTGGAAGCTCTCCGTTATCCACTGTACTCACTGAACCTTACTCCAACAGATTTCTACTTTCTTCAAAATTTAGACCATTTTTTAAGTGGCAAAGAGTTCAACACCCGAGAGACAGTACAAAATGCTTTCGCTGACTTCATCATCTTCCGTCCAGCAGACTTCTATAAAAGGGATTAATAAACTGCCATGAAAATGGCACAATTGTATAGATAATTTGGGCCAGTACTTGATTACCTAAAGAAAATTACCAAAATTTTATATTTTAAACTTTTCATACAAATCTCCAATTTCATAGGTAAAGACCTATTATTACATTGTGATTATTGTGAATTCATCTCATCATTGTTTATAACTTTTGAAAGTGCTTCCGTTAGTCTGTGGACTTATCTAATCTGTGAACTTGACAATAAAATGACACTGACAGTGTAGACGTATCCCGTCGCCGTCGGCTGTCATCATGTTGTCATTGTCATTGATCATCTGTTCAAACTTCAACATTCCCGGAAGTTTATACGCACATGGATACGTTCTATAATAAATTGTAAATTTTGTAAATAAATCATGGCTAAAGACCCGCTCGATGAATTAGTTCAGTTTTTAAAACCTGAATCAAGGATAGACTTAAAACACATAGCGTTGGACCATCTAGTTGGCGTATCCGGAACTGAAGATGGAATAAAAGTTGCGTTAAGCAAAGATACTTTAATAACAAGTGTGATCGAGTTATGTGACGATAAAGTAGACGAAATAGCCAAGAATGCTTTACTATTCCTCGTAAATATATCTGCAAACGCACTAGGAGCTATACAACTTATTAAATACCGACCGAGTACCGCCAAAAGTTTTGTCGACTTACACATAGGTTATGTTTTGAATTCGGATAAAAAAGACGCCGATGCCGCTTGTATGATACTCTCAAATCTAACTAGAGTGGAGGAGATACTGGAAAAGTGTGTCGATTCGTTTCTACCGCGCCTGAATGACATTTTGAATGCATTCGTCAATACAGAGTTTAACAAAAAGGGCTCTCACTTAAATTACTTAGCTCCTATGTTTAGTAACTTGAGTTGCAGCCCTAGAGTACGTAAATGGCTTGTAGAAGAGAACCCCTACATACCATTACTAAAATTCCTACCATTTTGTAATTACGCACAGTCAAATATCCGTCGTGGTGGGGCCATAGGAACCATTCGTAACATATCATTTGACACTGAATATCACAATTTCCTCCTTAGTCCTGATATAGATTTACTGACATACCTCTTAATGCCTTTGATGGGTAATGAAGAGTATCCTGACGATGAGATGGACGCCTTACCCATTGCATTACAATATTTGCCAAAAGAGAAAGTACGTGACCCTGACGTCGACATACGAAAGATGATAATCGAAACCCTCAACAAACTGTGTTCCAAGCGACAATGCAGAGAGTTTTTGAGAGACAATGGAGTGTACTACGTACTAAGAGAATATCACAAGTGGGAGAAAGATGCATCAGTACGGCTAGCATGTGAAAATGTTGTGGACATTCTGATACAGAAGGAGGATGAAGTTGGTGCAGACGATTTGTCAACCGTCACCGTCCCGGAAGAAATGATAAACAAATTTCAGGAAATGGACAAGGAATATATTAGTAATGTTGAATAAAAGATGTTACTTGATTATGTTTATTTTATTATATTTCTTCCATTGTTTAACATTATTGTGTATACCATTTGTGGCTTTGACTATAGCAATAGGAAAAGGTAAAGATAACATTTTGACCCTTGAAAGGAAAAATTGACTAAGCGACAATGAGCTAACTTTACAGGAGAGGAATTTAAAGTTGAATTTTTAGAAAAGTTGTTGTATGCCACAATATAGATGATAAAATAAGGATTCCAACACAGTAAGAATAACGTTGGTAGGATGATTACAAAAAAATATATGATTTTTTTCTAAAAATCCCAACTTTAAACTGCTCTCCTGTAAAGTTAGCTGAATGTCGCTTAGTCAATTTTTCCTTTTTAAGTGTCGATATGTATATCATACAAAATACAAATGTACATATGAATACAAAATAGTTACAGCCATGTATTCACTGAAACAGTTCTTTAAATACTATTTCAGAGAAAAAGAATTTCTGAAACAAATTACTGTGTTTCTGGAACTTTTAATACATTGGATATATTGTAAACTATTGGTGTGAACAGGACTATCTCGGAAACTATTCCATGAAACATTCACGTGGCGTTTCTGAAAGTGTTTATAAACTATTTTATTGTTAGATAACTCACCGCACTGTATTTGACTGAGGAAGAAAAATACCATGCTGGATTACGTAATTCCTGTATTTACAAGCTATCACGCCCATCCACGTCAAAAACCATGCTGTTTTTGTTTTTTGTCCGGAAGTTACTGGCAGATAACAACACGGTATTTTTCTTCCTCAGTCAAATATAAGGCGGTGAGTTTCTCAATGAATACATGGCTATACACATACTGCATTATTTGCAAACTAGAAAATAATTTATCCTTCGATGCGATTTTAACAAGTATTGCGACATTATTATGGTGTTTATGATACTGTCATGTATATAAGACGTCACAGTAGCAGTAATTGTAACTTTCGAATGCTAAACCTCAGATTGCTTTAATCTGAGTGCTAAACTTACCATTATAAACAAGCTATACTTAGTTTGAAATTTTACATCGGCAGCCATTGAAGTATAATATCATAGAACAGACATCTCGAACAAAATGTGTCCCGCCGGGAGGTTCTATTTTCAAAATTTTGCCCCCGTTCTCCTTTAAAAATCGAACGAAGTCGAATTCATTGAAAATTGAAGCCCCTTGACGCCAATTCATTGGGACAAACATCGAGTTCGTGGTGTCGGTTCTATACGCTCGTAATAATACAGAATACTTCAATGTCGGCTACAGGGTTAGATTTAGGTACGTTGAAAAATGTAGCATAAAAGTGAAAAGTATAGTACCTAAGTATTTATAAAAAACGAGTAACCGCCCTCGCTTTGCTTCGGTTTTCTTTATTTTTTACACCTTGGGTTACATTATTGGAGTTTTATTAAGGATATCTAATTTTTTTTGAAAATCTAATATAGCCTATGTTACTCGGGGATAGTGTAGCTTTCCAGCAGTCTAAGAATTTTTCAAATCGGTTCAGTAGTTTCGGAGCCTATTCAATGCAAACAATCAAATCTTTCCTCTTTATTATTAGTAGGTATAGATTACAGTACACTCAGTGTTGTCAACCCTAGTTTTGGAAAAGATAGACAGCAAAAAATAGGTAGATCTGCTTATATATAAATACTATAGTACAAAGTCACAAACGCAGACGCTATTTCACGTCCCTGTTATCAAATAAATTGTTTCAGAATTTTTTACTTGACAAATCTATGCACCATATAAGCCTACATAGTAAATAGTTCTAGTAAGATTATCACAAAATATAACTTGTATTATACCATTGAAGTATAATGTCATAGAACAGACATCTCGAACAAAATTGTTCGTTTTTCAAAATTGAGTCCCGGTTCTCCTTTCAGAATGGAACGAATCCATTGAAGATTGAAGCCACGTGGCGCCTATGCATTGGGACATACATGGTGTTCGCGGTGTCGGTTCTATACGCTAGTAATAATACTTCAATGTATTATACAAGCCATTTGCATCCCTAAGAGGACTAGTTGAATAGCTTTAGCTTAGCTTATTCAGGTACAAGTGTCCATTAATACATAATATTACTAAATTAAGAATTACTTAAGTTAACAATGAGACATTTACAATAACACATTTACACCGTATACTTAATCAGATGGGACGTGGCTACAAATTATAGCCTACAAAAAAATTGTGGCTTTTGGGATAGTTGACCCTTGCCCAGTAATCTCCAAACCATGGAGTATAGAGATAGGAGGGCCATCTCTGTATATGAAGTGTCCGTAAAAATGCGTCCAATTACAGGTGGCGCTGCGGTGCGGTCTACAACAGCTATGTTTGAATATCTATTTCGTCATTCATTACGGGTGGTATAACTCAGCAAACTTCACTCCGTCTACAACAGCTATATTCATATCGCAGTATCGCTCTATTTCTCAGACACTAGCGCCATTCTGGAATGGCCATTATTGGAACCTCATATGAGATGGCTCTTCTACCTCTATACTCCAATCTTATTGGTTGAAGTATACGGGCTGAAGTTGGCTCGCGCTTCAGTTCTCCTCTGATACCTGTTTTGTTCTGCGCATCGACTCGCGCCTAACTTCAGCCCGCCTAATAAGTTTATATTACTGTATTCAAATATCAGATAACACTTGATAAAAAATTAGAAAATTAAAGGTTCAAAAAAATAAATGAACTTCTACACCACAAACTTAGTTCTGGATATGAAGTACGATTTACACGTACGAAGTAATTAAGTAGATAACTAAATTTTAAGTAAAAAGTTACTCAATTGTCTGTTTACACATATTAATTTAGTTAATAACTACTTAATACGTGTAAATCGGACTTGAGAATCGAGCTAGGTTGACAAAAAAAAACAAAAATTTAAATTCGGTTTATTATAAAAACGAAAACAAAATTACGACAGCTCGAATCTATTTCACAAATTTTACCCACAGCTGTTTGCAAACAATTTATTGACTTGCGAATCAACCAATATACTAAATTCCCTTGCAGATTATATGTATTTGATTGAATTCGGTTTAAAGAACTTTATTGTCTAAAGAAATTATACAATTTCACTTTATTAGAATTAGCATCGTTATATTAGTAGAGGTTGGCAAATAATTTATTCATAATAATAACTTTTATTTACTCATTAACAGTGAAGAGTTGATATTTTGATAGAGAAAAGGAAGTATGGTATGACCACAAACAAAAACACATTTGAAAATAATATGTAATTATAACAATCTCACCGTGGAATCAGCTGTGAGGTAATAGGGGATTCCAGAATTATCATACAAGGTATAAAGATAATCTTAGCACAAAATAGATATATAACATACAAGCATAGTGATGCAACGAACACTTACATAGACATTGTTTACAAACCCGAACAATAAGTCCGGCAAAACAAAATATACCTTATTGTACGACGATAAAGATTCAAATTGCAGTGAAACTCATAGTAGATACAAAAACAGAGTTGCCGATGTTCCTAGGCATGTTTCAACCTTAACATCATACAATTAAGGTATTATTTTCGTCAAATAAAAATGACCTTAGAGAATAAAAATGGCGCTAAAGTCCGGTTTATACTTATTAAGTAAAGTAGATAACCAAATAACTAAATTTTAAGTGAATAATTTTTCGTGCGCGTCCAAACATAATAATTTAGTAAAGCTTCCTCACAACCTACTTAATTACTTATGCATTTTACTAAATTTTAACTGAGAAGTGCCTGTCCAAACGTTAAGTGACAAGCCCCGCCCACCTACTTAATAGAAACAGAAAATTTTCTAAACTTGTTTACTTGCGTACTAAATTTTAACTACTAAGTTATCCGTTCACACGTATAAATTTAGTTAAAATTTAGCTATCTACTTAACTACTTAATACGTGTAAACCGAACATAAGAATAATCTGTTTGGTACTACTCTATTCGCGCTTATCGTTCGTGTCCATAAGAGTATGTGTATTTTGCTCCAATATTCTTGTATGGTGTTATATAGAGCCGGCGTTAGGGGGGGCGCGGTGGGTCGACGGCTTAGGGCGCCAATTTTGGGGAGAGGAGCAAAAAAAAAGGAAAAATGCATTTCTTAATAAACGTTCTCCTCGGTTCAGCAAAAAAATTTTGATTTTTTTAAGTGGGCGCCACAATATTCTTCCCCGAGGCGTCAGTGACTCTAACGCCGGCACTGTATACATATGTTCTCTCTTTAGGTGTCTTATTGATTGTCCGCAGCATTGGGTTTGTAATTTTTAATGCAATTCATTCTGTGCTGTCGGCGCTCCGAGGGCGTAGCACCCTTTATTTTAGTGATGATATGCGCTGCCTTCTTCTCCAGATCCGGTACGTAAGACGTTTGTGCGCCCTGGAAAAGATATCAATGAATATACTCGTAGAAATAGAATAGAAGAAATAATTATCTAAAAATCAGATTTTTTTTATCTAAATAACCGATAAAGGAGCCATAATCTCAAAGCTAAGTTGGTTACCTTATTTGCAAAGTTAGGGTCCCAGATTAATTTCCAGACTGGGGCAGATTTAATAACCATAAGTGGTTTTATTATACATCACATCAAGTATTACAATTAAAATTAAAAAAAAAATATATACTATCATTGAAGTATAATGAGTTTCTTTAGGCTTTTCTTCTCCTCCACGACAAAGCACCTTTCCAAAAAGCCAAAAAATGACGTGGGTAAGTGTATCTGTGATATCTATGTGAATAAAATATTTTGACTTTGACTTTGAAGTTATTACTAAATACTTACTTCTTCCCAATTTTCCTCGCACTGCACAGCAGCTGGTAGCGGCTGGACATCCACTGGGGGGCGTTTCTCGTCATCCATTATATATAACTTACTGTCCAACATGTGCCTCTTGGGGCACACTGTCACGTGGTACTGAAAATTGAAGATATCAAGTATAGTTACAAGTTAATAAAAACACTGTTCTCTGTCTTCTCTCCTTAACCAGCAAAGCATCAGTGATGCCTTTGGTGTTGCTGATGTCCATGGGCGACGATAGCCACTTACCATCAGGTGGATCGTCAGCTCGTTTGCTGGCTATTTCCATAAAAACAACAATAGCTCATAGCCTGGCTCGTGTCAAGCAACAGTAAATGTTTGGTAGTTGAATGGGTGACTAGTGTAAAACTTGCACTCTTCTGTGCTTTGAAGGGCACGTTAAGCCAAGATAACAGTGGTTAAGCAAACATGAAAACTCAAGACACTCGGATTGACCGCTAACTTCTGCAGCAATCCACACTGAAGCAGTGTGGTATGCTCTAGGCCTCATCAAAAGAGACCTGTGCTCAGTAATAAAAAGAAAGCAAAGCAACGACCCATAATTGTCCCACTGCTGGGCTCGGGGTCTCCTCTCACAATGTGAGGGGTACAAGCCATAGTCTATCACGATGGCCAAGTGCAGATTGCTAGACTTCACACACCTTTGAGAACTTTATGGAGAACTCTCCGGTGTGCAGTTTTCCTCACGATGTTTTCCTTCACCGAAGCAAGTGAACCTCTTAACCTCTAATATGCACATAATATTTGAAAATTAGAGATGCTTGCCAGGATTTGAACTCAGACCCATGCATTCGGGAGACCAACATTCTAACCACTAGGCTATCACTGCTCAGTAATAGGTCTATTAAAAATGTAAGTTTATTTTGCAACCATTCTATTACTGCTGACCATTAAGATAAAATTTAAATCTCATAATAACTTTACAAGTTTTTTGTTGGATGTAGACTTTTAATAATGCCATTAAACTCTTGCACAATATTATGATGTCACAACCTCAAAACTGCCGTCTATCACCAGTTATGTAGGGTCAACAAAAAATATTTATGAATATTTATTTTAAAAGTTAATATCATTAAGTTTGTATTTAAACCCAGATCTTAAAATGCAGTCATTTTGTCACCAGCTGAATTAGCTGCAACTGACTAAACAGAAATGGTAAAATGAGTCCAGATGTCAGCTAACAATGCATTCTTGGTAATCCATCCTCTATACTATTTTTTTTTAACTAGACTTATTTGGTTAAAAATCCTAGTACTACTTTTCATTGAAATATTAATTTTAATTACTTTAAAAAACAAACTGATTTTAGATAGTGGCGGTACAGCCATACAAGCCGAAAAGCCCAGCTTACTATCATTGCTTTACTATCAACTCTGCAGCTGTTAACTCTCATATTATTTGTTGGTAAATATTATATGTATGGAATGGAGTGTTCTGTGTCGTTGCCTGTTGGACCAAAGATTCCGAGATCCTGGGTTGTACGACACAACTGGGCTTGCCTTGTTCTGACGACCTAGGCACGCCACTGGTTTTAGAATGAATGATTAATTATCATTAAATTCTTTTCATTTTGTGTCAGTCGTATTTTTAAATTCCAAGTAACAATAACTAATATTATTTACCAACTGGAACTCTAAAAAAATTTACTATAGTTAATATAGAATTTAAGAATCTAGTTTGTGTACATTATCACATGCTATTAGACTAATTTTCCATAAAGAAAAGTATGTAAACTATTGTATTATATGTATATTATATGTATTGTATTTATAAAAGTATGTATCTATATCAGTCCTGGATTTGTCAATAGGCAGTATAGGCCGCGGCCTAGGGGGGGCAGCGTCCTAGGGGCGGCAGATTTCAGAAGATGTTATATAATAGATGATTTGGTATTAAAAGTGTCACAAAAAATTGTAATTCTTGTTTTTTTTACGCACTTTCTTAGTGACTAGTTCAGTGCCTTCCTTACTATGAATGGAAAATTATTATTTTAGAAAGGTACATGGGGCGGCGGAAATAAATGGCCTAGACTCATAAAAATTATAAATCCGGCACTCATCTATATATTTCTTTTAGCACCTACCGCAACCTTTAACTATCACCCAGGGTTGACTGGTGGAGAATGCCATATTAGGCATTAAGTCCGCCCATTATGATCTAGTTTTTTAGATTAACAAAAAAGAGTGAATAATAATAATAATATTATATATCGCTTACTTCAATCTCCACATCATTGACAACATGTGTTGCATCGAAAGGACAGGACACTTTATTACAGTTTTTGTGCTGTTTCCGGCACTTCTGGAGGTGGATGTGCATTCTGTACTGCTCTACTTGATGCGCCGGATTGTATGGACAAGTCATCATTTGATTCGGAAGGGGGTCCGCCATTGTTCTAGAAGAATACAAAAGTTAAGTGAGTTTATTTAAAAACTAAATACACACTTATTATTATTATTATTTGAA
This sequence comes from Thymelicus lineola, assembly GCA_963932265.1. Classification (NCBI taxonomy): domain Eukaryota; kingdom Metazoa; phylum Arthropoda; class Insecta; order Lepidoptera; family Hesperiidae; genus Thymelicus; species Thymelicus lineola. The sequence goes on from OZ010708.1 coordinate 2,526,124, forward strand.
TTTTTGGGCCCAAGACAACTATCCCAGGGACTACTGCGACCAGACTTGATCTATTGTAGCCATACCCGTTTCTGAGTTAGATCTGGTCTCCAAGTCCTACTTATATAAATACATATAAACCTTCCTCTTGAATCTCTCTTAGTTTGAAAGATCCAATTGTAGACACAGGAAGCGACTTCATTTTATACTATGCAAAGAGTCAATTTATTACAGCGAAAAATATTGTGACTGCAATTATTATAACTGTTAGGAAGTGGGTCTCTGGAGCTTATTCTGAGTGTAGCATCAGGTCATGCAACACAAAAAACAAAAATGCCTTGTCAATACCAACACAATAGAGAGTTCTTGGAGTTTTGAGTTCTTGGAATTTAGAACCAAACATTCATGTTTGCGGGTAATTTGATGCGAAGCACACCTTGTTTGGAATTCAAAGTATTTAAATACAATAGGTACCTGAATTGTTATCTGATTGCGAATCTGCGGATTCAATTACAATTATCCAGATCTAAGGATCAATCGTCAATGTATAACAGCAGCAACTAGCAAGGTCAGTTAAATATTTAGTTTACCACTTCGGTCTTCCCAGTTTCACTTTTCTGAACAGTCTGACTGAAGTGACTGAACTTTCTCTTTCTTTTCTTCCTACCTACTATTTTGACTTTTGTTTGTTATTTAGCGATGCACGATATACATCGATGTTCGATGTTTCACTCGATGTAAAGTATAGAAACATCGATATATTCCGATTTTTTTTAATACGTCAACATCGAGTAAGCATCGATGTATTTTATTCAATGCATTGAAGAGGCAACCCTAATCACAAAATCCACCATTAGGCCATTAGGCTAATGTTGAAAAGCGTTTCCTTACTTTTGGACATCAAATTCACTGCCAATGACCTTTTCTTTTAGTCCCAACGTTATTAAAAATAAAAACAATCAATGTATAAATCGATGTATTTTTTGAAACATCGATATTACATCGATGCCACTATGCGATGCATTGCATCGAAAAAATCATCGATGTTTTTTTTCAATGTGCATCCCTATTTGTAATATATATTGAATTGCACAGAGTACTTAATCACTATTGAATTGCACAGATTATAGAATTGGATGTATACTCTAACTGGATAAGTAATTTTGTAGAAGTACCTGAGGACGGATGAAGTCATAGCCTAAGGACCATTTTTCTATTGTGTCCATGTTATCTATAGTCCCAGGATATATCATTCGATTATGGTTTTTCATAATGATACAAAAACTTCTAAGACGAATATTATAAGTACCGTAATTGTGTGGTAGTTAAAGTAAAAGTTAATGCAATTTTTCAGTGGCGATTACGGTCATCGGGGATTTCTGAAGATTGTTAGTCGTCGTTTTTGTTTGTGTTGGTTAAAATGTGCTGTTCAGTTGTACTGTTATCAATTATCAGTGAGAATATTACAATAAAAACAATTTTAAATTCAGTAATTTTGAAGAAATTTTAAAAAAATATTTTATTTCAATATTATCATTATTTATTACGAGAAAAATTACCAATAGAAAACATTTTAAAGAACCATATAAAAAAGGACATAATTTTTCTAAGTGTAGACACGGACACCCTATTAATATGAAGGACAACCTCAATCCGGACTGTGATTGGTCGAATAGTCCTTAAGATATGACGTCATCGAACTATTCTGTGCTTCAGGTACCTCTACAAGGTCAGCAATCCAGATAGTGTAATATATCCATGTAGAGTACAATATATACTAATGAATTCACAGCATTGATATAGAAATTCTTCTTCTGAGGGTAGATCATAGGGGTAGATCTATATCATAATAACGCACCACATGTGCCCGGCAACACTGGCAGAATGTTTGTTTTTCGGGAACAGATTAAAAACAAAAAAAAGGTGTGTGTGCGATTCGCACACAATAGATGAAGTGACACTAAACAAGATATAAAAAACCCCTCGACAAAGCAAAGCAAAAGCAAAGCAACAACCCATAATTGTCCCACTGCTGGGCTCGGGGTCTCCTCTCACAATGTGAGGGGTACAGGCCATAGTCTACCACGCTGGCCAAGTGCGGATTGGTAGACTTCACACACCTTTGAGAACACTATGGAGAACTCTCAGGTGTGCGTGCAGGTTTCCTCACGATGTTTTCCTTCACCGAAGCAAGTGATAATTAAATTGTAATACGCACATAATATTTGAAAATTAGAGGTGCGTGCCAGGATTTGAACCCGGGCCCCCGCGTTCGGGAGACCAACGTTCTAACCACTAGGCTATCACTGCTATGCCCCTCGACAACAACACATAAATTATTAAGTGCCATCTAGCAGCCGTCTTACACAAAATTACTGTAGCACGCCATCTAGCGACTAACTAAGAAACAACAATCGGTCGGTCGATCGACAGACATTAAAAAAATTAAAATGTGTGCAATTCACATGTGGTAGAAGTGAAACTTTCCAAAATTTTGGTTTCAAGATAATGAGATGAATAAGTGCCATCTAGCAGCCGTCTTACACAAAATTACTGTAGCGCGCCATCTAGCGACTAACTAAGAAACAACAATCGGTCGGTTGGTCGACAGATATTAGGGAACAGACCAAAACCACGTTACCCATTTTTTCCAACTTTTTACCCCCCTCCTCCCCCTTCGTGACCATCCGTAGTATATGACAAGACCAAAGTTTTCACGTGGTAATTCATAAATAAGGTTTTCAATATTTTTTGCAAACAAATTAAAAAAATTATAATTTCGCTTATATTTGACGACTTGTGTGGAGCAGTGGTTGCTATGCCGGTGTAATAAAAGACGTCCCGGTATGTATACGTCAGTGTTCTCACCTGTGAACTCGAAAAGGCACGAAATTTTCTTAGAGGATATTGACTACGTGACAAAAACCTAAACCCCCCCTTCCCCTCTGTGACCAAGCGTGGTGTTTTCAAGACCCCCCTCCCCCCCCTAAATGGGTCACGTGGTTTTGGTATGTTCCCTTAAATAAGCAAGCTTGACACAGAAAATGAAATTCTTATTTTTTGTTGATTTAATAAATTCTTTGAAAATATTTAAAAGAGCATGTAGCGACTACGTCATAACGTGACGTCACAGGAATAATCTCCGCACCTGCGCCCGCAGCTGCGTTGAACACCTGCGTTGAACACCTGCACCCCGCACGTGCGTCGATCACGTAGGCCAAAATTTGTAACTTGATTTAATATTTTCTATTTTTTCATTGGTCGATCCTTATCTCTAAATCTGTATAAATACCCTTTAATTTTGTAAATAAAAACATTCTACTTGCAACCTTCTGAACAGTATCATTACGCTCTCCAACTCTAATCCGGATCCACTAAATTGGTACAACGAGACCACAAAATTGGTGACCCCGACGTGATTTGAACACGCAACCTTTTGAAAGTATTTAAAAACAGTATAAAAATAAAACTAAAAAAAAGAAATACTGAGAGACGCGAACCTGCGCATCAGGTATTGTGTATCTACGTCCTGACCATTGAGCTACGGAGAAGTTAGATTCAACGATGAAATTAGCAGTTATATTATACAATGCATGCTTATAGTATGTATATTTCTGTCTCATTCTTTCCTGGCTTCATCCTACACATTTTTGTATTTGTGTCTCTTACCTGTCGTTTTTTCCGTTGCACCCGGTTTGAAGTCACAACGATTCTAAAGAAGTTTCACTTCAATAATAAAGAGTGTTACCAATGTTGCCAAATATGTGTTAAAAAATAATAGTACTCGATACTGAAATATCGACACTCGACCCACCAAGAGTGTGGCGAAAAAGCGTATTGCTTTGGCGTGTATAATCCGCGCGTTTTTGTAATATACTGCGTTTCAATTAAATCTGAAAACTTTCAAAACTTTGAAATGTTTCCGATGTGGATCGAACGTCGATACGAAATATGGACACTTATCCCTCACTATTAATCATTGTCTTAATTACACAGCAACACTCTATTTTTCAATTTGGTCTTGATCTATCGAATGATTCGATTATCTATTGCCGGGGTTTTCCGGCCTCGACATGTCAGGTGTCAAATTAATATTAGTTACCTTTATAAAATTAAACAAAATATTGTTTTTTACATGTTATTTTACTTTAAATTATTTACGGTATTTCTACCATTTTTTAATGTCTACGAACCACTTATTTTCAAAGAAATACAGTATTAGAAGAGAAAATATACCGTAATCTAATTTTTGGACTTGGCAACACAGAACACTACTATGGTTTGTTGTCAATTTTATTGTTGACATTGTTGTTTTGCCGAAGTTTTGGAGATTTGAATCGGTTTACTAATAAAATCTTTGATTTGAATTTAATTTGTCTTGTATAACATTATTACGTACCTAAAATGGAAGAAGTATTCAACGATCCAGTACCTTTATCCAAGGGGATAAACATGAGGTATGTCATTTAAAATTGTGGTCAGCTAGTTTGCCCCCATTGCCTCTCACAGTTTTTGCAACTAAAGGAATTTCAGGACGATACCTATTCGTCCTTCTATTAGGAGCTTAAATTTTTTTCCATCTACTAATACGCGCCTGGTGTATATACGTCTTGTTTCATATGTTATAGGTTGTAGATTGCTATTCAAATAACCCTATATCCATGTGTTTCCTCATATTTTTAGTGAATTAGAGCTAGAGGCTGTGCTTCAGTCGAAATTCGACCATAATTAAATGCACAAAAGAGTGACTTCTCATTGTCATTTTTTACTGTTTAATTTTCTTTATTAAATGTAATTTGAACACATTATTGACAAAATTTAGATTTCTGCACTTCTCCACATAAACTTTTACTGCGCCAAAAATTAGAGTTCTACATGCCTCCATTTGTCGTAAAAAGGTGATTCACTTGTGTTGGTGAGGGATTTCACTTCATGTATATAATATAGATTCTTAAAACTCCATTTTTTTAGACGAGACTTATTTGGTAAGCAAACTTAGCACTACTTTTTATGGAAATATTAATTTAAATTGATAAAAAAAAATTAATGGCAAACTTAATTTAGTTTCGGCACTAAATGTTTAGTCGTCTTTAAATTATTATCATTTTGTGTCAGCTTTATTTTTAAATTACAAATAAAGATAAAAAGACGGTGTAAGTTTGTTTACTACTTTGGACTCGACCAAAAAAATGGATTATACATGGCCAATGATACCTTATGTGCGGTAACAAATAAAAAAGGCACTCTAGAAGTGCCAACAGAAATGAAAATTTGAACAATTACGTGTGTACTTTTTGAAATGTCAGGGAATATTTTATTGTGCAGGAAATACTTTTAAATAAAGGGTTTTTTATTCATTACATTTTTAGTGAATGGCTGCCAAAGACTCGTAAAGTATATGTAAACTACAATCTTGATATTAATACAAGCTGTAAATTAGGTAACTATAGTTATGTACTTCTGTCAGAGATGGCGCCACAGGTAGGTGTTGATTAAAATCTGACCAGTCGCAAACTGTATGGTTTCATCCCATCTCAAAAATACCCAATGCGCCTAATGTAGTTTTCACTTCAATAAATAATGCTATGCAGTCATGGCCCTACTCTCGGATTTCTTGTGTCGTGAGTGCCATGGACAACACACAAAAACATAGACACACAGCATAGACAGAGAACAGAAATTCAAACTCATCATTCAAATTTCTATCTCATTAAGAAGCAAATCTAAGTAAACCCTTATCACAGTGGATTGGCACGTTAACCATACCACAAGGGTCATTAAATACACTGTCTTAAATACAATAATTTGTATATTTTTGAAGTTATACTTCATGGGGCGTTTGGAAAAAATTATGAGAGTAAAATTTTTACAATTCGCCAGCCAAAACGCGACATGATGAAGGTGCGTGATACTATTTATGTACTAGGCGCACAGCAGTCGCTAGAGTTGTTTTGTCGTGGGTGCGAGCGAGAGGTACGTGGTTGGATTGCTAGCGTGCGCCTGGTCGTGGGAGCGAGTGAGAGGTACTTAAATAAGAGATATTTAAGTATAACTTTTTATTTGCATACATAAGTACACACACACACACACACACACACACACACAAACACACACACGTTTGTTTTTGTTTAAACTACTGATAATGCTAACTATAAACTTTGTTAATTATAAAATAAATGTTCTTTTTCTTCAGGGAGCTTTTAAATTCAAATACAGAGTTCCACATCGACATGGATTTCAAGAAGAAGAAGCAGGACTCCATGTTCAACTGCGATGAAGATTTGTTCCCGGATTTAGGAGATGAAGATAGGTATGTATGTTCTACTAGCTCTCTGCCTGTGGCTTTCCTTGCGTTTTCTTGGATTATAAGTACCGTATATGCTATTCCAGATCAATATTTAGCTGTCACATAATCTGCCCCGGCTGAGAATCGAAACCGGGACCCCTCGCTTCGCAGGCAGGGTCGCTTCCAACTACACTCGGGTGCAATGAAATCGCACATTTGATTTTTTTCTGCAAAATACAAATTATTTTTTTTTCTGAAAGATACATATATATTTTTTTAATATGGAATTAAAGCTGGTTTCATTACCTATCCAACGATACCATACAAGCCGTTATTACTTTACCCTACGGCCAAGAATTAATGACAACAAAAAAACCCTAAAATTAACTCCCTTAGGTTACCGTAGTTTGCCAGACTAATGCAGGTATAAAAAGGCATGTTTTGAGTAAAATGTCATCAGTTGCATTTCAACGCTCAAACTGAAAGGACGTCCAGTGACTACAGCTGCAATAATTATCGAAGAAAATGGATACTACGCCAGAAAAAGCCGCTCAAGTCGTTGCTCTAATTGAAGCAGGCCAGAACCAGAGTGCTGTAGCTCGACAGCTGAATATCAGTCGATATTCAGTTCGTCGTGTATACCAGCGCTATCGGGAGACTGGTGGCTATGAACGACGACGAGGATCTGGTCGAGCTAGAGCTACAACTCAGCGCGACAACCGATTTCTCGTAACGACGGCTTTGCGAAATCGTCGCCTGACAACCGTTGATCTTGCACATCATCTCCAAGAGGTGCGTGAAGTGGAAGTCAGTCGGTGGACGGTCAGAAGGAGACTTGCTGAAGGCGGCCTAACAGCGCATAGGCCAGCAAACGGCCCTAAATTGGCGCCAGCTCACCGCCAAGCCCGTCTTCGATTTGCACAGGAACATGTGAACTGGACAGTCGACCAATGGCGAACAGTTCTGTTCTCAGACGAGTCTAGGATGTGTCTCCATGGCAATGATGGACGAGGGCGGGTCTATAGAAGGCCTACAGAGAGATTTGCCCCGTGTTGCATCACGGAACGCGTTGCATATGGCGGTGGTTCGTGTATGTTCTGGGGTGGAATCTCTTTGGAAGCCAAAACTGAGCTTGTCTTCCTCACTGGGGCCAATATAAGGCGTCCAACAAGGGGACTAACTGCTCGGAGGTACGTCGAAGAAGTTCTCCAGGAACATGTCGTACCATTTAGCGGTTTCATTGGAGAGAACTTTCTCTTTATGCATGACAATGCAAGACCCCATACCGCTCAAATTGTAACGCAGTACCTTCAAGAGGTGAATATCAAAACAATGGTGTGGCCAGCTCGGAGTCCGGACCTTAATCCGATCGAACACGTCTGGGACAATTTAAAAAGGAAAATAAGAGACCGAAATATTGCTCCAGCTAATCTCCAGGAGCTGCAAACTGCGCTCAAGGAGGAATGGGACGCTATCCCACAAGACTCTATCAATCACTTGATAGAGTCGATGGGAAACCGGTGTCGAGCGGTAATTCAAGTAAGAGGGGGTAACACTTCGTATTAATAAAGGTATTTTTGTAAGAAAAGGGTGTTTTTTTTTTAAGCCTTCATTTCCCACACAGTTTTGTCAAGGAAACTTCTTTTAATAAAGGATGAATTTGTAATTGGTGTTTTTTTTTGGCAGTAGGATAAAGTAATAACGGCTTGTATGGTATCGTTGGATAGGTAATGAAACCAGCTTTAATTCCATATTAAAAAAATATATATGTATCTTTCAGAAAAAAAAATAATTTGTATTTTGCAGAAAAAATCAAATGTGCGATTTCATTGCACCCGAGTGTAGGCTACAGGGTCGTCAAACCTACATTGAACCCAGCGCCGGATTTATATTTTTATGAGTGTAGGCCAATTTATTTCCGCCGCCCCATGTACCTTTCTAAAATAATAATTATTCATTCATAGTAAGGAAGACACTGAATTGGTCACTAAGAAAGTGCGTAAAAAAACAAGAATTATAATTTTTTACGGCACTTTTTAATAGCAAAATCATCTATAATACCATCTTCTGAAATCTGCCGCACCTAGGACGCGGCCTATACGGCCTATTGACAAATCCAGGACTGGTTGAATCTATGAACATTACACAACCAAAATTACCTTACTACTTTAGGCTTCCCCATAATAAGTTACACAATCCAATGATTTCAAACTGTTCTAGTGATACAGAAGATGTTCTCAAGACCCTGGAAGATTCAGCTAAGAGGATGATGCTTGAGTCTCCAGAGTACCACACGTTCACCGAGCTGGCGGCCGGGATGATCGACTGTGTTGCCAGCGGAGATGTTAAGATGCTCATCTTGGAAGAAGGTAGGTTGACCTCAACAACTATAAATGTCACCTTGTAAAAAAGGATGAACAAAGGGCAAACTTAATGCCTAATGGCATTGTCCACCAGTCAACCCTTGGTGGATGTGGAAAGAACTAATGGCAGGTGTTAAAACTACTTAAGAAGGAAAAAAAAATGACAAAAAGGAGAAAACAAATACTACTTACGTACAATATACATATACACTTATAAACTATACATACTATTGGAACGAAGAAGAAAGGGGGCTAGACGGAAAATTTTCTTACGAAATGTTGGTACGATACTTTTTGAAGTGATTCAGAGAGTTTTACAGAGATGGCGCTGTACAACTTTCTGAATCACGCTAACTTTCTGAATCACTTCAAAAACAATACTTAAATCGAAAGGAACTTCGTTCCATCCGGGTGTCCCTTGACACCTCTCATTTTTTTATATTATACTATTTCTTAGTAAAGAATCACTACAAAAACAAAATACAAAATACAAATTTTGTAAGGAGCGATTCAAGTAACCACGACTTTAAGTTGGGGCATTAGACCTTAAGTAGCAAGGGCAGGGTAACAGTAAGTATGCGGCTAAAGGAAATATACCTTAATTATATTGCAATAGGGTAGAAATTTAACTGAAGCTCATCTTAGCTACAAAAACAGAGTTGCCGATGTGCCTTGACTTGTATTTCAACCTTGTCGTCATACAATTAAGGTATATAATTATCTTTTCGTCACTAGTGGGTGTAAGGTGCCATTCATTAATTATGTAAGGACATTTTTTGCCATTATTGACTCCCACATACGTAGTATGTAAGGATACATAAGATTTCTCGGACCCTTTTTTCTCTCCCCCTTCTTACGTAAGATTTTACATGGTTTTAGAAAAGGGTCCATTGCACTAATACTCATAATTTAACGTAAATAATTTACGTCTTACCCCTCCCTTCTTCAATATCTTTACATGGTCTTGTAGAGATTTTGAGGACCCCCCCTTCCCCGTCGGGGCCCTTATGCAATCAATGAATGGCCCCTGACCTTGCCGGGCTCCAACGTCGTCTATAACCAATGATATTATTCTATAACCAAGTTCGAGTGGGAGAAATACTAACTAGCAATCCTAACTTCCACAGTCCTCTTACTAACGAATAATAACTGACTGATATTGTTATTACGGACCTATTACCCAAATACAGTGCAACCTCTATATAACGAAACTGAAGGCGATTAGAAAAAAATAGTTATATCAAGTAATTTGTTATGATGAGGTTTGCTATATACATATATAGAGGTTAGGTTAGTCTGCGATTCATTTATCAAGGAAAAAAATAATCAGCCATTGCAAACTTTAAAACTAATAACAATGACGAACGGCAGTATTAACATTACTTAACATCAAACAACAATGATTGTCGTACAAAAAAAAATGATTGTGTGGTTTTATGAAACCACGGTAGGTATAAGTGAAACTTTTTTTCGTATTGTAGACATTTAACTAAAAATTTTTGGATAAATATTCGATTTAGGGTATTAAAATGGCATTATCCTCGTTGATCAGTTTTTCGGACTGACTAGCGGTGTCGTTGTTTATCAAAAGCAAGAAATAGCAACATTTACATTAAACACTGATAAAAACAAACAAATAGCGTGGAGCACTGACACAAATGAGTAATAGTCTATAGTATAGACTATTTGTATAGACTATATACACACTACACGGTCAGCTGCGAACCATCGGCGTGGCGCCGCCATATTGGCCTCGGCTGCTATGTCGAGCGCCTTTCACTTTACCCCCACTCCGCGGCCGACCGTCACGCGACATGCGACACACAGACCAAAAAGTTTGAGACGATGTAATAACAGTTTCACTTTAAAAATAACATTTCTGAACCTATCAAGACACGAATTATTGTGAAATTTTGTGTGATTATTTAATAGGATATGTTATGTAAAGATTATAAGTTGCCAAAAATTGTTAATTAGAGGTAAATAATAGTTTCTGTTTGTATTCTGCAGTGATTGAAAAATCGCTAATTTTTTTCGTAATGTAAAGGTATATTTTGTATTCCTCTTACAGGCAGTTCTAGGGGTTTGGAAAAATTCGCTAAGTCAAGGAAATCGTTATATTGAGGCTCATTATTAAGGTTGCACTGTATATTCCTATTCAAGCAAATCACAGATGTCCATGGAATGCAAGCTAATTTGCTATCTTAATCACATAAAAAATAAAATTATTACAGTGATTCAATTTGTAATCGTTTTCATGTCCACAGGGACGGGTCCAATTATACCGGTCGATGCAGAGGTGACGTTGCATTATGCAGCGTATTGGGAGAAAGCCAGTATACCGTTTGACTCTACACTTACTATGAACGCTGGTCAACCTATTGTGAGTATTCTAACTTTGAATAGGCTTTCAAAAGGACTGAGGGCTTAGGCATGATTTGACAAAAAAACGTGTCTAAGTTATACAATTAGTTACCTCTTACTTATAAGTCCTTCTCGCTCGCACCCACGACCTGTTGCGCGCTAGCAATCCAAAACAACTCCAGCGAATGCTGTGCGCCTATTAGCGCTAGTATAACGCACCTTCATCATGTCGCTTTTTGGCTGTCGCATCGTAAAAATTTTACTCATAATTTCTTTTCCAACGTCCCATTTGAGGTATAACTTTAAAAATTTAAGGTGGCGGACGAACAGACATGACGAAACTAAAAGGGTGATGATACCTATATGACTAAAATATTTTTTAAAAACCGACTTCAAAAAAGGAGGAGGTTCTCCATTCGACTGTATTTTTTATGTTTGTTACCTCAGAACTTTCGACTGGGTGAACCGATTTGGATGATTCTTTTTTAATCGAAAGCTGGTGCTTGTCGTGTGGTCCCACTTAAATTTGAGCGAGATTTGACAATAGTATCCATGTCAAAAGTATATAAGTCTTAAGCAATAAGTATGTGCGCGACAAATGGACGAATAACTCAATATCACTCCAACCGATTTCGATGATTCTTTTTTTATTGGATGTACTTTATATACTTATATTATAAAGAGGAAAGATTTGATTGTTTGTTTGCATTGAATAGGCTCCGAAACTACTGAACCGATTTGAAAAATTCTTTCACTGTTGGGAAGCTACACTATCCCCGGGTGACATAGGCTATATTATAATTTTTTTTTACTATTTTTCACGAAGCGAAGCGAGGGCGATTTCATAGTATATAATAAAACATAAATTCTAATTGCTTTTTTTTTCATGTCTCAGCGAGTACGCCTCGGCAAAGGCAAGATCCTACCCGGTCTCGAGATCGGTCTAACAAGCGTGCGTGGACCGAAGGCCCGTCTGCTGTTACTCCTGCAGCCAGTCGCCGCGTGGGGCCCGCGCGGCGCTCCGCCCCGGGTGAGACCGGAGCCCGCGCTGTTCAGTATCGCGGTGTATGATGTTAGGGATGTACAGGCGGCTGCTAGGTGAGTTGTGAGCGATGCGATTGTGATGCGATTGCGACGCGATAAACTGTCGGTGTAAAAGCAACACAAAATTATGATAATGATCAGTATTTGATTCTCATTCCAAACATGTAAAAATATAATATTTATTTTAAATTACTTTTTGCATTAAATATAAGTTCTCATTAACTGTGCCATAATTTGACCATAGACAATTGCATGAATGTCTTATTTTTTACTTACAATCCGTGTCATGAGATGCAAAAAAGCAAAAAAAAAAATATAGCAAATTGCAGATTGATAAAACTATATGCAACATTTTTTGTATATAGAAGTTTCTGATATCCCTTAAAACATACATTTTAATATTCTGCACACCTCCATATAAATCGTAACCATATTAAACATAAAACTTCTAAAAAAGTGTGTTAAACGTTCTCATCACACATCAAATGGATAATATCTATAACAATTATTGTATATAATTATGTATGTATATTTTCTGAATCTCGGAAACGGCTCCAACGATTTTCATGAAATTTAGTATGCAGGGAGTTTTGGGGGCAAAAAATCGATCTAGCTAGGATTCATTTTTAGAAAATGTCGTTTTATCCCTGTTTTGAGGCAATGAAAAACTGCTACAATAGACTCTGACATCTATTGGCGAGTAGCAACACTAAAGACACTTCAGTAGATGGCGTTATTAAGCAACACTAAACCGAGCAAAGCTTGGCCATCCGGATACTACGTAATTTTAATAATTTTAGTAATTTTCTATTACAGATTCAACGATCTACCTCAAGAAGAACAGAAGAAGTTTGAAGTCACTATGAAAACCGTAAAATCTCTTCACACGGAAGCCAAGGACTTATTTGCGAAAAGAAAATACATCAAAGCAATTAAAAACTATCAACAATCTATGTCAGTTCTGAGAGTTTCTCAGCCACAGACTAAAATAGAAGAGGATGAGGTTAAAAAACTAAAGATTACTGCATATTTAAATTTAGCTGTGTGTTATTATAAAATTAACAAACCTAAGTATATTATACGTATGTGTGAAGGCCTGGATACTATTACAGACATAGAAAATAATTGCAAAGCTCTATTTTACTACGGCCGAGGTCATGAATTATTAGGTAGGAATGAACAAGCAGCTAAATACTACAAAAAGGCATTAAAATTAGAGCCAAAAAATAAGGAAATAGGCAACGCACTCGCTAATCTAGAAAATTATAATAAGCAAGCAATGTTAAACGAAAAAACTATGTGGCAAACTGCATTTAAAACCGAGCCGGAAAAAAAGAGTATTGTCTATGATGTAGATGAAGATTTTCAAAATGGCGTCCGTGACATGTGTCAAAATTTGGCGGCAATGGAGGAGTATACGAAGTTTGATTTGCCGTTAGGATTGACGAACGATGAGGTTGATTGTATAAAGGATTTGTGCGGGGAATTTAATGATTTAGTTGTTCTAGAAGATGGGGAAGGAGTTAGAAAGAAAGTGTCTATTATTAAAAAAGTATAAACTGTCGTATTTTGGCAGAAAAAAAAATGTTTTAGGAGTTCCTTTTCGTTTGATGAATAGTATTTTTAAGTTGAAGTACTCGTATAGTTACTTGATTCCAATGACTTAGCTATTAAAGGGGTTTTGAACCCCATATATTTTTATAAAAACTTTTATAACATATAAATAAATTTATCATATCTGAATTTGTACGCATAGAATTAAAGCATTGAAGTATATTGTCATAGAACAGACATCTCGAACAAAATGTGTGTCCCCCCCGGAAGGTTCCATTTTCTAAATTGAGCCCCCGTTCTCCTTTCAAAATGGAACGAATCCAATGCATTGGGACATACATGGTGTCGGTTCTATACGCTAGTAATAATACTTCAATGTGTTAGTATTTACTTTTATGAGGCAATAACGAAAATGACAAATAATAAATAAGAGCTATTAATAAGAAAGATGTTTTATAGATTTTTTGGATTGGTTGAACTAACCATGTACAATCCAAACTCATGGTATGGGCACAAAGTTTGGTGGGACGCGGCGCGATAATTTTTTAACGTTAGCGACGTTAGCTGCGTAGTGTAATTTCAATTTGATCGCGTCACGCGTCGGCCCAAACCATTATAGGACTAGTCTATCAGTTAGCAAACTAAGGTAAGATAAATAAGATTCAGATATATATAATCTATACTTAATATTATAAAGAGGAAAGATTTGATTGTTTGCATTGAATAGGCTCCGAAACTACCGGACCGGTTTAAAAAATTCTTTCACTGTTGGGAAGCTACACTATCCCCGGGTGACATAGGCTATATTTTTTAAGCTATTTTTCCGAAGTGAAGCGAGGCCGATTTCCTAGTACATAATATTTTACTTTTCAAATATTTTATGACTTAGGATGAGATCTATAAACTGTACTTAAACGTTCGGCTACCACGGATAGCGCAGCAGTCTTTTGCCGGTTCTGTGTATGTGCTTGAACTTTGCCTTGGCGATTTGCTTCTTTGAGGACCACGAGGCAGCGTTGAATTTTTACTTATAACAAACCCTTTCATTTGAAATACCACACAATACGGTTTGCAAAACATTTTTTGTTTCATTTTGTTTTCTTAAATTTTTTTTTCAGTTCAAGTTTTGTTTAGTCTGTTGTTTACTTAATTCTTTCGTCTTTGGGTCACAAAAAATACATGAGTACCAAATTTCAACTCATTTGCTCCAGTAGCTTCGGCGTAAATTGACTGTGAACGGGGGTCACCCAGACGCACGAGTTATCCTATAAGGGTTCCATTTTTCGTTTTTTCGTACGCAACCCTAAAAATTAAAAGGTCTTATAAAATGGCTAATGTTGAAATTGGTTTAGGACCGTTATTTTTAAATCGGATAATTTTAAATCTAAGCAAAGCCTAAATACGCCTTTATAGATCTCACCCTATGTATTTTATTCGATTTTGATTTTTATACCTCTTTGGTACTACTGTTAAGTTTCGATTTTCTATTCTAGATAATAACGTTTTATTCTTAGGTTTTATTATAGTACTTTTGTAAATAGGTATGTTACTCTGTTCAAACTTGAATGAAGACTTTTAATGTTCAGTTATTAAAAATATATTGTACTAAATAAAATGTTTTCTTTTTTTTTATTATTGCAAGATTATATCATGTGTTGGTTGGTGGATAAGTAAGCCATCGTAATGTACAACGGACTATGGTACCTTGGCGCGTCTAAACATAGGCTTTGCGAACTTTTGCGCATGTAGGACAGAGATAGCGACACGGACATGCTAACGTGTGACTGAGACATAATACGCCGCGTACAGAGCATTGCCGAAATATGTACGAAGCGGGTCTATCGTCATCTTCTTGGCCGGCAACGCGTTGGTGACGCCCCTGGTGTTGCTAATGTCCATGGGCGGCGGTAATCACTTACCATCAGGTGACCCGTCTGCTCGTTTGCCTGCTCTAAGCATAAACCAGGTGTCTATATTATACTGTTGAAGGTCATAGAGCACTTTGGAGGGCACTTATACGTCGGTCCCAGTTGTCGTTATTTAATAGACATTATTTTAAACCATATCGTAGACCTTTAAGCGGCATAAAAACTTCCGACACTAACCCCTCTTCCAATTCATACTAGATCAGCGTGGTGGAGTATGCTTGGTCTCCTCGAGAGGAGAGGCCCGCACTCAGAAATGGGCTGCACAGTGCACTACTGTAAATATTGACTGATATCGAAAACGTGTGCTTAGTGCGAGTTTTACGTGACATAGCGGGCCCGCAACGTAAATGAGAGTTGGCTAAAAGTATGGGACCGAAGCAGAGCCATCTAGCGGCGGTGAAAAGAAAAGCTTTGGTCCCATTGCGAGTTCGTTATCTCACGTAAAACTCGCACTAAGGCCTTTGATAGGTACCCGCAGTCGCTACCAAATAGAAAGAAAGAAAGAAACATTTATTTCGCCATGGAAAATAACATGGTACAAGGTTATAACAAATGTGTGACATAATATAATATATTTAGTGGGTAGTTGGGTACCATGTAACCTGGGGAAAAAGGACTACCCTCAGCCTGTGCCATGGAACGGCTAGGAACCACGGCTGCTGGTTTACAGTGTAGTCCCCTTTTTCGCGTAGTTCCACATGTGGTGTCTACCCTATTAATATTGTATATTAATATTAATTTAAAAGCAGAACAATCCAATGTTGAAGATAATTTACAACTTTATTATTTACTAACTTATGTGTTGAATATACTTATTACATTGAAATACATGTCTTTCTATACCCCTAACCACCCTAGCAGCTTTTTTCAGTACCTACCAACAAAAATAAAAAATAAAGTAATATTTGACTTTAACTACAATATGGATCAAACTAAAATGTAGTGATTAAGTACTCTGTGGATCAAACGTCGATATACCTACCTACTCAAAATATCCATAGCAAAATATCCAACGCAAGAGATGACAATGTTTTAAGATTAACTTGACATTGTCATGTCCAACGTCTATATTTTATTTCGCAAAAAATTCGACAATTTAAAGAGATTTGAAAATATTCCTCATTTCAATAACCAAAGCATGCCTAAATTATAAATACAACTTAATATTATTGTTCCACTATCGTAATGAAACTAATTAACCGTGAATTGGAACGAAGTTTATGTTATGTCAAATCACTCAAATCAAACTTGACATTCTTGACAAACTTCATTTGTCAAAGTTGCTCTGAGTTCTCTGACGTGTCCGTGAATGTCTCTCTCTCAATTACTCTCAAAGTTTTCGATTTCGAAACGTCGGCAAAATCCACTTCTTGAAACAATAGTTTGTTTTATCATTAAAATTGATTCGATAAGCTATTTTATCTTAAGTCCACGTATTACATCAGGTAATTCGCACCACGTAAACTTCACACGTACAACTTTACGCAAATTCTTATTAAAGTTCATAAAATGTTAATTTTACTAGTTTGATTACTTTGCAAACGTGTTTTGATTTTGAGTTAAGCGTGATCGAATACGTGTTGTAGTGTATTCTGGTATAATTGTTGTAGGTGAACAATGTATCGGTTATTAATTTTGGCGGTGCTTCTTCAACTTTCGTGTGGTCAACAATACCAGCAGAAAGTTGCGCCTGGCGTTCCTCCACAACACTATCAGGTAAGTTTAAGTTTTTTGTTATTATTTAGAACACCAACATAATGTACACCACAAGTAGCACATACAGATATAGAAGAAGATAGGTTAGTGTCATTATACTTAAAGGTCTAGCAGTGCCGGATTTATATTTTTTATGAGTGTAGGCCAATTTATTTCCGCCGCCGCCCCAGGTACTTACCTTTCCACAATAATAATTTTCCATTCATAGTAAGGAAGGCACTGAATTAGTCTCGAAGAAAGTGCGTAGAAAAACAAGAATTTACAATTTTTGCGACACTTTTTAATAGCAAAATCATCTATAATATACCATCTTCTGAAATCTGCCGCCCCTAGGACGCTGCCGCCCCTAGGCCGCGGCCTATACGGCCTATTGACAAATCCAGGACTGAGGTCTAGACTACATGCATAAAAAAGGAAGTGAGTGACAATAAATGTAGCAGAAGTGGTAATATCTAAAGAACTTATTAAATTACAAATATCATTAAAATAATACCAATTTAAAATTAGAATAATGCAATTAAAAAGAGTAATGTCAAATATAAGTTTCAGGTAAAGATCAAGTGTAAACAGTTTTACTATTAGGTATCCTACTAATATTATAAATATGAATGTTTGTTTCTGAAGAGTGTATGTTTGTGGCTTGAGAATTCTTTTGGCTTGAGAGCCAGTTCTTTCTTTCCCTGTCTTCTCTCTTTCTTGGCCGGCAACACATCAGTGATACCTTTGGTGTTGCTGATGTCCATGGGCGATGATAGCCACTTAGAATAGAATTGAATACTCTTTATTGTACACACGAAATAGGTTACTACATTAGAACATATTATAAATAACATGTAGTACAAAAGGCTGTCTTATTGCTATAGAACGATCTCTTCCAGACAACCTTTGGGCAGAGGACATAGAAACCAGTGCCACTACCACTAGCCACTTACCATCAGGTGGATCGTCAGCTCGATTACTGGCTACTTCCATAAAAAAATGAATGGATTTGTTATTCTTTCACCTTGACAGATTTCATGGAATGTCAATGTGTCAAAAACTGCTTTAATCATATCCTGTGCATCCTCCACAATGCCATTTGTTTACTGGTTACTGCTGGACATTACCACTAAACATAGTTAACCTTTAACTAGTGACGTGTAGTCTCACAGGCGTTCCGTGTTTTGCAAATTCTTAGAATTGACCACTTCCCCCCGCTTGCCGCGACCCAGCGTCTTAGTAGCTTTCGTTTTAGTGCTAAAACGACCATCGAGGAAGGCAGACACGTCATCAGTTGTTTTACACGTAAGTAATACGAATTAAAAAATTGACCGTAGCCTATGAGGCTACATGTCCCTAGTTGTCATACAAATACTTTTACGATCTATTTTTTATTTTTAGTGCAAAATGGCAGAAAACACTAGGAAACGTCAACCCCAGCCAAAAAATTCATCAAATAATAAGAAGTTACGAACAGATGACTCATCCTTTGAAGAGGAATTCAATGCCCTCATGCTGGCTTCAGACCAATCTGACAGTGAATGTGATATTGACGAATTCTTGGTTTCCGATCGTGAACTTTTACAACTTCGTGAAAGTGATCAAGATGAAGACCTAGGGGAGAACATTCCAGAAGAGGATAACGGTAATGAGAGGAGACAGATCCCTGGAGAAGATGTTAGTACTGATAGTTCTGATGATGACCAGCCTCTTTCGGAATTACAAAGATCGAATTATTATTACGGGAAAAATCTTTATAAATGGTCAAAGATACCTCCTAATGCTAGGGTTCGCACGCCTCGACACAATATAATTAGTCGCGCTTGTGCTTCGAAATTGACAGCCGAGGATGCTAAAGACCCCTTCAGCATTTGGCATAAATTATTTGATCAAGAAATGCTTCTACAAATTTTGACATGGACCAACAAAAAAATCTCCAGTTACAGGATAAAGTTTGCTCGTCAGAATAAACCTGAGCTGAAAGACGTAGATATGACTGAGTTGAAGGCTTTTGTGGGACTTCTACTGTATTCAGCTGTCTTGAAATCCAACCACCAACGCACAAGTTACTTATTTGCAAGGGATGGTACAGGGTGTGAAATATTTAGATGCATCATGTCTGAAAATAGATTTGTCATTTTGTTACTGTGTTTGCGATTTGATAATCCAGAGGATCGCGGTGAAAGGCGAAAAGATGATAAGTTGGCTGCTATATCTTTTATTTTTAACAAGTTTGTCAATAACTCTCAACAACTATACGAATTGAGTGAAAACGTCACCGTAGATGAGATGTTAGTAAAATTTCGAGGTAGAAGTCATATGATTTCTTATATGCCGAAGAAACCAGGTAAATACGGACTGGTCATACGAGCATTATGTGATGCAAAAAATGCTTATTTTTATAATGGATATGTCTATACCGGGAAAGGCTCTGATGGTATCGGCTTGACCACACAAGCACAAAAACTTCTCGTGCCCACTCAGTGTGTCCTACGGTTGACACAACCAATAGAAGGAAGCAATAGGAATGTGACTGGTGATAATTGGTTCTCTTCTATAGAACTAGTTGATCAGCTGGCAAAACAGAAGCTTACTTATGTGGGTACGATGAAAAAAAATAAACGTGAAATACCGAGCCAATTTCAGCCGCACAGAAATCGAGATGTCCAGTCAACTTTGTTTGGTTTTACAAACCAAAAAACTATATGTTCATATGTGCCTAAGAAGAATAAAGCTACGATACTTGTGTCCTCTATGCATCACGATAACATTGTTGACGAGGTTACTAAAAAGCCTGATATTATTCTTTTTTACAACGCAACGAAAGGAGGCGTTGATGAAGCCGATAAAAAATGTTCTATTTATTCAAGCAGCCGCCGAACTAGAAGGTGGCCAATGGTAGTATTCTATCGCATTGTGGACTTGAGCGGCATGAATGCTTATATACTATATAATATGCATCAGCCCAAGATTACAGACAGAGGAGATTTTCTAAAGTCATTAGCCCGTTCGCTAGTGCTACCCCAAATGCAAAGACGTGCTGTGTGCAGTCAATTACCAAGGGAGTTACAGCTAGTTATAAAGCGAGTTCTGGGTGACGATATTGCGAAATATCTATAATAATGTAAATGGTTGTATTTTGTTGATTAACACTGTATTTTGTCTCGGTGGATGAGCGGGGTACCTGTAACACAGGTGATGAACCAAGTACAGGGCCCTTGCGACATGTGAATGTAATGTGTTTATATCAATAAAATATTTTTGATTTTTGATTTTTGATTTTTTTGATAAAGCGAGTTCTGGGTGACGATATGGTTGAAGATGTCCAAACTCGGCAAAATCCTGAAACAAGTCAAGCCAAGCGAAGGGCATGCAGTATTTGTCCTCCTAAACTACACAGAATGACAGTGTACACGTGTGTCGGGTGTTGCAATCCCGTATGTTTGCAATGTTCTCGCCCTTTGTGCAAAAATTGCCAATGATTTTATGGCAAATTGAGCAGGTGTCAAAATTTTTATTTTTAGTTTTCAGAAGTGGTTTTTATGTTTTTTTGTTGTCTTTATAATTCGATTTTAAGAAAAAAGTGTTAAATTTGGCATATCATTTATATAAAGTCTATTAAAATGCTAAAAAAGGATCTCATGTCAATTAAGGCTGAAAATTACCACTAATTGTTAATTATAGTTTTTTTTCTAAGTAATCATAAAGAAATGATTGAATTCATTTACATTTGTTTTATTGTATACCAAGATTTAAATACAAACACAATTTTAAATCATCCACGTGCAATTTTGACAAATTTTTAATTTCGAAGTAGTAGCCTGTGAGACGACATGTCCCTTAAAGTGTTATAAATTTGTCATGTCCCTAGTTAAAGGTTAAGAACACTTGATTAAGTCACCTTTCAAACAAAAAAAAAGAAAATGTGTGCAATTCACACATGGTAGAAGTGAAACTTTCCAAAATTTTGGTTTCAAGATAATGAGACGAAAAAGCAATAAATCGAATCTTAAAGCAATAAATCGAAGCGCCATCTATGAATACAACTTAGCACTTTTTACTGTCTGTATAATCGGCCGGTCGATCAACAGAATGAAAGAATGAAATTCTTATTTTTTGTTGATAAATTCTTTGAAAATATTTAAAAATATTTAAAAACAGTATAAAAATAAAACTGATAAAAAAATAAAACAAAAAAAAAATACTGAGAGACGCGAACCTGCGCATCAGGTATTGTGTATCTACGTCCTGACCATTGAGATACGGACAAGTTAAATTGAAAGTCGAAATTAGCGGTTATATTATCTTACCTGTCGTTGCATCCGGTTTCAAATCACTAACGATTCTAAAGAAGTTTCACTTCAAAAACTAGATCAAAATTGATTCATCCATTTGGAAGCCATGATGCCACAGACAGATATACAGATTCACAGACACGTCAAACTCATAAAATCCCTCATTTTTCGTCGGAAGTTAGAAAACAAAGAGATCATTAGATTTTTTTCATTTGTTTCAGAATTACCAACAGCCACCCCCACCGCCGCCGCCCCAACAGGTAAAGATATTAGCTAAACTCATCCAGATAGGTGTAGCCAGTTTCTAATGAAATAAATGCATAAACAAGAAGACAAAAAATCATTGTTATAAAAATAAAATAAACAGTCCCAAATCGCAAATACCTTCCATGTACAGATCTCGAAAGACATAGAGTTTAAATTTAAAATCATTTATTCATGGCATCACATACATAACTATATTAGACAGTTACGAGTATTTCAATCTGCAACTATTCCAGAATGCTCCTAAAGAAAGCAAGTTATAGCTGCACATATAAACTGTGTATATTCACAACATTGACAGCAACAGCAGCAGTACCAACCGCCCCCACCACAGCAACAGCAGTACCAACCGCCGCCGCCCCAACAGCAGCAGTACCAACCGCCGCCACAGCAACCGCCCCAGCAGTACCAACCGCCGCAAGGTCAGGACGCGCACGGACATCATGGTATGTGATTGTTTATAACGCTACCTTAACAACAATAGTGCCAACCGTTGCAGCACTATCAGTACCAACCGCCGCAGCAACAATACTCTGTGTATACAGTACTCTGGTGTGGTCATGTAAGTATAAGCCGCGCCATTAAAGAAACGAATCTAAAATGGCGGAAATTATCATTCCCCTCACTTGCACGTTATTCCTGTGTTTAGCGTGCGAGTGAGGGGGAATGATAATTTCCGCCATTTTAGACTCGTTTCTTTAATGGCGCGGCTTATAAGAGTAAGCAAAAGAGGTTGCATATGTGTATTGTGTTTGTGTATGCGCGTGTGTGTGTTTGTGTGCGTATGTGTGTGTGTGTCTGAGAAAGAGAGACTGAGAAAGAGAGATTGAGAAAGCAATGCAAAAAGCAACAACCCATAACTGTCCCAGGGTACAGGCCTTAGTCTACCATGCTGGCCAAGTGTGGATTGGTAGACTTCACATACTTTTTAAAACATTATGGAGAACTCTCAGGTGCACAGGTTTCCTTATGATGTTTTCCTTCACCGAAGCAGGTGATAATTAACTTTTAATATTTGAAAATTAGAGGTGCATGCCAGGATTTGAACTCAGGCCCCTGCGGGCGGGAGACCAACGTTCTAACCACTAGGCTATCACTGATACTGCTACTGAGAGACTGAGAGGGCGAGGGAAAAGGTATGAATGAGCGTCAATGTTGTGTTGTGTGTATGTTATATGCGTGTATATGCGTGTATATGCGTGTATATGTATATGCGTGTGAGTGTGTTTTCATGCGTCTTTGTTTGTGTGTGTTGATTATTCCGCAAAGAAAATATATGTTTTGGTCTAAATTTGATTTCTTTGTATTTCAGATCCACAACTTTTGAATCCGGCGAATATTGCACAGGAGAGGGAGTAAGTATTATATCTTCTGATACATACATTATTATTGCAATTGTGTTGTTTAAAGTAAAATATTAATAGCAGGCATAGTTTAATCTTACTTTGTGTCACTTAAAGTAGAATATCGTAATTGTATTCTTTTCAGTTTGTGGGTCACATATAAACTCGCATTGTTGTATTCTTTTAAATTCATATCTTGCTTATTATCATTAAAGAAAGAAAGAAAGAAAGAAAGAAAGAAAGAAGAACATTTATTTCAGTACAGGGCACTGCAATAGATACAACAATCTGCTTAAATGTAATGCTATATGCTTGAGAATTAAATGCAGTGCCATGCAGGTGGAACGGAAATAGGTCACATTCAGCGAGGGCCGCTGTTTTTCAATCCCTTTAAACTGTAAGAGCCCGCGCAGACAGACAGAATTCAGCCGTCCAGAGTTCTTCATTCTGCGTTCCGTGTTCTTTGTAACGTTTGTAACTCTATAGCGCCGCTGTCTGCACGCAGTCAGACAGTGCATTTGAAGAACTCAGAACGGTTGAACTCTGACTGCGCGGGCTATAAAGAACACTGCAATGATCTAATCTAGTGTTGCCAGGTACCACATAATTACGGTAGATCAGCGGTACGGTACGGTATTCAGCTTCGATGTACCGTAAAGATTTTTAGTGTTTTACCCACATAATAATCTGATTTCAGTAGGAAAAACCTCCAATCTCATACAGTGTACCGTATTTTATAAGAATATACAGTATTTCACGGAAGAATCTACCGTAATCCAGTTTTTTGACCTGGCAGCACTGATCTAATCGTAATCGCAAGACTGTCAAATGACAGCTGTCAGTTTGACAGATAACATTTGACAGTAATATTTTTTTATTCCAGCCACATCCAAGAACATATTGAAGTGCCAATAGATACATCTAAGATGTCCGAACAGGAGTTACAATTCCATTACTTCAAAATGCACGATGCGGATAACAATAATAAATTGGATGGCTGTGAATTGATCAAGTCTTTGATTCACTGGCATGGTAAGTTTTTTTTTCAATGTTATGAGCCATAGAGTATTAAGGGTTTGCCTTAAAAATGATTAGACTACTTATTTTTGTTTTATTCCCCGGTTTTAGGTATTATTTTTGGTTTCTTTTTGTATTTCTTAATTTTTCTTTTATTGTCACCAATTTTTTTGACTTTATCTTTTTTAACATTTATCGGCTATTTTATGTACATAGGTTTTCTTTCTTTTTCTTTTTATATTATTTGTTAGCAACGCATCGGTGATGCCTATGGTGCCCCTTACCATCTGGTGGCTCATCTATTCGTTTGTTGGCTGACATAAGAAAAAACTTTAAAAAGGCAACCTTCAAAACCTAGTTATTTCACTCTCAGATTAAAGAAATAAAAGGCAGATATAACTTTCGCAAAGAAATGCAACGAATGACGTGAAGCCGCTTTTTCACTATGTGTGCATGACAACCATATTGACATCTAGCAGGGCATCGTAGAGACACATACTTCTTTGTGTGTGTAAGTTGCCACATTGAAAACAAAAAGTCGCAATCTCCCGCAATTTAGTAAATATTTTTTGCCATATTTTCGACTTGAAATATTATACACAATTAAATTGGCAAATTATTTATTATTACATCACTAGTTATCAAAAAAGTATAGATATTAAATATGTCTAATGTCTTTTAATATACAGTACTTAATATGTTGAATTGTTTTAATTTATGGTTTTTTCTCTTTTGGGTAGTTATTTTTCATTGAAAAATATCAAAATTTTAATACATTTATTATAATTAAAATACATGAAATATATATAATAAACGTCATCTTCATTAAAATGCAATGAATAAACAAAGCAAAATTTGGATGGCCAATCATTATCTTGCCTACTTTGAGGAATAATAAAATCCCATTTTTCTCGCATAATAGCATTTGTCGGCAATCTGCAAAATAAAATAATTTATTGAGTAGGCTAAACAGGAACTAAAATAGAATACAATATCGGAACTAAGTTCCTTATCGCGCGTTGTGAAAGGGGGCTAGACGGAAAAAATTCCTACGACACTTTTTGATTCTTACGAAAAGTCGTGACGACACTTTTGAAGTGATTCAGAAAGTTTTGCAGAGATGGCGCTGTACAACTTTCTGAATCACGCTACTAGCGTGCATCGTTTCATATTGCTGAATCACACTGCTGAGCGCGTAAAATACTTAAATCGAAAGGAACTTCGTTCCATCCGGGTGTCCCTTGACACCTCTCAAGTTTTTTTTAATTCAATCGTGCATTTTATCGTAGGCAAACGTGATATTTTCAATCAACCAGGTTCACCTATGTTAAAATCCTTATTTTATCCCTCTAATCCTTTGTACAATCTATCTTATGTTTTAATTTTTTTTTTGATATAAATTTATAATCGATCAGTGTTCAAATAACCCATGCATATTTCCCCTAATTTAGGGTAATCGATTTTCATATGAAGCTGGTATAAAATTGAATAATTGTCGAGGTTTTGTGTTCCGAGCGCACCTCAAAAATATTATTATAAATAAATAATAAAATAATGAACAGTTACCTGTGAAAAGATATCTAATCTTCTTTTGCTTGATTTTGGGAATAACTCTAACAATGTTTAAAATTGCAAGACGGCATTTTATCTGAGAAAATTATTTAACAAATTTTGACAATTGTGACATGAAAGCTATTTGACGCTTTCTTTAGTACTGAATCGGGTTTGTATTTGCTTTTTTAGTTTGTATTTGCTTTGATAGCTTAACATTTTAGTTGGATGAATATATCTGCCTTTTATTTCTTTAATCTGAGATTTCACTATTATACTATTTCATAATTATGCTCAATGGAATTTTCCAATTTCGTTGACCTTTAATAAAACAAAACATGTTTTTTAACAAATTAATAAGCTGAAGTTGAGTCTTACTTCTTTCTTTCCACTTTGTTTTCATTCATTTAAACTTTTCTTCTTTTATATGTTCTTAACTGTCTGTCTGTCTGTTATGTATTTGTGTGCTGTATTTTTGTATGTGTTTAGTTGTTGGTGTGTGTTGAAAAATGAATTTGGGGGCCATATTTTTTTATTAATTATGTATTTATTCATATCACTCACCCAGTAATACAACGGCACATCTACGTTTGTCATATTTTATAGAAACTAATTTCAAAAATTTTATAAAAATGTTAAAATTAATTTATGGGTTCTGTTTACGTTTTTTACAGATTGTATGGGTTTGGTTACTAGTATAGACATTAATACATATTTACCACTATGTAGATTAGGCACTTTTAAACACGTATACCATATAAACTCAATTTCGCATTTTTTGCAGATGTGCCATTATATTACTAGGTGAGCGATATAATTGCCTTTATTCGTATATGTCTTTATTCGTTTGTCTTTTTGGGTATAGCTGAACAAGGTCACAAGCAAGAACAGCCTCAAACAGGCTCTCCTCCAGTAGGGGATAAGATCTTCCAGGATGAAGAACTGATAAATCTTATTGATCCTATCCTGAACATGGATGATCATAACCGGGATGGATACATAGACTATCCAGAGTTTATACGCGCTCAGCAGAAACAACAAAGTCAGAATAAAGAGGGAAATTAAGTTAGACACAAAATAGATATACAGAAGGATAGCTTCATACATATCTCACCTTCAGTGGAAAAAAGGCATAAGATGAAAATAGCAATTTTACAGGGGAGCAAAAAAACTGTTAAAATATCAGTAAGTAGTCTAAGGAATTTACATTACGATTTCTTGCACAAAACCGTCAAGATTTATTATAAAAATTTGAAAAAAATGGAGCATATGCAGCTTTTGTTCCTCTTTCCAATTATAATAACTAAAATTCAACGTAAAATGACTTATGTTTTTTTTCCACTGAGGGTGTGAATAGACACCATGACGCACGAACTATAAGGGTGAGATCTATAAAGCGATTAGACTTAGAATTTGCTCAGACAATTC
The DNA here is from genome assembly GCA_963932265.1 of Thymelicus lineola. Classification (NCBI taxonomy): domain Eukaryota; kingdom Metazoa; phylum Arthropoda; class Insecta; order Lepidoptera; family Hesperiidae; genus Thymelicus; species Thymelicus lineola. The sequence goes on from OZ010708.1 coordinate 2,553,235, forward strand.
AAATCTACTAGATGACAAACACATTATTAATAAGAAAAAATAATAAAAAAACAACAAAACTGCTGTCGTTGAGTTGATTTTAGGCCATTATTTTTGTTCATTTGTTTATTTATTTATTTAAAATTTATGTCACCTTAATAAATTAATAATTCTTGACAAAAAATAACCGAATTCAAAATTAGGGATAACTCAAAAACTACTCGTGAGATCTCGCTCAAATTAGTGGGATCACATGACAAGCACCAGCTTTCGATTAAAAAAAGAATCATCAAAATCGTTTCACCCAGTCGAAAGTTCTGAGGTACCAAACATAAAAAAAATAATATCGAATTGAATACCTCCTCCTTTTTTTTTGAAGTCGGTTAAAAAGTCATGTAAAACAGCTAAAGTTAAATTTTATTAAAAATTAGCTGTTGTCCGCAGCTTTGCATACGGAAATTATGTTTTAACTTATTCAAACTTTTATCCAGTTTTCCCGCGAAACCTTTTAATTTTCCGGGATGAAAAGTTGTCTAAAATATGACCCAGGGTATCAGTAACAACTTTACCAATTTTCATCGAAATCCGTTCAAGGGTATTTATGTGATGCCCGGACAGACAAACAGACACTTTGAGTTTTATTATAGTATAGATAGACTATTATATTTGTTCGGACAACTTTAAGTATGTTCAAAGCCTGACGGTTTATAGATCTTACTTTAAGAGTGGTACGCTCAATACTGATCCTATTCAATCCCATTATTCAGCTCTATAGCGCTTGTATGGAGTTATACTGTCTTTATTTTGTATGTTCGCAGTAAAAGGGTCTAAGTGCATTTTCGTCTAAACATAATACCTTTTAATTTGATTGGAAACATTTTTAATAAAAGCCGGAAAAAGCGTAAAATTTTAAATATAACCATGTACTTAGACCATTATACTGTCAAGACACAAGTTTGTCGATTAAATGATGCGAGGAGAACATTTAATAACATTCAACATTGTAAATAGAGGGTAGTCGCTATTGTCAATTTATAACCATAATTATTTCCACTCAATTATATGCGTCATGTGGTCATTTATAGAGTGAATGACCCATGACGAGTGTAAGTCAATTTGGTATTAAATGCAATGATGTTATAGAGCGCACGTCTATTCACGTCCGTGTCTGACACAAGACTGACAGATTTACGATTACCCTCTTTACTTGTGAACATGCACAGTGTATATAATCTATTGAATAGGTCAATATACTATAAAATTATAATCTGTATTCGGTTTTGAAACAGCATCAAAAACTTTTATATCAATGTTTAATCGACGTACATTATAAAGATATGATCAAAAATGTGATGTTTTTTCTTTGTTTCTTGTATGGGAATAGAGAAAGACGAAAATGCCTTCATTATCTCTTATTTTGGAGTATTCCTATTTCTTTCATAAATGTCTTTGAATAGAAGAGGATGGGAATAATTTTGTGAAACATGTAATAATTTACAACGAGATTTTTCATTATATTATAGTTTCTGGAATATATTTATTAGTTTTCTGAATATCCTGCGAAAGACTGAAATTATCCGTCTTTAAGTCAATATAATGTTTTTACTAAGTCTGACTACATAGCCGCTTACCATCAGGTGGGATTGATTGAGCATAACGAATTTTTTTTTACATATTATATTTTGTGTTTTATGGTTTTTTATTAGCTTCTATTTTTATTAGATTTCAGACACCTTAAGTTTATTTAATTCAGTTTCGGAGTACTCTTATATAAAAATTAGATCTGATGTTTATATTTATATATTGATTGCTTGCTATGGCAATCCTCAAGAGAAGAGACTAGTGGGCCATTAATGGGTTGAAGCCATTGATAGCTTCATATTTGTGTCAAAATTCAATTTTGAAAATAGTTTTTTTTTCTACTTTTTGGCTCTGATTTTAAATTGACTGAATATTCAGTTAATTTTTACATTGAATATTTGTTGATACTGTCACAAAAATATTTTTCTTTGGCTAACAAACGCATTTTTTTAATATGTGCCACATTTTTATTGTATATCTTGAATGCGTTTTTTGTATATTAGTCTTCCTTGACAAACTGTTTTCGTAAAAATGTTACATAATATATTGTATGAATATAATACATATTTTTGTATTAAAAAGTAAAAAATGTATATAGTTTTGTAAGGTCTGGACGAAAAATGTAAGTAATCTATTTGAAATACGACTTTTTTCCTTAAAAATAAGGTATTTTATGTTCCTTATTTGTCATTTTTAGATGTTCATTTCAAATTATTTATGTAATACATATATTATTAAGCATTTATATTTTTTGTTCTTTGTATTAATTTAGTTATTTAAACAAAACGATTGAATTGAGATACAAAAACCACTTAATTATATTTATATAATAATAAATAGGTACTTTATGATTGTCATTCCATTAATTTATTAAAAATAGTTTTTTTGCTTTGCCTGCATTTACTCGAATAATAATGTGAATAATACATACTCAATAAAGACTTTAAAACTCTAATAAGACTCAAGAGATTTCGTCAAACTTAAGCATATTAAAGTCGATTAACTTCTAAAACTAGTTTTTTTTTTTTTAAATAAATAACTATTGTATTTTTGATTTTCATACTTTAAGAACTGTTATTAACATAATATAATCAAGTATAATGTCACAGAACAGACATCTCGAACAAAATGTGTCCCGCCCGGGAGGTTCCATTTTCAAAATTGAGTTCTCCTTTCAAAAGAACGAATCCATTGAAGATTGAAGCCACGTGGCGCCAATGCATTGGGACATACATGGTGTTCGCGGTGTCAGTTCTATACGCTAGTAACAGTACTTCAATGGTTAATATATGTACAGTTCATGTTTCAGATACTAAAAGTAGTAATTACTTATGTAATTTAGGGTAACATTGAACATTATATCAAATGATTTGTTCCTTTTTTACTAGTAAACTAGTTTTTTTAATAATTCAAAGTTACCCAAAGGTAGCAGTTATTTTAGTGTCACTTTCAACCACTCTAAATACAATATCTTGCAACATTTTGAATAATAATAAATAAATGTTCTATATTATATATTGTGATTTGAAATTGTCATTATAATTTCATTATTATTTCCTGTCTTACATAAATAAATGTAATTTAACATTTTATAGATCTGTGAATTTTTTCTGAAATTATTTTTAATTATGGAATGTCAAAAGTTATTCAAAATTAATAAAGGCAGTTAACATTGTTGATTTTTTAACTAAAACTTAAGCTGCTAAAATAATCGAATTTGTGAATGTTATGAAGAAATCTTGTAATAAGATGAAAATTATGCTTTGGGGTATTGCTTAATATCATATATATTTGCAAAAGAAAATATATTGTGTATGTTTGAATATTGTGTTTTTAAAGGTTGTGTAAGTACATGTTGAATATAGAATTTGTATCGAATAAAGAAATATTTCAACTATGCTTTAGTTTTTTTCGTTTTTTGGGAAATTGGGAGGTAAAATTTAAAATGGGTAAAGATGAATTTTTAAAGGTAACGTTGAGCTTTTTTATATACGCAAAAGTGTAAGTTACGGTCTGTGTGTGCTTATGTTATTTTTCTGTAGTATTATTGGGGCTTACCGAAGGCTGGAATCATGGGTGGAATTACCTCTATCCTCAATGGCTCAATGGAAATCTGAATGAATGCAAATCAGTGCAGTAATTAATGTAGGTAGTAGGTAATTTTCGGGTATCATGCGATTGCGATATATCGCAAAGAGAAAGGGAAAAGGCGAAATGGCTACAATAAAATACGATAAATTTAACCGGACTGAACCTCATAAGGGGTATAACGGGTCCACTCACTTGTATAAGCCGCGCCACTAAACAAACAAATCTAAATTGGCGGAAATTATCATTCCCCTTCACTCGCACGTTATTCCTGTCTTTAGCGTGCGTTCGTTTCTTTAATGTCGCGGCTTATACAGACTATAATATAATTGTGCGTTTTTACTTTTAAATAATAAAATAAGTTTAAGTTTTAACGATAAGAGTAAATATAAACTCGACGGATGCCACGCTTGGCTTCACTACCATGACTTCCATACAAGATCTCTTACTCTCTCTGTGGCCACCACCAATTACCAATAGATCAATAGTTGGATGATTCCCAAACTCATCCTAGCGTTTGTATAAACTGGGATTGGCTGGAATTTGTAATAGTATGGTATGTAACATGCATGGAGTATAGAAGGTTGGGGGGCCATCACTGTGAATGAAAAGTGTCCGTAAAAACGCGTCCAATAGGGATGTTGACTAATTTTAGGATTCAATTTTATTTTATAGATAGAACCTCAATATTCACGAAAAAAATATTATAAAAATAATAATCTTCAATTTAAAAACAAAAATTGATAAATAAAAATCATTATCAAATTTCCCACCAAAAACGTCACGTGACGTCACTAAACTATATTCAATACTATCTGTCTGCTAAGTTTGTTGAATTTCCATATAAAATTGTTCCAATGACGTCATATTCTCAAAATGGCGTTTGAGGTCACGTGACAGTGAGTACAATTTTTAACATTTTAAATTAATAATATTTAATTTATTGTGATTGATTTCAATAAAATAATCATATTTTAGGCCTTTAAATGTTACCACTAATATTTCAGACATAAATTTATATTAATTTATAATTAGTGTCAACATCTCTTTTACGGGTGGCGCTGCGGTGCGGTCTACAACAGCTATGTTCATATCGCTCTATTTCTCAGACACTAGCGCCATTCTGGAATGGCCATTATTGGAACCTCTATTTTCAGTTCACAGCTGGACACTTTTTCAACTTTCCCCTCATATGAGATGGCCCTCCTTCTACTCTATCCTCTTGTATAAAAAAAATTAACAGACTACAAATAAATTGCAGATGATAAAGAAACCAATAACCATAAAATTTATTCAGACGAAACATTGGAGAAAGTTGTCGACCGTGTGCTTAGATTGACTGATCTAGACCGCGATGGACAGATTAACTTTGTAGAAATGAAAATAGTGAACAGCGTGTCTTTAGACGGGATTCCGGGCTTATAAAAAAATAAAGAAGCTTTTTGACAGCGTCAGATTGAACGAATCAAATTTGAATTTTAAAAATTCGTGAAGAATCTCATCTAATCAATTGAATGTTTAATATTGTTTTTAAGTCAATAAAATCTGCGGATTCCTTTGTTAATGTTTTATTCATTTTATTCAAATGGTACTGAATAAACCCGAACCGAACCGACGGACACTATTACCACGGAGGTACTTAACTTATACTTGGTATCTAACTAAACTTGTTAAATAATAGACTTTTGTGCAGTAAACTTTCTCAATTTATTCATTAACTGGGTTGATTACTTATACATATTATAAAGAATCTGAACAGCGTGATTCAGAGTACATTTTTATAGCGACATCTATTATTATTTGTTAACATTATATATTATGTTCTATTTACAAATTATTCTTTATTATTTGAATTCAAATCATATTTGAATTCAAATTATATTTGACATTCCAAGTTTCTACATACTGCCAGCCAAAAGGCAAAGTTGATATTTGCCTTTTTCTAGCAAAAACATAACATAATATTAACAACTGGATACATTGAAATTTAAATTAAATAATTAATTGAAAACTAAATAAAATGTATCACAGAAACCACCAATTAATTGAACAAAACAACAACTTAAACTTTAAATTAAATACAATTCATATTCTTATTTATCTACTGATAAAAAACATAACTTTGATACAGGTCGTTTTATGGTTACAGATTTAGTCTTTAAAATAACGACTCTAATTATTTTATCATGTCCTAGATGAGTATCAATAATTCGACCATATAACCACTGACACGGAGATAACTTGTCCTCCTTTATAACTACTACATCTCCAATGGTAGGTTCCGAGTTATGAATTGTCCATCTGTACCAATATAAAAACTTGGTGAGATATTCCTGCGACCATTGTCATCAAAATTATTTTACTTCGTAGTTTTTCTTATCTTTATAAACCTTTCTAAATGTGCTGTTGTCCCCTTTTTATTTTTTATTTGTATTTTTATCAGGATAATTCAAAACAAACTCTTCAGGACTTTCAACAGCTTCATATTTTTCTTCAAATTCACCTCTCATATTCCATTTATCGTGCTTATTTTTTCTTTTTTGCTTTTCATTTAAATTAGCGTATCCATTCCTTTTCTTTGTTCGCTTAAACTTATTAAACACATATCTGTCATCTTTTACAATGTCTTCTTCGCTTGCAAAATTTTCTAGAACTCTATTTTCATTGTTATCATTTTTCCAGGAATGAGAACTCTGCTTGTCACCACGTTTTCCTTTTTTTCCTTTATTTTTATTTTCTTGTGCATGCTTTAACCACCTATCGTCATCAGTTGAATAGCGTTCATCATTAGCAAATTTGGGTTTTTCTTTAGTGTTGCCCTTATTAGATTTTTGATTAATTTTATTAGTTTTTTCTTTGGGTTCATAAAAAGACTTGTCATAGTCAGTCCCATAACGCTCTTCATTACGACGGTATTTTGGTTTGACTTCTGTCCAACTACCACCAATTGCATCCTGCTCCTTGCGATAGTTTTTATCTTTATCTAGTTTATTTTCTAAACACTTCATTCTTTTTTCTGCTATTGTTCTAGAATTTGTCAATTCAGGAGTCCCGTCCTTGAAAGGAAGACGTACAATATATTTGCCACTATTATTCCTCCACGTCGGCTCAACAAAGAGTTGTTCGCATCGGGTTTCTTCCTCCGTAAACATCTTTTCTTTGGGCTGCTGTATGTCAGATTCTAACTCCCAGAATCTTTTTAGCATTTCATCACCTTCTGCGCAGCAATGCATCACTTGGATTTGTGGAGAGGAATCGATTGTTGACTTTACCACTCCTGACAATATCCATCCAAGACTGGTGGCTTGTGCTACCAGTGTACAAGAAGAGTCCAATGACTCTTCTTTACTCCTTCTTGAAGTATCTGACTATATACTTCTGCGCCCAGCAGAAGGTCAATACGATTGGGTGTAAAGAAGTCTGGATCAGCCAATACCAAATTCTTAATTTCCTCCCATTCTAGTGTCTCCACTTTTCTTGTTGGAAGAAAAGAAGTTATATTTTTAATTACATATGCCTTCACCGGTATGACTATGTTAGCATCAATCCGGGACCTTATGTTGAAATGTACCATTGCTTTCGATACAATATTCTTGTTTCCTCCCAGGCCAGTTACTATATTCCTTGCCGACATCTTCCTCAATCCTAAGTACTGAACTGTTGATTCAGTAATGAAAGAAGACTGCGACCCTTGATCGAGCAGTGCCCGAAGATCATACGCTTCTCCGTTTCGGGACATGGCTTTTACAAGCGCAGTGGCGAGTAAGACCTGTTGCTTTATCTTGTCCTTCGAAAAACAAGAGACCAATTGCGTCGAGTTGGATGTGCTTGCTTCTGAAGCAGTTACAGTACATCCACTGGTTTCATTTTTATCTTCCTTAGAATCATACCTGTCATTGGAATGTAGTAATACGTGATGCTTTCGCTTGCATATACGACATTTTAAATTAGACCTACAATTTTTGGCCGAATGATTGGTACCCATACAGTTAAAACAAATATTATTTTGTAACGCAAAGTTGCGACGCAAGTCAATTGGTAAGTTACAAAAATCTTTACATAAAGACAATTTGTGATTAGATTTACAGTGTGGACAAACGACATCATTGACACTTTTAGTATGCAAAGACTTAGATGGTTGATTGTATCGCAAAGCCGGTTTGTTCGCTAAAAATTCAATGGCCCGAAACCGATTCGTCAAAAATTCTTTGAAATCATTATATGTGGGCAAATCATTTGTAATATTTGTTACATGAAATTCCCACTGTCGTCTTGTCTCTGCATCTAATTTTAGTGTCAGGATGTGTATTATCATAATATCCCAACTGGTTGTATCAATACCTATATTGTTCAGTGAAGCCAAGCAGTCGTTGGTTGTATTAATGAGTTCCTTTAAACCATTTGACGATTCAGACAACAAACTCTTTTGACTAAGCAACCGTTTTAAAACATGATGAGAAACATATCTTTTATTATTGTAACGTTCAGTCAACAATTCCCAACATCTGTCAAAATTAGATTCCTGTATAGGAATGTGTCTGATTAATTGTTCGGCTTCACCAACCAATAAACATTTAAGATAATGCAATTTTTGAACATTGCTTAACGTATTATTATTTTTTATAAGTGAACAAAATAAATCCTGGAATGAAGACCATTCAGAATAATCCCCAGAAAAGTTTGGAATATTAATTTTAGGCAATTTTATGTTACTTTGACTCGGGCTAATAATATTAGTTGACTTAGTTTGTTCACTTTGTATGTTAGATACCATAGAATATTTTTGCTTTAAATCACCTTTATATTCTATGAACAAATCTTCAGTTTTATCATATACTTCATCTTTATTGTAATTTGAAACTTTTAAATCTTTTGCAGAATATTTGGAGATTAATTCATAATGTCCTTCTGTGAACTTTAACCACAATGCATCAAGAGTCTTTAATCTCCCTTCAAGGTATTCCTTGGTAATTCTATCTTTTGGAGATTTTTTGAAAGCAGTATGACTTCTGTATATTCTTGATAACAACTCTAATTGTAAATTAATCAAATACTCCATTCTGATCAAAAAAGATTTCAAAGTTCAAACAATTACAAAGAAAACAAAATTTTAAATTTTAAAAAGTTATTCTAAGTTCAAATTGCAAATATAAATAAAACTTTAGTCGATAAAATTCAAAATAGGAAAAATTCACAAACACGAAAATGACAGTTTTAAAAATTCAAAAGTTCAAATTATAAGTTCAAGTTTAAAGTTCCACGTTCAAAAAAGTTTGGAGAAATTACTCACTGGTTTACTGCACTTCACCTTGCGTAAATGTCATGTACATTTACGTCACATCCCTTCCGTGGCCCAACGTTGCGGCACCTTTGCAACGTGTGGTCGGCAACTCTCCTGGTTGTTTATCCGTACCACTATCCGCGTCCGTCAGGTCGGCGGCCTGACAGTTTCCCCCACGCTTATTATACACTTTTCACTGTGGTGATGAGATTACACCCGCGTGACACTGCACTCGCGTGACACTCGCACGATGAGGATACTCCACTCGCGTGACACTCGCACGATGAGGATACTCCACTCGCGTGATACTCGCACGATGAGGATACTCCACTCGCGTGATACTCGCACGATGAGGATACTCCACTCGCGTGATACTCGCACGATGAGGATACTCCACTCGCGTGATACTCGCACGATGAGGATACTCCACTCGCGTGATACTCGCACGATGAGGATACTCCACTCGCGTGATACTCGCACGATGAGGATACTCCACTCGCGTGATACTCGCACGATGAGGATACTTCACTCGCGTGATACTCGCGCGATGAGGATACTCCACTCGCGTGATACTCGCACGATGAGGATACTCCACTCGCGTGATACTCGCACGATGAGGATACTCCACTCGCGTGATACTCGCACGATGAGGATACTTCACTCGCGTGATACTCGCGCGACGAGGATACTGTCGGAGACTTCGATTAATCGACCGAAGTCCCAAAAATAAACAGGACACGTTACACGGATCCGGTCTTAAACACCGAGTGCCGGCAAGAATCCACCTCGAAGGACCATGAATAAACCCGAACCGAACCGACGGACACTATTACCACGGAGGTACTTAACTTATACTTGGTATCTAACTAAACTTGTTAAATAATAGACTTTTGTGCAGTAAACTTTCTCAATTTATTCATTAACTGGGTTGATTACTTATACATATTATAAAGAATCTGAACAGCGTGATTCAGAGTACATTTTTATAGCGACATCTATTATTATTTGTTAACATTATATATTATGTTCTATTTACAAATTATTCTTTATTATTTGAATTCAAATCATATTTGAATTCAAATTATATTTGACATTCCAAGTTTCTACAGGTACTTAAAATAGACCTGACTTAGGCCATTCATCTATACTAATAATAAAGAGGAAAGATTTGATTGTTTGCATTGAATAGGCTCCAAAACTACCGAACCGATTTGAAAAATTCTTACACTGTTGGAAAGCTACACTATCCCCGAGTAACATAGGCTATATTATATTTTCAAAAAAATTAGGGATCCTTAATAAAACTCCAATAATGTAATCCAAGGTGTAAAAAATAAAACCGAAGCAAAGCGAGGGCGGTTACTCGTTTATATTAAAGTACGTTTCAAGCAAGTGTGCAGTTCGGGTTGTTCCTACTAGTTCTACTCGTTAGTCCAATCGTCAGACTAGTAGCCGTATGGAAGAAAGACAATGACCTAGTATGAAAACGAGACGATGATGCATTCGCACCACCCTTTTGAGTAGATTTATTTAAAAAAATATATTTATTTTGACAGTTGTATTAATTAAAAAAAAAATCCCACTCGTCCGACGATCGGAATAACAAGTAGAATTAGTGGGATGGGAACCACCATAATACTTATGTACTTAAAGGCTTTTCAGCGATGTTAAATAGTAACACACTAAAGTCAACTTCTCTATATATAGGTATGTAACATTTTGCTATGCACAAATATGAGCATGCACAAATAGGTAATTAAAGGAGAATGCCCATAGCCAGTACTCTTAAAAAAATAATTGTGTCACAATGATTTTTGGACAAAAAATTTAATTAAAATATTTCAAGTATTTTACCCTATTTCCTAAAAAATCCTTATTGGGAATAATTTTCTGAAATTAATAAGTAACTTTACTTCCGTTTTACAAAATAAAACCATTGGGCCATTTATGTTTGGATAAGGGCCAATCAGGAATCTTTTAAGATCCTTCGGGCCAATAGGTAGCATTGTTTCGATTATAATTATGATACAACAGTTATAGTATAATATATCCATGACAACAAACTAGATGACGTAAGGGGACTGTCAAATGAATTATTTTTTTTATAGAAAATTATTATAATCAGCCAGGAGTAATAGTGTTCTGTGATTATAATACATTACAAACTTCATGGTGTTTGGGGACTGTCAAATGAATTTGAAACTTAAAAGATCGACATTACATACGCAATCGACTTTAATATGCCCGCATAGTGTCCATATTACTGTGAGTTTACTATAACCTAAATACAAATTAGTTTTGTTTAAAATCTCTTATTTCCTAATATTATCATTGACTAAAGTTAGTATGTATAATTTATTAAGATAACATAATCAAATAAAGGTATTTTTATCAAGACACAAAAATGTTAAAGTCAGTACATTTCTCCATACTAAATGGGCATTCTCCTTTGCTTCAAAAAATCTCGCCATGTTGTTTTCGTGTTCCTTATTCCATTAATACTCCCTATTTAAAACTGAGGTGAGTGTGTCTATCCATTTATTCATTTAGATACTATTGTTACATTATACTAATGTACGAAATGAGCATTTCATAATGAGTTCCGCTATAACCTAACAGATGGCTCTTTAAACCACTTGCTTGAACTTCTGTACTCCCAATTTTAAATCGGAGGTGACTGTGTCACTTCATTTATTCATTTAGCTACTGTTCAATAGATGGCGTTAAATACTATTGTAAGAAATGAACATGAATAGTATCGCTTTTGCCTCACAGATGGCTCTTTAAACCACTTGCTTAAAACGATCGCATATTTTCATGAAAGCATTTATGTTGTAATGTTACATTTGTTGAGTACTTTGTATGAAAACCCTACTTGAAACTAGGGCACAACTTGTCTATGGTGAGTGTCTGTATTATATTAATAAATTAAATTTATTTATTATTACTAAGATAAATGTTATTATTATTACTCTTATTTACGTTAGCTTATCTCGAATTACTATGCCAATATTTTGACAAAAACTTCACCCTGGCTTGACCGCCAGCTTTAAAACTGTTTGAAGATTTATAGTAAACTAGCCTGTACTGTACTGAATATAAAACATAAGACTATAAAATGTCAGCAGTACCTAAATCACACTATTTACAAAAGTTTATAAAGAAACAGAAACATTAGATACAATAAATAAAAAATCGAAATGTGTTCTAGGACACATAGTAGAAGTGAAACTTCAACGGACAAAATTAATTATCATTATTAATAATTAATTTTAAATTATTGTTATTTATTTAATAATAATATTATAAATATATCGTCTACACGTTTCACTACTACGTTTCTCTTTAAAAACAAATGTTATAGCAACGTGAACTATTAAGTATTTAGCACATTTAATTGTTTATAAGAACTACATAATATTAGTTTATCTAATAAAACAAATTTAAAGTAGATATTTATAGGCACCATTGACGTCTAATATGTGACCCGTTAAACCATAATGTAATTTAAGTATCCTCAATACGCAAACACCTAAGTAATTGAAAAATATTTTATAATTTTCAGGCCAGATAGACAAAACAAATAATGTCTACCCAGATGAACAGCTCGAAATGCTTACAGACAAGGCTCTGAATTACACAGACTTCAACAATGACGGCTATGTAGATTACTTAGAATACAGGATTAATTTTTACAAAGCACGGGCCAAAGCTAACGAGGAAAAGAAAAAAGAAGAAAAGAAAAATTAAATCAAGTAATGCTCATTACTTAAAGTGGAGCAAACTTATTTCTAGACTTCATTTTTACTCAATACGTACAAGATGTATAGGATTGTATCTATATTTTTTAATGTAAATTTTTTTTATTTATAATAATTACTCTTTTTTCTCATTTTTTTCCAATTCGTATTGCTATAAGCCGCGCCATTAAAGAAACGAATCTAAAATGGGGGAAATTATCATTCCCCTCACTCGCACGCTAAAAACAGTAATAACTTACGAGTGAGGCGGAATGATAATTTCCCCCATTTTAGATTCGTTTCTTTAATGGCGCGGCTTATAACTTTACTTTGCTAACTTTACCCTTTCTTCTAACTTATTTATTGTATTTTCGTAAATACAAAAAAGTAAGAAGAGGGGGTAAAGTTAGGTAGTAAAAAAGATCAAAAAAAACATGAGAGGTGTCAAGGGACACCCGGATGGAACGAAGTTCCTTTCGATTTAAGTTTTGTTGTACAGCGCCATCTCTGTACAACTTTCTGAATCACGCTAGCGCCATGTATACATTATACAGAGCATACAGTACAGCGCCATGAGTTTTACAGAGATGGCGCTGTACTGTAAAACTCTCTGAATCACGCTAGCGTGATTCAGTCGAACCTCCTCGTCGCTCATGATGTCCTAGTACTTCATTAAAAATTTGTGTGAAGTTAAAATTCTTCACAAAAAAATAGCGTGATTCAGAAAGTTGTACAATACAGCGCCATCTCTGTAAAACTAACTGAATCACTTCAAAAAAAGTGTCGTCATTAACAAAATCAAAAAGTGTCGAAAATTTCCGTCTAGCCCCCTTTCACAACGCGCGATAAGGAACTTCGTTCCAAAAGGTGTAGCGATTTATAAATATGGATAAAGGTTACAACTATCCTATTTAAATAAATTAATACTTGAGGCAAATTATGAACAAGTTATAGTATAATATATTTTACTTATTGTATGAACAAAAATTGTACATATTTTTTTGCGGGATTAAAGTTTTTCTTACATAATTTTTTTGTTTTATTTATTGTTACATTTTTTTCTGTGTTATGTTTTAGTTAATTTTGTTTGTTTTGGTAATAGGAAATTTACATTGGTAAGCGATTTAAACATGACTTGGTTTTCGATAAAGACAAATAGGTAATAATTTATTTTGACACATTTTAATTGAGTAGCATCCTCATTAACGAAAAGAGAGAGTGAAAGTGAGTGTATCAGTTGAATGTTAATAATATGTTAATATGTTAATAATATGTTAATTTATTTTTATTTTTACTCTTGCCGCCAAATCATTGCGTACATACTGCCTGAAGGTTGACTGGGAGAGAATGCTTTTAGCATTAAGTCCGCCTTTGTCATCTGTACGTATGTATGGGGCATAAAGTTTTAAATAAATAAATAAATAAATAAATATGCATTGTAAATGTATTATAAAAAAACGTACGCTTTCAACTTAGCATTTATTTGGTCTGTTTTGGACTAATTAAAATTACTTTTAATCAATTTTATTTGCAGTTATTGCTATTCATCAACAGATGGCGGTAATATCTATATCAATAACCGTGATTAATTTTCAAATTAGTTATCAAATTATTTAATTATTTGGGTTTTCTTTTACTAACTTGATTAATTTCAGATTCTAACGGAACTGTAGTTGAAGCGCCTGTGGAATACAAAGACAAAGATTTTGAGGAGATCGTCAATGGCGCTCTCGAGCAAGCAGACAAGAATAACGATGGTTACATAGATTATGCGGAATACAGAGGTGTCAACTGAATATGTCAACTGTTAACTATCAAGTTAAACATTTTAATTTTACTAATAACATTTCGCACCTTTCGACACAATAAACTGTATTTAAGAGTATAATCTTTAATAAGTTATTTTTGGAGGGAAATAAAAAGACAAATGTGAAGTGCAGAAATATTTATTCTATTATTTTAATATCCACATTTTATAAATTCAACATATCAACAACAGATTACGAATAACAGTCATCATTTAATGAATAACAATTAAAAAAAATATTTCAGTACACAAGATTTGTATTGAACTATTTTTAATGACTACTGAAGCTGTAAGTAGGTAGAGCATTATATCGTCCTCGTATGAGTAGCTTAACTTAAACTTCACTTAATCTAAAATATATATCACAAAAAGCTATTTGACATTGTTTTCATACATCAGCGGACTTGCATATCTGCTACAGTAGTAAACTCGAGTAGCAACACTACTCAACGATAGATGGCGTTAAAATATATATTTATAAATCGTTTTGTTGAGCGTATGAAAAATTTTAAATAAATTTTACAATTGTATCACACCTTAAATAAACATACGTAGAAGATGTACAACAAAACTATTTATTATTAAATTAAAACGTTTATATAAACAAGAAGACTCGTAACGCCATCTGCCGTCGAATAGTCAAAGTCCATAAATGTTGCCATTATTTTTTCATGTTTTACCAATCTAATTTATTCTGCACCGCTTCCCGTAGCGGTATGCTATGTTCAGAGTAGAACTGTGAGAACCAAGATCGGAAAGCCCTGATGGATTTATCAGTTTTCACGTAAGCTGGAGAATTCACGTATTGTTTACTATTCCAAATTCTGACGTCACGCTGGAACTGAAAAAAAATACCCGTGTTAATTAATAAGAACAAGCTATAGCTAGCGTGATTCAGTCGAACCACCTCGTCGCTCATGATGTCCTAGTACTTCATTAAAAATTTGTGTGAAGTTAAAATTCTTCACAAAAATTTTAAATAAGTTACTAGGATATCACGAGCGACTAGGAGGTTCGACTAAATGCGACTGTGTTCAGTGAATACGTTCAGTCGAACCTCCTAGTCGCTCATGATGACCTAGTACTTCATTAAAAATTTGTGTAAAGTTAAAATTCTTCACAAAAAAAATAGCGTGATTCAGAAAGTTGTACAGTACAGCGCCATCTCTGTAAAACTAACTGAATCACTTCAAAAAAAGTGTCGTCATTCGCAAAATCAAAAAGTGTCGAAATTTTCCGTCTAGCCCCCTTTCACAACGCGCGATAAGGAACTTCGTTCCAAAAATGAGAGGTGTCAAGGGACACCCGGATGGAACGAAGTTCGTTTCGATTTAAGTATTGTTTTGTTGTGCAGCGCCATCTCTGTAAAACTCTCTGAATCACTTCAAAAAAAGTGTCGTCATTCGTAAGAATCAAAAAGTGTCGTCATTTTCCGTCTAGCCCCCTTTCACAACGCGCGATAAGGAACTTCGTTCCAAAATCCTTAAATTCCCTGCGGCATCACAAACAGCGTTATCATCATCGGACTTATTTTTACGTGGGGAAATCTTCATAGATGCCATTGGCTATACCGGACTCCTACCGGCTAAAACCACCACATGTGTGCTCCTCTACACCGTAGGTCAAGATGACGGGTACGTTCTCGCATTCTTCCGCGAGCCTGACAGCGCTGGTCCCTTTTGAAATCCCTTTCTCAGGATGGATCTGGAGCTTAACCATCCCTTTTCCACTACCAGGCAAGCGGCTCATACACCGCGCGCGCCTTCTCGAAGCCATAATCATCGGACCTAACCTAACAGTCCTCACCTGATGCGCCTCCCCAACAACAGTATAAGCGGCCAGCAGCGCGTTGTAGGCCGGCGAGTACAGCCGGTGCACCACTCGCTGCAGCAGCGGGCCCAGCGGCGTCACCGACTGCGTTATCATCATCGGACCGAGGACCGTGTCGAACGTTAGACGGACGTGTGCTGGGCCGATCTGGTGAAATGTTGCTGTTTTAGTATTCGTAACATACTTTTATTTCTAGTAAACTAGTGTTAGCCAACAATATGAATTCCAAATACGATTAGTATTTGAAATGTTTTATCAGGATGAGTATATTTTTTATATATGTATTTGTTTAAATATACAGGCTTTAAAGTAAGGCTTAACTGACGGAAGTAATTTGCAATACTTAGTAATATTATTATTATTTATTACTAATAAATAACCGCTCTTCGCATCGGTAAATCTATCAGTAAGTTTATACTGAAATAAATGTTTGGACAATATTCTTTAAATTGACATAACTTTTTTATTTGTGAACCGATTGAAACAAAACAAACACTAAATGTTAACCCAAGCTTATTACAATACATCAGTGAATACTGCATCTAAATCTGTTAAACTGTTCCTGAGAGTAGCCGGAACAAACGCAGTTCTAAAAATTCGGAAAAACTTCTAAAAATATTTTTTATCAATAAATCCCCAATTGCGATAGAAATAATAATAATAACACTACACACTCATAGCCCACACTAGAATCCCCTGTGTCGTGGGTGCCATGGACAACACACAAGACGAGGACACTTACACCCAGACCGAGAACAGAAATTCAAACTCATCATTCAAACCTCGCTGGGAATCGAAGAGGGCCCTTGACGCAGCAATCTTTCATGCGATGCGGTGTGGTCTATACATTGTAGGTTTCAAATTAGTATTCAGTTATTTGCTAATGCAAATAATAATATGATAGTTCTTCGTCACTTATCCGACATATTTAAAACAAAATGTTCCATACGCTCGGCTAAAAAACTTTGTGTGTAGTCACTTTTCCTTGTATTCTCTATTTCCGGTATGAACAAAAATTACATAAATAACACATCGTTAATACCCACAACCCAAAAACAAACATTTATCAGCCACATAAGTAAATGTTTACCACAGGAATCAAATCCGGGACCCCTTGCTTCGCAGACAATTACAGTTCCAACTAGGCTAGACCATTTTAAATATTGTGAATCATATCGTCTGTAAACTTTCTCTTTCAATAACATCTATACTCAAAACAAATACCTGGTGAGCGACCACCTTCATAGGAAACACATTGTACTTCATGATAATGTATTTCTGTACGATGGTCATCATAGCCGTGTGCTGCTCGTTCCCCGGCGACCATTCCGCCGACCAGTGGTGGCTTCCTGGAAACATTAATGTTTATTAAAGTTTTCATCTCTTATTTACAATTAGTAAAATTACTCCTCACTTCGCTTTAAATGTATGTATCTTTAAACTAACATAACTTTTTTGTTTATTAACTAATGGAAATAAAACGAACATATTATATTAACCGAAGTTATAATATATCTTTGAAAACTGCATGTAAATCTGTTCGGCTAGATTATGTTGATGACATTGATATTGAAATTCTGATATTTCTGTTCAAGGTACTAATTCCGACACCTGCAAATAAAAGTGAATTTTTTTTGACCCAAGGGGGAGATTGTAACTTGAATTTTTTTTAGATGTTAACCCATAATTTTATGGTCAACAGGAGCATGGACTCCTGTTCCCTACTCCTGGTTCCCTACTTGTTTATCTAAAATGCGTTGGTAATGCCTTTAGAATTATTTTTATCTTTACGCAATGATCATTTATCATTAATGAACGTCTATCAGCAGTTAATACATATAAAACATGAAAAGCAATTTAAACTTGCCTACAATATGACTCAGGAAGGTATATTTGCTGCCGACGTCAGTCAACACGGACGTCGTATGTACGGCGTTCAGATGCGCAACATCAGCACCGTTTTCCGGGATCTCCTATAGAAAGAATTAAAAATATCTGTTGCATCTATTTAAAACACTTCACTGACAAATCGCACTATAAAGACTATAATACATGTCAAATTTTAATAAACATTAAAAAAGCAGATAGGGAAACATTCTTGTATGAAATAGGGTAGGTCGAAACAAAAATAGACGGATAAGCCAAATACAAATATCATAATAATGGTCATATTGTATCCCAGTTTACTCTATTACAGATAAGTGTTGCCCTATCTGATTTAATTTTTTTAAATTTTTTATTAAAATTTGATATGTCTTCACATTTACCCGACGCTCTATACCCAAGAATCCTGACCTGTATATGAGCGCTGACAAGAAACTCATTGCGGCCCCTGTACCCCCACGTCTTGAGCTGCGGGGCCTCTGCCACCGTCCACAGCGGCGCGCGGCCCTCCGCGTCGTACCACACCCACACCGACCGGTCCACTTCCATCGCGGGCCAGGTCTTGATGGATATACCTTTTGGAACTGGTGAACAAATAAAAATAATTATTTCCTGCGGGACTGGCAATAAAAAGTTAACGTCATGTTTTTTGGTTAACGATAAGAATCTTTAAAAAAATGTTAGGAATAAGTTATTTTAAATAAAGCAAGCGTAAGTCACATAATAAATAAAGATGTTAAGTTGTAAAATAATATCTTTATTCAGTATGACGTGTTATAATTATGTAGATAATAAACACTTGTGCAATTCACTGCTGTGATAAATATTTTTAAAAATATGTTGGCAAAAATGAATTTTTACAACATACTAGTATAATAGTTTTAATAACCAAATAAAACAATTAAGATAAATTCTCAATAAATGAATTCCTCACCATGTTCAATTCCCGGGACACTGACTAAATTCCCATTTTCACCAAACTTCCACTGGTGGAAGGGACACTCTATGCAGTTGCCGCAAACTGTCCCGCCGATGGCTAAATTAGCCCCCAAATGGGGACAATACGCGTCCACTATTCTGGCAACACCGTCTTCGCCGCGATACACGCAGAAATTGTATCCTGGAACATTAAAAATTACCAAAAATAAATAAATAAGGGGACATAACCAAAACCACGTGCCTCATTTAGGGGGGGAGGGGGGTCTTCAAAACACCACGATTGGTCACAGAGGGGAGGGGGGGGGAGGTTTAGGTTTTTGTCACGTAGTCAATATTTTAGCAACCATTGCGCCACAAAGTCGTCAAATATAAGCAAAATTATTATTTTTTAACTTTGTTTTTGCAAAAAAGTATTGAAAACCGTATTTATCAATTACCACGTGAAAACTAGGGGGGGGGGGGTGTCTTCTTATATACTACGGATGGTCATGAAGGGGGGAGAGGGGGGTAAAAAGTTGGAAAAAATAGGTTACGTGGTTTTGGTATGTTCCCTAATCATGTAAGCCTGTCCTTTTAAAAACCAACAAATAAATAGTTAATATTGTGTTCCAACTTTAATAAAATTAAATCATTATTATTATTGTGCCATCTAGTATTGATTTTAATATTAATTTATCTTGACAATTCCGTCTTATTACTTGACTTGATAATTTTAAGGCTTCCATTAGCGAAGGTTACACGTACAAGCATGATTATCAATCAATAATCATTATAGTTTTTTTCATAATGATTGCATTTGTAGCCTAGCTGAATGACAATTTACACGATTTGCTTGATTTCTGAATTCCAAAATGACAGTGTATTAAACTTCAATTACTAAATATACCGCCATACAGTCAAAGATTAATGTAATACAGCCATAGTCAAATTAGAGAACTGAACATACCATATACTTATATCGTATAATATTACCAATTAATGATCGTGTATTATTCCGATATTTTCTTACCACCTTCCGTAGGTTTTCGTATTTCTGGTAATTTATTTTAAGTACGATTTTAATTAGATATGCAAGAAGAGGATCACCTTTTTTGTTATTCTAACGGTTTTCATTAAATTGGTTAACTCCTTTTTTTATCAAAATTACAATAAATTGTTTATTAATTTCTCAGACCTACAATCAATTAATTGTACGTGTAACCTTCGTCATTTTATCTTTATGTTTTTCTAAAAAGTCATAACTTAACATTTGATCTATTTATTGAATGCTACTCAACACTAGATGACGTTGACACTAATTTTGGAATCACTTCGTCACCTTTCAATAATGACTTTAAAGGTTCATGTAATTTATTTTTAGTAAATGCTACTCATCACTAGATGGCGCTAAAACTAATTCTTCTTACCTAAGGCATCGACTGGAATCACTCCACCGACTTTCAAATCACTGCTTTCAACCAACGCAAACCAGCCGTTAGGGTATGGAGGAGGTAGTTTGTTGCCAATCTTCCGAGCACTCTGGACTCTACTGATGTGGTTTGCACGATCCGGTCCCGGTGGAATATGATCAAATCCTACGTCAGTTAATTCCTAAAAAAATACTTTTTATATCAAATTATTATGAAAATTGGATTTGATAAATCACAAAAAAAAATATTTATCTAAAAATAGTATTTATGCAATGAAAAAGCAATATGATTACGTGTCTAGATGTAGTACCTAGATGTAAATTCCGCCAACTTGCGTAAAAAATATAGATAGGGTAAAATACCCAACGACTGTCACCCTAAGCGACCCCATCTAAAATTTTTGTAATTTTAATGTTGTCTTCTATGTGATATTTCTTTTTCTTTAAAATATAATATTTATTTATCAAGGAGAAGATTAATATGCGCAATGAAGATTAATATGATATAAGATTAATATATATAAAGGGCGCAAAACCAATTATTCATTTTCTCCTGAATGTAATTCGAACAAAACGAAGTATTCCAATGCAGAATTAGTAAATGTCCCCTCATGTGAGATGGCCCTCTTTCTACTCTATCCTCCATGATCAAATCGCAAATGTCGCACACATTGCAATCAATCAATCATCAATCAATCATTCATTCGTTGGAAAAGGTAATTTTTTTGTGCATTTTTTAAATTACTGACACGAGATTTGGATGAAGTTCGATTAGCCTACGATACGATAATTTATTATTTATTATTGTATTATTCTGATCGGTTCAGATAACTATGTATCTACAAGTATTTATTATTTCTGACGTAGGTATCCCGTTTAAATAGAACATTATAATATTACAGACACAGACTTGAAAAAAGAAAATACAGATAATTTTGCACTATGATTTAGGTACATTTTTGTCTATGAGTTTTATGACTCACGAAACTTACCTTAAAATAGTAAATTGGGCTCCAGTAACTCTTATACACAGCATATAAAACTAGGCTTAACATCACAGATATCAAAATATAATTTAAATTCCTATACACAAACTCTATAATAAAACGTAGCAAAGATAAAACTAAATTTAAAATGAACAATAACATTTCTTCAAAATCTGCTTTGTGAATATCGTAGCATTGTTTGTGGACAGAAATTTTGGCGCCATCTTCATTGAACGACTCCATTTTTCCCGCCAATTTTTACGTCATCTGAAAAAAAAATGTTCAGTGTTCTATTAATCGTAAGTATAATTAATTAATTATAGTCGTAAGTATTGGGACGGCTTAGAAAACTAACTTCAACTCCACGCCGGCTGTCGTAAAAGGCGACTTAATCCGTCCCGCTGGTGGTAGGGCCTTTCGCTTCGGATGCATTACATTCGTAATCATTGAAGTATAATGTCATAGAACAGACATCTCGAACAAAATGTGTGTCCCGCCCGCGAGGTTCCATTTTCAAAATTGAGTCCCCGTTCTCCTTTCAAAATGGAACGAATCCATTGAAGATTGAAACCACGTGGCGCCAATGCATTGGGACATAGGGTAAAAGCCGGATACTTGCCTCAATGGGATACTTGCCCCGGTTTCGAATACACTATGTTAGGGATGTTGGTGACATAAACACTTTACTACAATAAGAAGTGCTCCTCCCGCAGGCCATGTAAGACGTGAGAGTAGATACATGGTGTTCGCGGTGTCAGTTCTATACGCTAGTAATAATACTTCAATGGTAATAGGTATTAATTTTAACATAATAGAGTATAACTCTTTATTGTACACACCAAATAGGTTAGTACATTAGAAGTAGGTATTAGAACAATATAAATAACATGTAATACAAAAGGCGGTCTTATCGCTATAGAGTGATCTCTTCCAGACTTTTGGGCAGAGGACATTAGAAATCAGTGTGAAAAGGGTAGGGTGCACAGACAATACCTATATTAAATAAGATAAACTACTTAAATAATAATTACACATTACTTACATACTTTACATACAAGGAATAGGAATTTTAATAGTTAATTCATTAAAGTATTATTATATTACAGAACCGACATCACGAACAAAATATGTGTCACGCGGGAGGTTCTATTTTCAAAATTGAGCCCCGGTTCTCCTTTCAAAATCGAACGAATCAATTTAAAATTGAAGCCCATATTCTATCTTTCTTGGCCGGCAACGCATCAGTGTTCAATTTGGTGTCGCTTACTATCAGGTGAATCGTTAGGTACATAGAATTTTGATATTATGAAGTTTTTTTTAATGGAAATAGCCGGCAAACGAGCTGACGATCCACCTGATGGTAAGTGGCTATCGTCGCCCATGGACATCAACAACACGAAAGGCATCACTGATGCGTTTAAATAAGAAGACCCTTTTAAACCCTTTAATACCCTTCATGCTTTTTATAGACCCGTTTAGGACGCATAAAGATGAAAACCATAAAAAATATTTATCAATTACAATATACATATAAACTGCCAAATTGTTTCTACGCGGAACTGTATCATTCTGATATTTTGAAAATCTGCTAATAACTTCTCCGTAAGGCTCCTTAATGACCCTTTTAAGACCCCATAAAGACGTCTCATATTATGTTAGAGTACGCGGATGACCGAGCTTTGCTCGGTTTAGTGTTGCTTAACAACGCCATTTACTGAAGTAGCTTTACTATTGCTACTTGCCAATAGATGTCAGGAAGAGTATATTGTAGAAGTTTATCATTGCCTGAAAACACCGATATAACGACATTTTCTAAAAATGAATCCAGCTAGATCGATTTATCGCCCCCGAAACCCCCTATATACTAAATTTCATGAAAATCGTTGGAGCCGATTCCGAGATTCCAATTATATATATATATATACAAGAATTGCTCGTTTAAAGGTATTAGACAATGGAATACACAATCATTTAAAACTGTAAGCTAAAAAAGACTCACCTACAGAAAATACACTTAACCACCAAATAAATAAGGCAATAACATTGAAATAGCAGAATTACAATAATGATTAATGTTTCCAAGAATCGAAGCCACATTTCGTGGTATAGCCGTGAAACGCGTGTAATATGAGAGGTTTCTAATTTCATTTGATAAATGTGTTATTACATTTCCTTATTCAGATTTCAACCTTGTATAAATTTTGGTGTCAGCTGTAAATTATAATAAAATAGGCTATTTTGTAGGTAATTGTAAACAGGTAGAATTGTTGATTTTGTTAATAAGTGACCGAATTTAGCGATGTGGCGTTCGGAAGTGTATCTATTTTTAACCGACTTCAAAAAAGGAGGAGGTATTCAATTCGACTGTATTTATTTATTTATTTTTATGTTTGTTACCTCTGAACTTTCGACTGGGTGAACCGATTTTGATGATTCTTTTTTCAATCGAAATTGGTGCTTGTCATGTAGTCCTACTTAAATTTTAGCGAGATATGACAATGGTGAAAAAACCATATAAGTCTTAAATTTTCATTAAGTATGTGCGCGACAAATGGACGAATAACTCAATATCACGCCAGCCGATTTCGATGATTCTTTTTTATTGGAAAGGATGTACTTCATTTGAAGTCGTTTTTTTTTGTTAAAATTTAAGTAACTTTTATAGTTTTGGTAGATTTAATAAATTAAATTCCTTCTCCCTCTCCGGAACAATTCCATCATAATGATTTTTGCATAACTTAAACCGTTTAACCGCACGCAACGGAAGCTCTCAAAAAGGAATAATTTTTCCCGTTTTTGCAACATTTTCCATTGATGCTTCGCTCATATTGGTCGCAACGTGATGTTATAAAGTCTAAAGCCTTCCTCGATAAATGAACTATCCAACACAAAAGTAATTTTTCAACTCAAACCAAATCAAATTAAGTCCACCTTTTGTACCACTTAGTTATAAGGGTATAATAAAGTGTAAATAAATAAATAAATAAATAAATAAATCAAGTAGTTCCTGAGATTAATGCGTTTAAACTAACAAACAAACTCTTCAGCTTTATAATATTAGTATAGATTAGAAAAAGTTATTTTTTTCATAACACGCCAAAAATTATAATTAGTTATAAGTATAAATTCAATTGATTAAGTATCTTATAAATATAATTACTTAGTCCATGGTTTAAAAAACAAATTTTAGTGGTTTTTAATTAAGTCATTTTGCACGACGAAAATTCTCTCTAATATAAATTTCATGCCACCCGAAGTCTTTCGACATGGCTTAACGATTGCTTACGGTAACTACCGTGACCAACGGCTTTACGTGCCCTCTGAAGGACGGAACTCGGAAGTGCTCAAGAAAATTTGGACACTAGCGGTCACCTATCCAACTACTAACCGCGTCCACTGCTGCTTTGTCGAACACTTAAATCACAGAACATCTAATAATTAGTAGATGTTCTGTGACTTAAATCGACACAAGCCGCTGGGCTGAGCGCTTCCAATAAAATAAGTGTTAGCTTCAGTAAATTATCCTATAGGTACATACTATATACTCTATACTCATTACTCTATGGTACTCTATGGTTTAAGAAAAACCAAATCAAGATACATACATATCATAAATTTAAATTCATAAAATTCTAAATTGTCTAAAATGTTGTAACTTAGCCTATGCACGATTACCTACTCTATGGTTTAAAAAAGAAACTTACCGAATTAATTATCTATGTCATCTTGCGCAAATCTTGAACTTTTCATGCGTCTGTTCTCTTCACGGGATTTCTGTTTACTGGGCCGAGGCAATACTCCTGTTTTTTACTTATATATCCCAACGACCGATTGTAAATTGAAATCTGAACATTTAAATTACAGATTCTATTTTTCCTTACCAGCGTGGATGCAAGCAATTTTTTTGATATTTTTTGTTTTTTCCGTTGGCTTAAGTTACGCTGCATAAGTTATGCTCATGTTGATTCTAGATTTTATAAGCAGACTTCTATGTATAGTACAGACTGCTCAAAAATTATAATTAAAAGCGCGGCAAAGCGCGGGAGTTTGACATCTGTCAGCGGTTTGGTTATACTGTTCTTATGTTATTCATGAATGAGTAAGCGAGATAGTAAACGACTTAGGCTTATGATATTATACGTAGGAGTGGTTGAGATGGTAACATCTTGTCATCATCTCTTCCGATACAAACGTCTGTAACGGTGGTACCTCGCTGGTCAAACCGAAAGAGAGTCTACCACCCACCAAATTTAATTTATTTTCTTACTATTTATTAGGGATCATTTACTTTAATTAATCTTAAATGAAAAAAAAACCGACAGTTTTATTTACACTAAACATAAGAACACTCTCGATTAAGTCACCTTTCAGACAAAAAAACTAGATCAAAATCGATTCATCCATTTGAGAGCTACCACAGACAGACATACAGATCTACAGTTATACAGACACTTCAAACTTATAACATCCCTCTGCTTACGTTGGGGGTTAAAAAATCTACCACGCGCAATGTAGGCTTTCGTAGTTGAAATTTTATCGACTACTAGCTGTGCCCGCGGTTTCACCCGCGTTAATTTATGGAAAAAACTAACTACTACAATATATGATGATATACATGCAGCCTTCCTCGATAAATGGACTATCAAACACAAAAATAATTTTTCAATTCGAACCAGTAGTTCCTGAGATTAGCGCGTTCAACCAAACAAACTCTTCAGCTTTTTATATTAGTATAGATTACTCATTAACTACTTACGTTAACATAGCCGTGATAGCTTTCCTTGTAAATTCATCACATAATCTATCTTGAGAATTTTTCCACTTGTCCAACTCCAACCAACTCTCATAAAGCTGGCTACATGATCAAGTATACTTGTCAAGTTTGCAGCTGACTTGACGCGGCATCCAGTAAACTTGACGGTGTATGGCCACGGTATGGCTATCTGGCCATATAGCTATCTCATGCACACTGGATGCCGCGTCAAGTCAAACTGCAAACTTAACAAGTAAACTTGATCGTGTATGGCCAGCTTAGCTCTTTGTCCCCTCTCATAAGAGGTTCCTAGGATACCTACTTTAAAATGAAAATATCCAGCAAACGAGCTGACGATCCATTTAATGGTAAGAGGCTATCGTCGTCCATGGACATTAGCAACACCAAAGGCATCACTGATGTGTTGCCGGCCAAGAAAGACAGAAGAAAAAGAAAGAAGGAACTGGTTCTCAAGCCCCCAGCCGGAACACGACGAGTCGTTTGGCGGCTGACTCATGCTCGAGGGTGGTAGCTATCCAGGCGAACCCCATGGAGAAATAATAATAGTAATAATGGTATTAATTATGAATTAAAATCAATATTACCAATATAATCCCTCGAGGGTCATACCAGCTGCACCAGCGGGCCGTATTCAGTCGCCTCTTACGACACCCATCCAGCGTGGGATTGGGGTTAGTATTCTAAGCCGCCCCAATACGGTAGTATACTACCTTACCGTATAAACGTACATCCTCAGAAACAAAATTTCATAATATTATTTACCTACTTAGTAGGAAAATTAGTAGTAACTGCTACTAAGGTAAAGCAAGGGTAAGAAAATAAAACTTACCCTAAGGGTTATTTTTCCTCGTTAATTACATACTTAGTGTTAGTCAATATGATAGAAGCGATTGTAGATTACTAGAGTTATAATAATGATTTTTTGATCTGTTATAATTTCACATGTACGAGTCGGATTTGCTTAGGGGGTTCCGTATCGTAAATATAAAAATAATCGATTAACTTTACACTGAATGTATAAAAATTTGTGAAAACCTAATATTAAAAAAAATTTGTAACTTGATAGATTCAAAACCACTTTATATTTTGTTATAGTCACTTGTGGATGAAAACATCGTGAGAAAACTGGACACCGGTTCTCCATAAAGTTCTCAAAGGTGTGTGAAATCTACCAATCTGCACTTGGCCAGCGTGGTAGACTATGGCCTGTACCCCTCACATTGTGAGAGGAGACCCCGAGCCCAGCAGTGGGACAATTATGGGTTGTTGGTTGCTATAAGTAGTCACATTTGTTTTACCTAATCACAGAAATGGCTTAACCGATCTGGATACTGACCGACGACTCTGTAGCCTGGTTGGTAGCGATCCTGTCTGCGAAGCGAGGGGTCCCGGGTTTGATTCTCGGCCGGGGCAGATATTTATGTGACAGATAAATATTTTGTACTCGGGTCAAAAACTACTGCGGTATAACTAGTGTTTAAGCATTTATTTATTTCACTGTTGTAATTAGTAGGGATACCATCGAGTTCTCGCTTTATATCATTTGGTTCAATTATAAAAATTAAAGGGGGGGGGGGGTTATGGGGATGGGGATGAATTTACTGAATTCCGCAAATATCGACTATATTCGCGGAATTCACTGGGGTATCAAACAAAAGGGTTTGATTTGTATATTATAAAAATTGGCCATTTGAAGAACATACTATTTTCGGGAGTGGTTTCACTTCTCACTTGTGCCGGCATGGACATAAAATAAAAATTTAAAAATAAATTCTTAATAACTTTTATTACATGTGCGGTGCACTAAAAAATTATAAAAAGCGTGTAATTATATTCCCTTATACAACCTACAAAACAAATACGTAATATAATATTCAAAGCTGTGTCAACAGAAAAACCTTTAATATTTTCACATAATTTAATATCTTTGCATTTTATAAATGTATAGATATTAATTAGGTATTATAAATAGGAAGGCCTTTTATGTGTGTCTAAGGCCTTCTGTCCACGTAGACGCACGTCGTACGCACGTTATCGTCAATAGAGAGGTTGACTGGTTTAAGAATTCAATTTTATTTTATAGATATAACTTTAATATTCAGTAAATAAGTATTATAATAATAAAAATGTTCAATTTAAAAACTAAATTGACAAATAAAAATCATTATCTTTCCCACCAAAAACGTCACGTGACGTCACTAACCTATATTCAATACGAGCAGTCATTGATTATTGTTGAATTTGCTTTTAAAATACGAACAATGATGTCATAAATTCAAAATGGCGTTTGAGGTCACGTGACAGTGAGTACTGTTTTTGACATTTTAAATTACATAGTTATATTTAATTAATTGTGATTGATTTCGATAAAAGAATAATATTATAGGTTTTTAAATGTTTCCCTTAATACTTTAAACATAAATTTATATAGTAATTTACAGTTAGTGTCAACATCCCTATTGTCGCTTACTTGCAAACGTAGAGTGCGATAAGTAAGTCTGCATTTCGTGCACTTACCACTGAAATACTATTACTAGCGTATAGAACAAACACCCCGAACACCATGTATGGCCCAATGCATTGGCGCCAAGTGGCTCAATCTTCAATGGATTCGTTCCATTTTGAAAGGAGAACCGGGGTTCAATTTTGAAAATGGAACCTCCCGAACGGGACATACATTTTGTTCGAGATGTCTGTTCTATGTCATTATACTTCAATGGCACTTACTGCTTGTATAATGCTGGTAGCATTGACATAAGATTTTACAAATTAAAAATGTTATTTAAAACGCAATGTATTATAATAATATTATCTATTATCATACGTATTGACATATCTTTGATGAACGTGACTTACCCTATTATTATCTCCCTATACTTGGTAAACATTCATTTCAATCAATGACATTAATTTCAATGCTAACAACATCACAGCGAAATGCAGACTTATTCATTTATTTATTTATTCCATAATTTTACAACTAAAATGACAGGAGTGTCCTTAATGCGTTAGTTATTTGATCATACGTTCACCTAGTATCTAATCTATGGATGACCCAACTCAGAGTCACTAACGTTTACTTAAATCG
This sequence comes from Thymelicus lineola, assembly GCA_963932265.1. Classification (NCBI taxonomy): domain Eukaryota; kingdom Metazoa; phylum Arthropoda; class Insecta; order Lepidoptera; family Hesperiidae; genus Thymelicus; species Thymelicus lineola. The sequence continues at coordinate 2,582,620 of OZ010708.1, forward strand.
CTCCTTAGTAAAGAATCATCATACAAATTCTGTACTAAGGAACGATTTAAGTAACCGTTAGTGACTCTAAGTTGGGCCGATAGTGTTTTCTACTCACTCTATTATAGTACCTAAAGTGTAAAAAAATAATTAGTAGTAAACAGAAAGTGGTTCTGGCATTATATTTATCTTTAAATTCTTTTCCTTTTGTTTCTGCTTTATTACCCGACTGCTAAGGAAGGGTTATGTTTTCTGCGGGTATCTTGTATGTATGTGTGTAATATCTTTTATTACCATATCTTCCAAACCGCTGGACCAATTTATATAATTAAGATATAGTTAGATGTGTCTTGACAGCCTAAGTGACAGATAAGTGAAATTAAAAAAACCAAATATGGTGGCTGTGGGATGCCATTATATAATACAATACAATACAAATACTCTTTATTTGTACACCAGAAACAAATACATAGCAATAAAACAAGGTACGGTATACAAAAGGCGACCTTATCGCTAAAGCAGCGATCTCTTCCAGGCAACCCAACAGAAGAGGATAAGAAAGAAAGAAAAAGGGTAGCGGCATTATTTGAAGTATCAAAAATAAAAATAAATCTCATACTGCAATATGGGTATCAAGTTAAAGATCTATTTAAAACCATTTGAGGTTTTTTTTTAATTTTTATTTAAATAACTTATTACGTTAACAAGACACTGTAAGATAATTTTCCAAAATAAGACTCGCATAAAAACGAACTTATAGATTGACTTCCAACTACATATTTCTACATCTACTCAACTACAGTTCGGTGTAGAAAAGCATGTAATACAAGCTCTACATTTGACTTACATTTAATTATGAGGGGGTGAAAAGTGGCTCCAAATGGTTCGTGTAATATTACACACGGTGATACTCGCCAGTTCTGTTAGCTTGAACATGGCTTGACACGCTACCGCGTATTTAGATTAGGAATATAGTCGAATCGTAAATCCACTGGACCAAAAATTGAAGTATTATTAACGTATGGAACCGACACCGCGAACACCATGCATGTTCAATGCATTGGCGCCACATGGCTTCAATCTTCCCTGGATTCGTTTGATTTTGAAAGGAGAACGGAGGCTCAATTTTGAAAATCGAACTTCCCGGGCGGGACACGCATTTTGTTCGAGATGTCGAGATGTCTGTTCTATGACATTATACTTCAATGGACCAAATTGACATTTACATTGCAATCAGTTTTTGACGAAAAATGAATAATGTTTTGACAAATCGATTCTGATGTGAACCATTTGTTAAGATTTGGACCATGTAGTTATTTTTTAGGGGCCAAAAAGTCACTTACTACTACTACAGCAATATTATTTCACAAAGTGATATTATCTTCTGTCAGTGACATTATTTGGTGCAGTGGATTAGTGATTTGACTTTAGGTATGACGCATAGATATAAGTTTTTTTTTTAAATTTTTTTATGGAAATGGCAAACGAGCTGACGATCCACCTGATGGTTAGTGGCTATCGTCGTCCATGAACATCAGCAACACCAAAGGCATCACTGATACGTTGCCGGCCAAGAAAGAGAGAAGAAAATGAAAAAAAGAACTGTCTCTCAAGCCCCCAGCCGGAACACGACGAGTCGTTTGGCGGCTGACTCATGCTCAAGGGTGGTAGCTGTCTAGGCGCACCCCATGGAGAAATAATAATAGTATTAACAAATAAAATTAATATTACCAATATAATTCCTTGAGGAGCCCTACCACCAGCGGGCCGGATTTAGTCGCCTCTTACGACAGCCATCCAGCGTGGGATTGGGGTTAGTATTCTAAGCTACCTCAATACGGCTAAACGTTTCGTTTTTGCGTTACATCGCTATATTTTCCACTGTATTGATTATAAAACCTTCGTGTCAACAATATTCAGGACGGTACAGTTAGGTTGATAGAATTGTTTTGTTTAAATCAGCGAATAAATGAATTTCATGCTAATGTCAGATTTTGACACTGTTTTCGACCGTTACTAACGGCTGGCGCCATATTGGATCCGTGTTCGGATACTCGGACTAACACTATTGTAATTTATTAGAATAGTTTATTGTATTTTTTTTGAGTAGTGCCTTAATTTTTTTCCAAAATATGGGGTTTTCATAGTTAAAGCTTACACAGCCAGTCCTTATAGAAAGTTATTAGAGTTAGGTCTTCATAAGATCTGATAAGTTCCAAAATTTAGAAAGTTTTGGTTGTTTGTGCAAAACTGCAAATTTTATAATAGTTTGCATATAATTTGATCATTGCCAGTAAGGCTACGATTCATTTTAATCAGCTAAAGCAGTAGATTTTTAACACCGGAATGCCAAGGCCCAAAATTGGCTGCCTTCTTTCAACTGTCTAGGCTTCAGGGAATGTCCTATTAATGTGATCTCAAGTATAACCGGGCAAGTTTTTACACGCTTTATATTAGCTTCACCTCTATGTTTATTTGTTTGTTTGTAACTTCTCTTTGGACTTGATTTTGACCCACTTCAAACGGTCAAATTTCTTTCAAACTTCGTAGACTTACTGAGGACCGATGACAATTCAATATTTGAAGAAAAAAATAAAGAAAAACCTAACTACACACTTTGATTAGCTTTAAACGGTCAGATTTCTTTGGAACTTCGTAGACTTATCGAGGATTAATGACAATGCAATATTTAAAAAAAAGAAAGAAAGAAAGAGAAACCTAATTACACGCTTTAATTAGCTTTAAATGGTCAGATTTCTTTCAAACTTCGTAGACTTATCGAGGACCGATGATAATTAAATATTTAAAGATTTCATTTCAAAAAATAAACTAAAAAATTAAAAAAGAAATAATAGTTTAAAAAAAACTAAAAAACACGCCTTTATTGAAAATCCAACTTAAAAAAAATTGAAAATAAACTTGAATTAAGAATCGTGTAATTGTAATAAGAGCGTGGGGTGCTTTTTAAGATATTATCAAAATGATAATCCTTCTACTCATTGACACCATGCACCCCACGCTTTTATTACAATTACACGATTCTTAATTCAAGTTTATTTTCAATTTTTTTTTGTAGTTGGATTTTTTATAAAAGCGTGTTTTTTAGTTTTATTTTTAACTATTATTTATTTTTTAAAATGACGATAGAAAAAGTTGTTATAAAGAGAAAGAAGTGAGTCTTCGGGAAGTTATCGAGTAATTATCTTTGACAGGAGAAATTATCTGAGGACAAGGATTTAAAAATGTAAGTTCTATCTTAAAAATACTTGTCGAAGAAATGCGGTTGCAAGTCATCAGGGTTACTTTGTAATTCTAAATGCCACAATAGCTCTCCGTGCTTCTTTCCTTGTTTTCTTTTAAAATACATTTGATTGTCTTTTTTCAATTTATTTATTTATTTTTATTTTATTCAGGATAACAACAGCGTTAATTACTATACAATTTACAAACTTACTTAACGTATGCCAATTACAGTTATCCACATGTTACTTATAACGTAAAGCTAGGTACAATAATAATACGCAAAAAGCGAAGTGAAATAATAAACATATTAACAAGTAATATGGAATACTATATATAAAAATATGGAATGCTATACGTGTTATCTATACTTAATATTATAAAGAGGAAAGATTTGATTGTTTGCATTGAACAGGCTCCGAAACTACTGAACCGATTTGAAAAATTCTTTCACTGTTGGGAAGCTACACTATCCCCGGGTGACATAGGCTATATTATATATATATTTTTTACTATTTTTCCCAAAGCAAAGTGAGGGCGATTTCCTAGTAATTATATAAGTATAAATAAATACATATTATTGAGAAAGACATACAATTATAAATATTATGATATAGATAAATCATAGAGTAAATAAATAGTAATAAATAAAATAAAATAAAATAAATAGAGGTGCAATAAATAAATAAAAGATGTACGTAAATATAGTTCATCATATTCCGCGTACCACAGAATAGGTTACTTACAAACCATGTAAATTCAGTCAACAGGGGCTGCGTTCAAAATGCATGCATGCACTCTGTTTCTACAGTTGATTCCTAAACGCTAATTAAGTTTCTACGTCATCTGGAAATGGGTTAAAGTTTTGATCTATAGGTCAGTCAGTGATAAAAATGACGATTTTTGGGCGTTAATATCTAAATAACCGTTTGAGGTGTGTTTATTTAGAGCACACAAGTATGTTGGAAGTCTTAATAAATGAGCCAAATTAGACAGCTTTAAGTGGAATAGTTTCCGATTTATGAGGGGGTGAAAAGTGGCTTCAAATGGTTTGCAGTGTAATATTACACACGGTGCTGCTCGCCAGTTCTGTTAGCTTGAACTTGGCTTGACACACTACCGCGTGTCTATATTAATAGGATAAATAGTGATTCAGTTACGTAATGTTACATAACAGTTACCTACGTGTATGTTTTTTGAATCGTCAGGAAATAATTTATTGTGCAGGAAATATGTTTAAATGAAATGTTTTTATTCATTATTATAGACTACTTTACTTACTACAAATGTTTTTATTTAACAATTTTTATTTAACACAATATATATTGTATATACATACTTATATACAGAGGTGTCGGTTACGGTAACAGTGTCGCGAGATCAATGGTTTTTTCCCATCTCAGAAGTTTTCACTCTAAAAACAAAGTAAGAACTGACTCTCAAGCTGCCAGTTGGAACACAACGAGTCGTTTAGAGCGTAGAAGCTAGCCATGTGGAATGGAACCCACGGAGAAATACTGATGCTAATAATGGTATTCATAACCTATCAAAATCAATATTGCCAATTAAATCCCTCTGAGGATTGGGTTAATATTCTAAGCCGCCCCAATACTGCTAAAATACATATTTTTTATTGTAAACAGTAAATTAAAATGATCCATATTTAATCTGTGGTAGTATCCGAACGCAGCCGCCATTTTACCCTGGATACAATATGCATGAGTAATCTACGTCATTTGTTGAATTATTCACCCTGAGCTTGGTAGGCGAGGAGACGATTATTGCAAAGGAGAATACAATAACTATATTTGAAAAGGATTTTGTATTTTGATGCGCACAAGATGTATTCGGTCCACTGAAGTACCTATAAAGTACCAGAACAGACATCGCAAACAAAATTGATGTTGCGCCAGAAGGTTCTATTTTCAAAATAGAGCCCTTTTCTTTTCCAAATCGACTGAATTCACTGAGAACTGTAACCAACCGGCAAAAGTCTATTGCGCAAATATCATGTCGGTGTCGGTTCTATACGCTAGTAATAATTAATACTTCAATGATTCGGCCATAATTTTTAACCGACTTCAAAAAAAGGAGGAGGTTCTCAATTCGACTGTATTTTTTTTATGTTTGTTACCTCAGAACTTTGGACTGGGTGAACCGATTTGGATGATTTTTTTAAATTGAAAGCTGGTGCTTGTCGCGTAGTCCCACATTGAGCGAGATCTGACAATGGTATCCATGTCAAAAGTACAATGTACTTCATTTGAATTCGGTTAATTTTTTGTTAAAATGTTAGATTATTCAGGTTATCATATCTAACTATTCGATTCCTTTCCGTTTTGACTAGTGAACCGTATCTAAAATTTTAACAAAAAAAACCGACTTCAAATAAAGTAACATCCTTTCCAATAACAATAAGTTTCGTAATTATAAGCAAATTACGAAACCTTTACGATTGCCCGCTTTGCCCGAGGGGGGCCAAAGCGGGCACCCGTTTAGGGTAAATCGGGCATGGGTAAATTTCATTAATAGAATACAAAAAGGCAAGGCATAGCAACAATTCTTCCTTCATTGTAAATGAAATTAACAAAACAAAAAAAAACTTTCGATCTAGGAAATGGAGAATAGAGGTCAAGCAAGAGAAAAGTTAAGTTATTAATTTCTATTATAAAATATTTATTATTAACTGAATTTATATTATTACATAATAGGCGGGGGAAGCGGGTATGTGATCGTTTTGCCCTGCCCACTTTACCTTTTTCGACACTTGAATGCAAACAAAATTTAATCTCAAAATGTTGAGACATGTGGCGTTATAATACAACCATTTATGGCTAAATAACCATTGATGACAGTACCGGTGACGCTCGATATACAGGCCGAGCAAATCTTTCTCGGGTGCAGATTGAGGAGAAGAGGATAAAACTTGTGTCTGAAGTCGAGGCATCTCTGGAGCGGGTCTCGGAATGGGGCAGACTAAATTTAGTCCAGTTCAACCCCGAGAAGACACAAGTTTGCGCGTTAACCGCTAAAAAAACCCATTTGTCATAGCACCACAGTTCCAAAACATTCCTCTAAACATCTCTAAAAGCATTGGGATCCTTGGTGTCGACATTTCGAGTGAAGTTCAGTTTCGGGACCACTTGGTTAGCAAGGCCAAACTGGCCGCAAAGAAATTGGGATTGCTCTATAGAGCTAAGCAGTACTTCATGCCTAAGCACAGGTTGATGCTCTATAAGGCGCAAATTCGACCACACATGGAGTACTGCTCCCACCTTTGGGCCGGAGCCCCAGCTGGCCAAGTGGATCCGTTCAATCGAATTTAACGGCGAGCTATTCGTCTTGTCGACGATCCCAAGCTTACAGACGGATTAGAATCTATTGAGTTGAGGAGAGATGTAGGCTCTCTCTGTGTATTCTACCGTCTGTACAATGGGGAATGTTTTGAAGAACTGTTTGGCTTAATACCTGCAGTTGATTTTCGTCACCGCACATCACGTACCAGGTTTCACCAACACTACCTGGATACCTGGCGTTCGTCCACAGTCCGGTTCTCACGTCATTTTCTACCTCGCACGTGTAAACTGTGGAACAAGCTACCTGCATCGGTGTTCCCTCCAGGCTATGACATGGGGTCCTTCAAGAGGCGGGTCTATCGTCATCTTCTTGGCCGGCAACGCGTTGATGACGCCCCTGGTGTCGCTAATGTCCATGGGCGGCGGTGATCACTTACCATCAGGTGACCCGTCTGCTCGTTTGCCTGCTTAAATCATAAAAAAAATAAAATAAAATAACCAATAAGTATTGATTATGGCACTGAAAACACCAAAAAAGAGAGGACCATTTGATTGAAGTACTTACTATTAGCGTATAGAACCGACACCGCGAACACCGTGTATGTCCCAAATGGTCCCAAAGCATTGGCGCTACGTGGCTTCAATCTTCAATGGATTCGTTCGATTTCGAAAGGAGAACCGGGGCTCAATTTTGAAAATCGAACCTCCCGACGGGATAAGTACACATTTTGTTCGAGGTGTCTGTTCTATGTCATGATACTTCAATGGACACATCATATTTTTTAAAAACCCGCCTAAAACAGTTTTTGACACAACTAGTAATAGTGGAATCGCAGGTGACCTGGATGAATGACTAGAGGTCTGTGGACCTCGGGGACTATGGTCACCAGATCAGGGTGTGCGTTTTAAAAAAAACCAGGCAAGTTCGTGTCAGGCCACGCGTAATGTAGGGTTCCGAAGTAGTAAGTTTATCGACTATTACTCATTAACTACTAATGCTAACACATCCGTGATAGTTTTCCTTGTAAATTCATCATATAACCTATTTTTGAGAATTGCTTCTCTTTTCCAACTCCAATCGTTTAGCCAGCAGGGGTTGGGGACATTTGACTCTAATCAAAATTAGCACTTTGAAGCCAAATATTTCGCAAACGGACCCCTAGTGCCAAAAATAGTCTATGAAGACCCATAGTATTTTTGGAAGACCTATTCAACGATACCCCACACTATAGGGTATGCGACGAATAAAAAATCATCCTTACTGTACCTATAGGGTTGCCACATGGCCAAACTGAGGTAAATGGACAAAACTTCAAAAAGTTGGGATTTGTCGGGGCAAAATTTTTTTTTGGAAATAGCCGGCAAACGGGCTTACGACGAGAAATAACGGCTAGAGCTCGTGCGGCGAAAAACGCGTCCTGTTGAGTATTTCATCGAGTGAATTGTCGGGACAGTTGGTATTTTGTTAGGACTGGACATTATGTAAAATATCGGGACAATCCCGACGAATCTCGACGATCTGGCAACCCTACCTGTAGGGGAGGTACCCTGAAAAAAATGTTTTTCAATATTTTATGATTTTGGAGTTTTAATAAATATGTCTATTTATGCCAAATTATAGCTTTCTAGCACAAGGGTTCTCGGCGCTTTGCTTCGGACAGACGGACGGATGTACAAACGGACGGACGGACATAGGGACGGACTGATGGACGGACAGACGAAGGGACGGACATGACGAAACTAACAGGGTTTCGATTTTACTTCGGAACCCTAAAAAGAGGCAAACGAGCTGGAATCTGATGATAAAGAGCTATAGTCCCCTATGGATATCAGCAACACTAAAGGCATCATTGATGCGTTGTCAAGAGACAAGAGAGAAAAAAAAAGTATGAAAGCACTGATTTGAAAGCCCCCACCTGGAACATGACGAGTCGTTTGACTGACTGTAGAAGGAGAGTCATCTCATACGAGGGGATAGTTGAAAAAGAGTCCAGCGGTTTACTGATAATAGAGGTTCCAATAATGGCTATTCCAGAATGGCGCTAGTGTCTGAGAAATAGCGATATGAACATAGCTGTTGTAGACGGAGTGAAGTTTGCTGAGTTATGCCACCCGTAATGAATGGCGCTAGTGTCTGAGAAATAGATATTCGAATATAGCTGTTGTAGACCGCAAACCAGCGCCAACCGTTATTGGCGTTGTGACGGACACTTTTCATACAAAGAGATGGCCCTCCTTCTACTCCATCCTCCATGCTACTCAGTCGGAAACATATTAATACCAGATGTAATATTGATGACAAATAGATACCTACACCAGGTGACTGATACAATATTCTATATTTAAAAGTTTTTTGCCATGTTTTCGCACAGAGACAACTTATTCAAATCACTTGAATTTTGACTGCCAGAAGCAAAGACTACATAAATATTCGAACGGTTTTTTCACGAGTATACGTCGCAGAAGGTCATTTCTGATTACATATTTATCTTTTAAATGTTTCCGTGTAGGGATGTGCCGGTGATTGAAGTGATTTCATCAAAAGGACAACTCAGTTGGTCTACGCAGTCCACGGGCAATAAACGAGATCGCAAATAGAGCTTTTGTTGTTCTTTTCCTTTTTACCCGACTGCCACAAAGGGTTATAGTTTTGTCACGTCCATCCGTCCATCCGTCTGTCCGAAGCAAAGCGACATACCCTTATTGCTAGAAAGCTGTAATTTGGCATAGATATACATATTTATTAAAAGTCTACAATCGTAGAATAAAATATTGAAAAATATTTTTTTGGCCTCATGTTACATAAGAGGATAAATTTTTTATTCGTCGCGAACCCTATATTTGTGGGGTATCGTTAAAAAGATCCTTTAAAAACATTATGGATCTTCTAAGACTACTTTTGGAATTAAGGGTCCGTTTGCGAAATATTTGGCTTTAAAGTGCTAATTTTTATTAGAATCAAGTGTCCCTCTGTCCCTGCTGGCTAAACGGTTGGAGTTGGACAAGTGAAAAAATCTCAAAAATAGGTTATACGATGAATTTACAAGGAAAACTATCCCGGTTATGTTAGCATAAGTAGTTAATGAGTAATAGTCGATAAACTTACTACTTCGGAACCCTACATTACGCGTGGCCTGATACGCACTTGCCTGGTTTTATATTATACCTTTAATGTACTAATGTTATGTTAAAGTATGTTAGGATGTGTGGATGTTTGTTACTCTGCGCGCAAAAACTACTTACCTAACGGATTTTCATGATTCCAGATAATGTTTTACCTGTCACAAACCCACACACACACACACACACACACGCACGCACAGATCTTTATTAAAATTTGTGTTCTTTCCTTCTGTTAAATTTAAAACTAAAAATTTCTTAACGTCTGCATTTATTGAAAGAAAGAAAAAGCATTTATTCGAAGGAGCAAAGCACAAACAATAAAATCTAAGAGTCTCACTCCCTTATTCACAAAAACAAGCAAAGATAAAGGAATTTTTAGTCTTTTACCTATGAAAACGACAAAACGTATGAAAATACATCCATCACCCATAAAAAAAAAATTAACCTTTTACGAATAAGGCCATAAGACCCCTAATCTTAAAAAAAAAAGAAAAAACAGTAACAAATGATGTCTGCGCTGCAGCAAGTCCTTCGAAATGGTCCAGACTCGGCTTAAGTCGTACGAGACGACACCTGTTATTGTACCTACATAATTTTTGGTTATTGAACATATTGTACATCATTGAAAGTACTGGGACTGGGAACACAGGTCCAACACGTAGAGGCCCCTTTGAGACTGTTCAGTATTATTATTGTGTGGTACACGGGGCGGAAATCATCTTCCATTGCACAATTTGATACATTTGAAAATGATCTCCGCCATGTGCACAGGAACTATTTAAAAATACAAATCTACGCTGTTAATTAGGCTATTGGGGTGTAATTTCGAGGGACTGGTTCATGGGTTATGGGAAACTATGGGCACCTGCTATTCAGATTGAACAAAAACTGAAAATAAGGCAGGTGGTGACTCGCTTTTCACTAGATGGGCCTCCGTAAAGCGGCGTACGCCTAGGGGCAACATTGGTATAGAGAGGTGCGGCCAGTGTTGCCAATTTAGCCCTTTCGGGGCTAGATCTAGCCCTTTTTACGGGTTTTCAGCCTCTCAAATAATTTTTTAGCACCTAACCCAATTTCTAGCCCCAAAATCATTTTCCGCCATCTTGAAAAAAGGGATAAATTCAGGTTTTCCACTAACTTTTTGATGCAATCGATCGAAAAAACCAATTTAGGTAACTAGTAAAAGATATCGAAAAAATTACCATTATCATACTTGTCGAGCATCTGACGACATTTTTTTTTTCGCCCTCACCTCTGTTAATTAAGCAAAAGCCCCTATTTTCAATGTATTGGACGAATCTAGTCCTTTTTAAAACTGTGTTTAGCCCGAAAACCTGATACCGAGTTGGCAACACTGTGTGCGGCACCGATTTCACCATCTAGGGGAGATTCAACCCCTATGAGCGGGTTTCCTCGTTATTACGCCATTAGACACTTCCACCCCCGAGCATATAGCTCTAGCGACTCCACTCTGGCCGGCCGGTTAAGCACAGAGGTGGGGGCCTGTTCCTCGATCCTCATTTGAAGATAAGAAAAGGTGGGACCCTAAGAAGCACTCGAGTCCATGGTTTTGCTACAAGCTGCCCTGTGAGCTTATTATTAGATACCTCTAACCCAACCGATTTGAAAAATTCTTTTACTGTTGGGAAGCTATACTATCCCCGGGTGACATAGGCTATATTATACAATTTTTTTTTTTTTTTTTTTTACTATTTTTCCCGAAGCGAAGCGAGGGCGATTTCCTAGTATTATATAAATATAATATGCGACTATATTTTTAAGTCTTATTTTCAAGCCGTGTAATAATTTTATTATTTATTTTTAACTTTCAATATTTTTATTTTTCAAACGTATACTGTTCAGGCCCACCGTGACACCACTCGCGGGCCTCGCGGAAGACCAGCGCTGGTTGTCCTTGTATAACCAGCATAACGCTGAGCGAGACCCGTTTCAGATTAAATGCTATAATAATATAAGTACTTTAGGCTAACTATATCAGATGTTATTACTTGTAACTGTATTTAGTCTGAATAAAAATATTTTCTTTCTTTTCTTTCTTTCTTTCTTTCTTTCTTTCTATACTAAATTTCATAAAAATCTGTACAGTACCTAGTTTTTGCGTGAAACAGTAATAAAATTTTAACAAAAATATAACCGACTTCAAATGAAGTACATCCAATAAAAAAAGAATCGTCGAAATCAGTTGGATATTGAGTTATTCGTCCATTTATCACGCACATACTTAATGCAAATTTAAGACTTATATGCTTTTGACATGGATGCCATTGTCAGATCTCGCTTAAATTTATGTGGGACCACACGACAAGCACCAGCTTTCGATTAAAAAAAGAATCATCAAAATCGGTTCACCCAGTCTAAAGTTCTGAGGTAACAAACATAAAAAAATACAGTCGAATTAAGAACCTCCTTTTTTGGAAGTCGGTTAAAAATATCTAAACTGCGTCACAAACAATAGACTATGAATAACACTAATAGGATACTTCTCATCCCGGAAAACGAGGACAATATTTATCAAAACGACAAGTCCCAACCCTAGCTAGATTTTTTTAGGAAATTTGGCGTCTGTGAATAAATTGGGTCATCTCAGGTCACGTTAAATCACAATTCGCTTCCGGCGGTGAAAAATGGTTTATCGAATAACAATAACAATTTGAACGCGCGACCCAAAAATTGAAAATCAATGGCCACTTATACTAAAAAAATCAATTTTTTTACATTTCTTGGTTTAAAATTTGAATTTAATGAAACAATATGGCTTATCTTGCTATGATATGTGATAACGTCAGTGTCTCCAAGTGTCATAGCTTTAGCCATTATTGCCCGACTGTAGCTGGCCATACACAATCAAGTGTACTTGTTAAGTTTTCAGTTTGACTTGATGCGGCATCCAGTTTCCATGAGATAGCTATATGACCAGATAGCTATACCGTGGTCATACACCGTCAAGTTTACTGGATGCCGCGTCAAGTCCGTTGCAAACTTGACAAGTATACTTGATCGTGTAGCCAGCTTCCCGCGTATCTTGTATGTACTATGTATGTACTATGTATGTATGTATGTGTGTATGTATCTTATGTAATATTCTTTATTACCTCATATCTTTCAAATCGGTGAAGCAATTTATATAATTAAGATATCATTAGATTCATCTTGATAACCCAAGTGTTCTTAGAGGTGACGTTAAAAAAACAAAGATGGTGGCTGTGAGATGCCATTGTAGGTAGGTACTTCATACCTATCAAAAAAAAACGTTAAAAAAAACATAAGGATTTCAAAAAAGTTTATCATGATAGGTTTTTGAAAGGGTTTTTGTTTTTTAAATTTATTCAAGTTTTCATAATAAAACTGTATTTTATTCTTATCTATCTATCTATACTATAATAAAACTCAAAGTATCTGTCTGTCTGTTTGTCTGTCCGGGCATCACAAAAAAACCCTTGATCGGATTTCGATGAAAATTGGTAAAGTTGTTACTGATACCCTGGGTCATATGTTAGACAACTTTTCAACCCGGAAAATTCAAAGGCTTCCCGGGAAAACAGGACAAAAGTTTGTATGGAATATTTCTAAAACATCAACAGATTTGCTTCCAATTTGCAATAAAGGTTCCTTACTTAAATTAATAGAATATATAATATTTTTCAGGTTTTGAAAATTTTGTACTAAAAAAAGATATATACATACTGTAATACGTATGTGAATATTGTTTATTTTTCAAAACCCCTTCCTGGAGGAATCCTTTGTGATTGTGTCGTAGATTTCAGTATATAAATTGCTAAATATAAGTACCTACTTCAATATAAATTCGCCATTCTTTAAATTTTTTATGCAAGAGGTACAAATAAGTTAAAATATAATTTCCGTCTACGAAGCTGTGGGCAATGATGTTTAAATAAATATAGATACGTTATGCCCTTACAAATCAACCGAAAAATCTGTTCCGATGTCCGCAAAGCACGCTTTATTGCTTTATCGCACGTCTTTATCGCTCTCGCGTCAAAACTACATCGCTATCTCTTTCTTCACCTGAATATGAGTTCCCAGTTGGGAACTTTTTGAGTCACACAACGCGCGCGCTTATGACATATCTGCCTCTTTTTAATATATAATATCATTGGCTGTGGGCAACAGCTGATCGTAAGATAAAAGTCGTTAACACTAGATTTACAGATGGTGATTATATACCTATTTTTACTGAAGTGAGCCAATGTGACTCATATAAGAAAATGGAAGTTTTTGAAGTGAAACTTCTTTAGAATCGTTGTGATTTCAAACCGGATGCAACGGAAAAAAACGACAGGTAAGAGACACAAATACAGATGAAGCCAGGAAAGAATGAGACAGAAATATTCGTCAGTTAAAATAAATAAAAACGACATCGCGACAGTAAAAATGCTAAGTTGTATTCATAGATGGCGCGAGGAACAAGGTAGAAGATTCGATTTATTGCTTTTTCACCTCATTATTTTGAAACCAAAATTTTGGAAAGTTTCACTTCTACCACGTGTGAATTGCACACATTTTAATTTTTTTGCAAAGAAAATAGTTCCAAATCAATTTAAATGAAACGTTTAGTATAAAAAAATTCATGGATTTTTTTTATAAACTTTATTTTTGAAACACATTTTCCGCAAACATTTCTATTACATTTAGCACAATGTTGTACATCTGTTTCTTTTGCATGGTTGTTGAACTTGACAATTTTTTTAACTAGTGTTAAGCCATGTCGGGGGCGTTTGGGTGGCATGTACATACCTAAACTAGCAGTAACTTACGATTGTATACGCGCAATGATATTATATATTAAAAAGAGGCAGATATGTCATAAGCGCGCGCGTTGTGTGACTCAAAAAGTTCCCAATTGGGAACTCTTATTCAGGTGAAGAAAGAGATAGCGATGAAGTTTTGACGCGAGAGCGATAAAGACGTGCGATAAAGGAATAAAGCGTGCCTTGCGGACATCGGAACCGATTTTTCCGTTGATTTGTAAGGGCATAACGTATCTATATATTTAAACATCATTGTATACGCGTGAAGGAAATTGCCGGAATTTTGTTACGGAAATGCAATTAAGGCTTCTTGAAATTATAAATCCTTTTCTATCGTATCCTAGAAATTCATCAATTCCTGAAAATAGTTTTTATATATTATCATCTCTCAGTTTTTCTCTATCTCAAATTACATTTAAGGAATGCAGCTTAAAAGCGGAAATATAAATCCTGGTTATTTCCTATCTTGTGAGAGTTAAAAAATCCTATTACTGTTTTTATCTTTTTCTCTCACACATACTCCCCACATTATCCCTCTTTCTCCCCCCATATTATCTCTTCATCTCCACCCACAAACTCTCCCTTATTCTCTCTCTCACACACCCACACAACAAATACGTAAAACGTAACAACTATACCTAACACCTATTACAGTACATAAATACCCCACGTGTTGAGAAACAAATGAGATAATAGCCCCGTGCTCTGTGTCCTAATTCCATGATCCACTTTCTATGGAGGTCATAGGAATCTATTTACTAAACAAAGGAATTAAGGCATTCGCATTGCCTTACGTCTTTGTCATTTATCCCAACTATTAATCCTTCTATGGTATACTCGTAGTTGTTGTTCGCGCCTAATCAACACATGGCCGAATATACCTAAGAAGAAAAAATATTTAATTTAAAATTCATCAAGACTGTTCGGAGAAATAGTGCAGTTATTGAAGCATTATTGCTCCGAATTTTTTTACTGTGAACCGATTTGCGTGAAATTTTGGAATTAGGTTCATCTTACCCTTAAATTCAAAATGATTTAAACTCCGCACTCACCCTGGGGGTGGTTGCCACCCCTTCTCGGGGGTGGACATTTTTTTTTCAAAATAACCTCGGATATCGATAGAAGGGCTAATTTTAAGCAAAAAATCACCTATAAAGTTTTTCGAAAAATCCAATACTTTTCAAGTTATTGGCAATTGAAAAATCGCAATTTTTTCACGTTTTTCATCGGTCTTTTGCAAATATCTCCAAAAATATATGTTTTATCGAAAATTTTATAAGAACCAAAATTGTAGCAGATAAAAAAACGAACAATTTAGTTTTTTTTAAATCATTCTAAGTGCAATATTAAGCTAGATATTGAAGATCAAAGCCGTTTTTTATTTTGTCTGAAATTTAATCTATGTGTTCAATGCCATCTAGCGGCGAACAGATGCATTTTATGCATTCTGCCATAAAGAAAGTTTTTGTAGTGCTTGAAATAAGCTTTAAAATGAGGACTGTTAAAGGTCTTTTGCACGTAAAATAAGTGAGCTGTATTGAAAATAAGAAGACCATTTAATATTTTTTCTTTTAAATCAATGGGTTTCATAAGTGCCATTTCCGCCAAAATGAAAATTAATCGTATTCCGCCTAGAAATAACTTTATTATGAAGAGTTTGATAGATTGTATCAGTTTGGCTGCTTCAGGACACATATTTTTTAAAAAAATCAAGATTAAAAAAAAAGAAAAAATTTCAAATTTACAAAAAAAAACACCTTTTTTTCATAATATCTCAAAAATGACGATAGATACGTAAAAAAGTGTAGGGATGAAAAATTTAGGTATTTTTCTGACGAACAATTTGTTTTTTTTTTTATTTCTGTCAAACAAAACTTGACGGAGATATGATTGTTTAAAGAGCGCGCGGCAGCGCAATCACAGTCTCTCTTAAGCCCTTTAACCCTTCACCGTTTTAAAAAAAGGTTTTTACTATATATTGCAATGACGGATGTTGTAGCTCTGTTAATTACCTTTAAAATGGTTTGTTATAAATTGTGATAGCATGAAAATTGAAGGAGTTATGGTCCAAAAACTTATCATATTTTTTTCTACTTAGTTACTGAAAATTTCGGAGTGTGAATATTTGGGGCAATGTGAAAGTACGCAGTATAATAGAGACCCAAAACTATTGTAACGTGTATATATATACATAATATGGTTCTTACATGTATATATAACACATTTGAGTGAAGGGGCCAACGAAAAAGCCAGGTGATCAGCTGTGCGTGCTCCGTTTATTCGTTTTAATATGACCAGTAAGTTTTTAAATATGTAATCATATATATTTACTGTTTTAATTTAGGGGTAGTTTTAAGGGTAGCAAAGTTGAAGATTATGATAATCACTTTCGAGAGTGTAGAATAATATTTAAATCCTTTTCATTTAATCAAAAAAAATTTTTTAACAATTTTTTATCAAGGGGTTGTTTTTAAGGGTTGAAAGGGGGTTAAAAATTTGACTATTATTATAGAGAACAATATAATACTTACTCTATACTTACATCTTTTTATGACATACCAAAGTAATTTTTTGTGATTTTTTTAATTTAGGGGTTGTTAGCAAGGGTTGTAAGAATTTCAAGGGGTTGAAAATGATTTTAATATGAGGTAATTGTGTTAGAAAACACTTTACAATTTCAAAACTTACTATTACACATGTTTTCTAGCGATAAAATGGCTCAATGTAAATTTTTCCATTAAGGGGTTGTTTACACCCCTTAAAAATAATTTGCGGAGTTCAGATTATTTTCACTTTTGAAGTTAAGGGTTAGATAAGCCTAATTCCAAAATTTCATGCAAATCGGTTCACAGTAAAAAAATTCGGAGGTAACACCGTATTTTTCGCTTCAATGACTGCACTAAAAACAAAAGAAGATCATAACATCTCGATACAAAATTGAACACGCATCATTTTTCTATAAGCAGATTTCTTCTCTAATATGTATTTTTATAAATTAATCTGTAATTTACTAT
Source organism: Thymelicus lineola (assembly GCA_963932265.1). Lineage (NCBI taxonomy): Eukaryota > Metazoa > Arthropoda > Insecta > Lepidoptera > Hesperiidae > Thymelicus > Thymelicus lineola. The sequence continues at coordinate 2,600,062 of OZ010708.1, forward strand.
GTTGAGTACATCGTTGGCAAGAATACTTTATTTCATTTAAAATACCCAACATTGTTCATTATTACTTTTATCAACATTCTGAGCTACTTATTTTTTCTTTTTAGTTTTTTACATACTAGGTTTTTTTTTACTTATATTTATAATCAGTCGCCTTGTCTGCTCGTTTTTCATGTACCAATGATATTATAAGTAAAAAAGAGGTAGATATATCACTAGCGCGCCGAAGATGAAAATCGTAAGAGCGGTCAATTGACCTCTGTCTGCTCGTAGTCGCTCTGTAAATACAAGACGATATGCACGCTTTTGTTGTCAGAAGTGCTTGAGATTTGACATACAACTTTTGAGATCTAAATGGGAGCCAAGTTCTGTGTAGAAAAGCCTTAAATTTTAGTCACAAGAACATGTAATTCAAGCTCTATATTTGACCAGGATAATATTATTTGCTAACTAATCCAAATCATAGCTATGTTAGTTGACATGCTTAAATAATCACGCTCTCAGCAACCCGAATGACGTTTAACAATGACAGTTGATTACATTGAAGTATTAAGCGCGTATAGAACCGATACCACGAACACCATGTATGACTGTATGTCCCAATGCATTGGCGCCACGTGGCTTCAATCTTCAATGGATTCGTTCCATTTTGAAAGGAGAACGGGGGCTCAATTTTGAAAATGGAACCTCCCGGCGCCGCGGCGGGACACACATTTTGTTCGAGATGTCTGTTCTATGACATTATACTTCAATGGTTGAATACTTAATTTTCAGCTTTACAAAAAACCGGCGGCTTTGATAATCTTAAACTAACAGTCAATTGTCTCACAAATTGTGTAACAAATACTTCCCGAAAACTCTAGTCGTCCCCGAAAACAAAACATATTACGCAGTGACCAAAACTAGGCCAAAAAACAAGTTCGATTCTCAGAATCGATTTGGAACGATCGCCGTTTCCGAGAAATCAACTGAACACAAATCACCTGTTACTTGGTTTTTTGAAAATTGAACAGTTTAGGTTCTGTGGGCAAATATAAAATGGCGGATATCACTTTGTGTTTTATAAATATTTTTAACCGACTTCAAAAATAGGAGGAGGTTCTCAATTCGACTGTATTTTTTTATGTTTGTTACCTCAGAACTTTGGACTGGGTGAACCGATTTGGATGATTTTTGTTGTAATCGAAAGCTGGTGCTTGTCGTGTGGTCCCACATTTTGAGCGAGATCTGACAATGGCATCCATGTCAAAAGCATATAAGTCTTAAATTTGCATTAAGTTTGTACGCGATAAATGGACGAATAACTCTATATCACGCCAACCGATTTCGATAATTCTTTTTTTTAACCGACTTCAAAAAAAGGAGGAGGTTCTCAATTCGACTGTATTTTTTTATGTTTGTTACCTCAGAACTTTGGACTGGGTGCACCGATTTTGATGATTCTTAATTTAATCGAAAGCTGGTGCTTGCCGTGTGGTCTCACATAAATTTGAGCGAGATCTGACAATGGCATCCATGTCAAAAGCATATAAGTCTTAAAGGAGATACCCAATTTTCGGCCTCGAACCATATGTAATCTGTGCTAGAACATCGGACTAGACAAGAGTAAACTATATACCAAAAAAATCGTCTTATTTATAAGATAAACATATTTAAATCTTAGCTTCAGCTGCTCTTGCCAAATGAACTAAATAATGCAAAAAAGGTTTCACAGTATTTACCTCATTACATACGATTTTATAATCGATTGAATCGATTGATATTGATCGATTGATGGAACATAATAATATATTTTATGTATTATTTATTGATTATAATTATAATATTAATTTATTTTTTACATATTTTCGTATTCCATATAAATCAAAACTATGTAATATATTATAATTACCATTTAATCGTTACGCTAATTTTATTAAATTACATTTCGAATATACATCGATTGATCGATTGACAACAAAGATGATGTAATCCCTAATAATGTCATTTTGGTAACCATAGTATTTATAAATAACACCACTGTATTGTCATATTTGTCATCCATCTTTAATCTTTCTACGCGTGTTTTGTATATTTTTACTATCAAATATTTTCAGCGTATTTGGAGTCCTATTTACTATTGAAACTCATCGACACGCACACAGTGATTTTAATTTTCTATTGTATTCGCTTTCGTACTTGTGTTTTGGTGAATGTGTTTCACAGTTTCGCTACAATTTCTTGCAAACCAATACTGTATGAATATGGACTCCTTAATCGCCTGTTTTCTGACTGACAAAGGTTCAGAATAAGTCCTGAACACTGGATAACGTACCCTATACATCTTTAGAAGATTAGGAAGTTGCTGTGGCCATACTTACAATGAGTATATTATGGTATCTTGATTGGGCAAGGTACCAACGAAATATAGCGCCTCCTGCACAACTACACGAAATATTAATATATTATAATAATAACTAATAAAATCTCTTGAAATATGCAATAGCTTTTATTATACAACCTTTTTATGACATTCGTTTTGGGTGAAAACCATTGAAGTAGTAAATAGTATAATAGACACCCGCCAACTTAGTTTTAGTCATTAAACTCGTAGTTTAAGTGTTAGTATTTGTGAAAAACGTTTGTGTGTTGGTGTTTGGTTTATAGTAAGTGTAACATACATATTAAATAGCACTGTGACACGAGTATGACATAATCATAACCTATAATTAAGGTGATTCATTCTAGGATTTCCTTAGTTGGCCATTGCTGGCAGCCGTGAAAATGGGAGAAATTGAACCTTTTGCAATAATCTAATTAACAGCCAATTTCCAGTCTTGTCTACTTAGGCCTGAGTTTCTATGGAAACTGGGGTTCCCCTTTGCATTAAGTTTGTACGCGATAAATGGACCACTCCACCACCACCACCTATGTGAATGGATAACTCTACATCACGCCAACCGATTTCGATAATTCTTTTTTTATTGGATGTACTTGATTTAAAGTCGGTTCTTTTTGTTAAAATTTTAGATTATGAAGTGTAAACTTCTTAGGCACATTGGGTATTTTTGAGATGGGATGAAACCAAACAGTTCGCGACATGTCATCTTTATCTAGCTGTAATATCTTTGAAAACAATAGTTAACTAGTCCAGCCATAAGTTCTGTTACAAATGAAAATGCTTTTTTTTTAAATGAAGTGATGTAATATTAATAAAATTTATACCTACATATTTATTAAAGTCTCAGCAAAAAATAAAAAAAAATATTCTATTCGAAATGGCCACCTTTGGCTTTTATTCAGGCCTTTAATCTGTTTGGCCACGAATCTATGGATTTACGCACTGTTTCCAAGGGAAATTTCGCCACTGCTTGCTCCAAAGATTTTTTAAGAGACTCAATGTCGCCGTGTCGTTTAGAGCAGGCCATGTCCTCTAAAACTGACCATAATTTGATGTCTAAAGGGTTGAGGTCTGGGCTAGATGAAGGCCAGTCTTCAGCTCTTATAAAGTCCGGAACATTGGTTTCAAGCCAGGCTTGGGTAGTTCGTGCCTTGTGACCAGGTGCAGAGTCCTGTTGGAAAGTCCACGGTATATTTTTGAAAAGAGTATTGCTGAGAGGTTTCACAACATGATCCAAGACTGTATCTTGATACACTTTGGCTGAAGTTTTCACTCCTTTTTCACAAAAATGCAGTTTTGTGACTCCTTGATAAGACACGCCCCACCAAACCATCACTGACGCAGGATGATGACCACGTTGTACCTTCCCGACCACTTGAGCAGCTTCTTTAGAACTGTGAGCGTACACTTTATCATTTTGCTTATTGTAGTGTTCTTCAATCGTGAAAAATTTTTCATCGGTAAAGAGGATATTTCTGTGCCTTTCACCTGCGTATCGCGACAGAAGGCGTTTTGATCGATCCACTCTCTTTAATTGTAAAGATTGATTTAGGGCATGTCCTGTATATTGACGATAAGCACCGAGCTTCAGGTCTTGTTTTATAATTGGCGACAGAGTCCTAGCGGGAATCTTCATTTCTCGCGATAAGATTTTTTTCTTCCTAATGGGGTTTCGACGAATTCTGTCAGCCTTTGTAGTTCTAACAGCACGCGGCCGCCCCGATCTTTTCTGGTCTTCGACAGACAAAGTGTTGTTGTATCTGTTGATTGTACGATATACGAACATACGGCTGATACCAAGCTTTTGAAGTGTCTGGAATATGACCGACGGCTCCATACCCACTTTGTGCAAGGCGATCACTGCAATCCTATTTTCTTTAACACCCCATTCCATATTGAAATTTGACAATGAACACGAAAAAGTATGTGAAATGGCGCGAAATCGAAAGTTTTTAAAATAATATACGTGTTCCAAATTCAAAATAATTAAAAAGCTGAAAAAAAGAAAAGTTTTTATGTAACAGTATTTATGGCCAGACTAGGTAGGTGTTTCCTCACAACGTGAATGAATTCTCTAGTGTTAGAGGATGTAAAACAATCACGGTGTTCGACCCAGAACTGCCTTAGCAGGGTGAAATAGCGCCATCTACTAGATTAGGATATTATTATGGTGAAACTAGCATTCTGCCTTTGGGTTTCCCCCATTTCCCGGAATAAAAAGTACATCCTCACATACATTGACAACAAGGAATTAGTAGGATAAGACCATTGAAGTATTATTTATTACTAGCGTATAGAACCGACACCACGCAATCTTCAATGGGTTCGTTCCATTTTGAAAGGAGAACGCGGGCTCAATTTTGAAAATCGAACCTCCCGGCTGGCCACACATTTTATTCGAGATATCTATTCTATGACATTACATATACTCGTACTTGAATGGATACGAGGAAGAGCTTAAAATTTACGCTTGGTCATAACCATGGAGTATAGAGGTAAGGAGAGTCATCTCATATGGGGGAAAGTTGATAAAGTGTCCAGCTGTATACTGAATATGGAGGTTCTAATACCTACCAGAATGACGCTGGTGTCGGTAAAACTAATAATATATGAACATAGCTGTTGTAGATGGAGTGAAGTTTTCTGAGTTCAAATATTACTATATTATTCTATAATAATTATGGAGTGTAGAATAATCATTTATCCTAGGCTACCGCAAGGCCACCCTTATTGGACGCGTTACAGACAATTTTCATATACCGATATGGCTCTCCTCACCTCTATACTCCATAGTCATAATACAGTAAGTAACTGTCAAATCATTCATAATTTCATTCATTCATTCATTCTACTAGTAATTTAAAATGGGTCACGTCTTGTTTTGCCTGTAACTGTTCAGTCTGTGACGTCATCCGCTCATTCGTAGGCAATCAAATCCTTGTTCCATTTATGAAATTAGCGTATATTTGCTTCGAAACACGTACGTCAAAACATTAACTATACTCATTGAAGTATAATGTCATAGAACAGACATCTCGAACAAAATGTGTCCCCCCGGGAGGTTCCATTTTCAAAATTGAGCCCCCGTTCTCCTTTCAAAATGGAATGAATCCATTGAAGATTGAAGCCACGTGGCGCCAATGCATTGGGACATACATGGTGTTCGTCGCGGTGTCGGTTCTATACGTTAGTAATAATACTTCAATGACTATACTGCATCTTTAGATGAGTTCTTTTCGGTAAACAACGTAATTTGTAATTTAAAATGAGGCACTAAATGAAAATAATTTAAAGATGAATAATTATCTACTGCCAGAAAAAAATTCTGTATACTATTATACTATTATAATATTTAAATCAAATTTTTTTTAGTCGTATACAAAAAAGTACTGCTAATAGTTTACCAAAAAAGATTCGTCTGAAAAAAACGGAGTCCCTATACCTATGTCATAAGTTTGTATAATCTTGTTCGCGGCGTTCGCGGCTCGCGCATAACTTCTAAATTAGGTATTTTATCGTCTCGACAAAATATGGGGTATCGTTACAATTTTAATAATAACTAGCTGTTGCCCGCAGCTTTGCACACGGAAATTATGTTTTTACTTATTCAAACTTTTATCCTGTTTCCCCGGGAAACCTTTTAATTTTCCGGGATGAAAAGTTGTCTAAAATATGACCCAGAGTATCAGTAACAACTTTACCAATTTTCATCGAAATCCGTTCAAGGGTTTTTATGTGATATCCGGACATACAAACAGACACTTTGAGTTATAGGTATCTTCTTATATATAAAATTCTCGTGTCACAATGTTAGTTACCATACTCCTCCGAAACGGCTTGACCGATTTTTATGAAATTTTATATGCATATTCAGTAGGTCTGAGAATCGGCTACTATCTATTTTTCATACCCCTAAGTGATAAGGGTTGTCCACCCATAACATTTTATTTTTATTTTTTGGATATTTATTTTTATGATGTGGCATTAAAAATACATACAATCCTAAATTTTCACCCTTCTAACACCAACCCCTATCTTTTAATATGATTGTTAAGCGATACGAAGTTCGCCCGGTCAGCTAGTTATAGTATAGATTCTCACACTTCTCCAGCATGGTGGACAATGACCTGTACCACTTGAGACCCGAGCCCAGCAGTGGAACAGATGGCGTGATGTAAAACGCACTTCCTCAGTATTTTCCTTCCCTGTAATTAAATTTCAAAACCAAATTTCGCGTTCGTAACTCGATCTTTCACGAAAACATTGAATAATTCAGTCAGTCCTCAAATATTATACGTTCTACTTTATAAGTTTACAGTAAAAGGGACGAATGTATTAGGGTTGTCACCAAGAAGTTTTGGAACGAAGTTCCTTATCGCGCGTTGTGAAAGCGGGCTAGACGGAAAATTACGACACTTTTTGATTCTTACGAATGACGACACTTTTTTGAAGTGATTCAGAGAGTTTTACAGAGATGGCGCTGTACAACTTTCTGAAATTGTACAGAGATGGCGCTGTACTACAAAACAATACTTAAATCGAAAGGAACTTCGTTCCATCCGGGTGTCCCTTGACGCCTCTCATGTTTTTTTTTATATCTAAACTACGAGTAACCGCCTTCGCTTTGCTTCGGTTTTCTTACGTTTTTACACCTTGGGTTACATTATTGCAGTTTTATTAAGGAACCCAAATTTTTTTTATATAATATAGCCTATGTCACCCGGCGATAGTGTAGTTCCCAACAGTGAAATAATTTTTCAAATCGGTTCGGTAGTTTCGGAGCCTATTCAATGCAAACAAACAATAAAAATTTTCCTCTTTATAATATTAGTTTATATGAATATTATAAAGAAGAAATTTTTTGTTCGTTACTTTGCAATAGGATGCTTTAATGTTTTTGATTAAAGCTATATTTTATTTTAGGAGTTGAGTAAGGCTATATATATATTCTATTTTAATTTAAAAAATACGGGATCTGTACGAAAACCCAAGCTAAGCGACGGTTACAAATTTTACATACACACGCGCATAATTTCAATGTGTAGGATGCATTGGCGCCACGTGGCTTCAATCTTCAATGGATTCGTTCGATTTTGAAAGGAGAACGGGGGCTCAATTTTGAAAACCGAACCTCCCGGCGGGACACACAAATTTTGTTCGGGATGTCTGTTCTATGACATTATACTTCAATGCTTGATGTATACTTTTGACAGCCCTAAACAGTATTTGTTTTCTCTCATACTATATGACAGAAAGAGACACGTATAGCGATTTGAAGATGTAAATGTATGTTGATTGTTGAATAATAGCTGTGAGCTTCGATATTTTGTTCTTGAATTTTAAAACTAAAGTTTATATCATCTCAGGTACTTTTAGAAGTACATTCTTTTAGAATTTTATTTTATTTTGTACCGTCCTATGCAGTTAAGCGATGCAAAATAATATTATAATATCGAATATATAGTCCAATACTAAATTATTCGCAACATTTTAGGGGGATTCAAAAAGTGAAAATTGGCAACGCGAGCTTCACACATATATATATCAATAGGGATGTTGACTAATTTTAGGATTCAATTTTATTTTATAGATATGACCTTAATATTCACGAAAAAAATATTATAAAAATAATAATCTTCAATTTAAAAACAAAAATTGATAAATAAAAATCATTATCAAATTTCCCACCAAAAACGTCACGTGACGTCACTAAACGATATTCAGTACTATCTGTCTGCTAAGTTTGTTGAATTTCCATATAAAATTGTTCCAATGACGTCATATTCTCAAAATGGCGTTTGAGGTCACGTGACAGTGAGTACAATTTTTAACATTTTAAATTAATTATATTTAATTTATTGTGATTGATTTCAATAAAAGAATCATATTTTAGGCCTTTAAATGTTACCACTAATATTTTAGACATAAATTTATATTAATTTATAATTAGTGTCAACATCCCAATTAAAAATGAATAATAGTTTAAAAAAAATTAAAAAACATCCTTTTATAGAAAATCCAACAAAAAAATAGAAAATAAATTTGAATTAAGAATCGTGTAATTGTAATAAAAGCGTGGGGTGCATGGTGTCAATGAGTAGAATAATCATTTTGATAATATCTTAAAAAGCACGCCATAAAAATCATAAAATATCTGTTCAATAGTTTCTGCGTGAAAGAGTAGTTTCTCACGAACAAACTTTCGTTTTTATTATATTAGTAGGATGCATACATTTAATAATAATAAAATAATAATTATAGAAGTTATACTTACCTCTCATAACTACCTCTCGCTCGCACCCACAGCCCGCGCTAGCAATCGAAAACAACTCCATTGAATGCTGTGCGCCTAGTATCACGCACATTCATTATGTCGTCTTTTGGCTGTCGAATCGTATAAATACTTTCATATTTTTTTCCAAACGTCCAAGAAATATCATACTTTATTTTTGGCACAATAGTATTAAAATTATTGATTTAATGCTTGATTTAATTCTTACGTTTTTTATTACGCGAGCCTACGTCAAAACTCCCAGTAAGCATAGATGCTTGAATTTCAAATCTGACAGAACTGACAGCCAAAAGACCGGCGTCCAAATCATAGAATAGATACACAGAAGTTATAACTCCATGCATAGCGTGCTCGAGCACACATTGTTCGAGCGTGCACACATCGACACCTTTCTCGGACACGGAAAATAAGAGCGAAAAGCATGTAGTATAGAGGTAAAAGGAGAAGTAATTCATATCGGGAAAGCTGAAAGTGTCCAGAGATAACCAGTAAAAAAATGGCAATATGGTGGCGCCCAAAGGACGATTATATCAGTTGTTGACAGATTGAAGTTAGACAGCGACATCCTGTATACCAAACTTGAACTGTTTACGTAGTCCTTTACCCAGTTGCTACCGTATCGCCACCAATTTAACGCAGTTCGATGGAATTTTTTTCACAACAGCGTTTCTCCTTACCTTTATACTCCATGAGCGAAAAGGTGGAATGACTGAGTGATTCAACCACAGATAATAAAATAAGAAATAAATAGCAACAGCGCGGACTCGCTCTTATTTATTAATGAAAAGAGTAAGCGAGGTAGTAATACTAATTATTTATTTGCTGTAAAACATTTTTGAAGTGAAACTTCTTTAGAATCGTTAGTGATTTGAAACCGGATGCAACGACAGGTAAGATAGTATAACCGCTAATTTCGGCTTGGAAATTAAATTCTCCGTAGCCCAATGGTCAGGACTTAGATACACAATACCTGATGCGCAGGTTCGCGTCTCACAGTATTTCTTTTTTTTTAGTTTTATTTTTTTTTAGTTTTATTTTTATACTGTTTTTAAATACTTTCAAATGCTCTTTTAAATATTTTCAAAGAATTTATCAATAAAAAATAAGAATTTCATTCTTTCATTCTGTCGATTGACCTACCGATTATACAGACAGTAAAAATGCTAAGTTGTATTCTTAGATGGCGCGAGGAATTGCTAGATAGATTTTTAAAAAGTGCTAAGTTGTATTCATAGATGGCGCTTCGATTTATTGCTTTAAGATTCGATTTATTGCTTTTTCATCTCATTATTTTGAAACCAAAATTTTGGAAAGTTTCACTTCTACCACGTGTGAAATGCACACATTTTCTTTTTTTTGTTGTAGAGAATTCATCACTTAGTGCGCAATTTTTTAATACGGGTCTAGACGGTCTAGTATAACACATAGAAGTCTTAGGTATATACTGTGTATTAGTGCGTTGCTTGTGCAGGATTATACTGTTAAAGTCAAAAATGCATAAAGTCCAATGATTAAAAAAATGGTTGTCTGTAAAGTCGATTTACGGACGGTAGTTTAACGTGACAACGTCATGACAAAACATTGATGAAGTAGTGGCTTCAACCCATTAATGGCCCACTACTGGGCACGGGTCTCTCTTGAGGAGGCTTAGAGCATACTCCACCACGCTGCTCCAGTGCGGATTGGTGGAGAAGTAGTGCTCGAATATAATATTATCTCTGGAAATTAACTTATAATTAAAAACTTTTATCTTTATACTACAACGCCATCTAGAACTCCTGAACTAAACTATTTTTTCAGCAAGTTCCTTTCTGACTTAATTGTGTATATAATTTTGTTCATAGATGGCGCTTTCTCTATTGTTCGCTCGCTTGTGGAACGCGACAGATGAGTCATGATTTTTCGTGCGTACACCCGGCGTTCCGTTTAGACGTTATCACGTCAAAAACAATGTGTGCAATTCACACGTGCAAGAAGTGAAACCTTCAAACATTTTGGTATGAAGATAATGAGACAAATGTAAAATTTCAGGATAATTGTAGGTTTTAGTAATGATCATAGTGATGCAAAGAAAACAGTGGTAACTAACGCCATCTCTTAACATAATATGAAGAGTAAAATGAGCAGCTAGCGCCATCTATCTAGCAATAAAACGAATTTTCTATCTTGTTTCTTGTGCCATCTATGAATACAACTTAGACTTTTTAAAGTAACAGAGAAAAACGAACATAAGAAACACTGTATAATGCTTCCTATCTCATAGTCTCCCACGTTAAATCTTATGAATTTATGTGTCTGTCTTTATTTACTGTCGCTTTGTCGTTTCTTCGACTTTCAAATCACAACGATGCTAAATAAGTTCTCACTTCGAAAATAATTGATAAAGTCAAAGACGCAAAATGACAAAAAGTAAAACGCTTTAGGCAAAATGTCAAATACAGTGTATACTGTATGGAAATAATACTTATGTTGTCTGTATTTTGTGAAATCACCTTGGATTTGACACGTGGTTGTAACAAATTTGGTAGAAAATATTGTTCTCCCGCTTACGTATTTGAATTTTAAGTATTTTTGTTCTTACCGTGTTTCGGGGTAAAGGAATATATTGCTGTTTGATCGATGTTGTGACGAAATTTATTTATGAATATAATTGATTCATTGAAGATATAATATAAGTGTTTATTATTGTAGTCAGTATGTATTTACCCGACTGCTAAGGAAGGGTTATATTTTTCGTTCGTATTTTGTATGTATGTGAAGCAGAAGGGGTATTCTAGGGTGTTGGTTATTAAATAATTCCTTTTACTTTGCACCATGATATATTTCCAGTTCTCCTACAATAACAATCTCTACAACTCCGTGATCAATATTCGAATCCCATAGAATATCCCACAAGTATTGTTTAAATAGACTGATATATTCCATATTCTAGATATTTAGTTTTTCTACATGACTTCTTGTATGACAGCATCTTCATCGGCCGATCGTTGTAGAACCAAAGAGGTCGCTCTCCGACATAATTATGTATGTGTGTAATATTCTTTATTACCTCCTGTCTTTTTCTCTTTCTTATTTATTGGAACGAAGTTCCTTATCGCGCTTTGTGAAAGGGGGCTAGACGGAAAATTACGACACTTTTTGATTCTTACGAATGACGACACTTTTTTGAAGTGATTCAGAGAGTTTTACAGAGATGGCGCTGTACAACTTTCTGAATCACGCTAACAGAGAGGGCGCTGTACAACAAAACAATACTTAAATCGAAAGGAACTTCGTTCCATCCGGGTGTCCCTTGACACCTCTCATGTTTTTTTCTCCTTTCTTTTCTTCTTTATTACTTCATAAATTGGTCCAGTGGTTTGAAAGATATGAGGTAATAAAGAATATTACATGCATACATATATACAAATAAGATACGCGCGTAAAACTTCCCTTCCTGGCAGTCAGGCAATAAAAGCATTTAAAAAAAATGTATCGTTGATAATTTGTAATATTGCCAATTTGATACTCGTACGGATGATAACAAAGCAGAAATTATTAATTGGTAATGCTTATCACAAATTAATTATCAACAGCTGTTGCATTTAAAGGAATCGTCAGAAAAACTGTTGTAAACACAAGTTATAATTATGGGTTGTTTAGTAAATATAGTAGGTACCTATCTATCATAGGTAGTTAGGTACCTATGGTCCATTTTTTCAGACGAGACTTTTGGTAAACACTCAAAGCATTATGGAAATAATGATTAAAATTAGTTAAAAAAATTGTGTGTGTCAGTTCTGACGCACGACTGGAGTTTAACGCCATCTAGTTTGCAATCGTCAAATCAGTAACAACGCCATCTAGTTACAACACAGTCAAATCAAAATCTAGATAGTGTAAATAATGCATTATTATGTGTTCTTAAACGGTCACGGTTTTTCAAAACATGACATCTACTTGTCTCGCTTGCTCGCAGCCGACCAAAAATCAAAATGCTTTGGCACCACTTGGGGTCAATAAAACACCTTTATTGATATTAAAATATCTTTTTAGTACTGAACAGCCTGTCTATATGCGTATAGGTCTATAGGTTACGAATTACAAAACTAACGCATAACGGAGTTAACGTAACGCAGAAACTTTGATTTTACTTTCTATAAATCATACTCCGGGTTTATTATGAAAATCGATTATAAAGGAGTTAAACTCCAAAAATATCTAATACCTATAATTTTATTCTTTAAGCGTCAAACATGGTACATAATATCGCACTCTCAGTGGAAAAAAATCATAAGTTGTCTTACGTTGAAGTTTAGATATTATTATGATTGGAAAGAGAGATAAAAGCTGCATATGCTCATTTTTTTCAAAGTTTTATCATTAATCTTGACGGTTTTGTGCAAGAAATCGTAATGTTCCCTTGACTACTTAGGTACCTACTTACTGATATTTGAACAGTTTTGGACATGATAAATCTATTAAAACGATGCCGGCCGCCGGCCGCACGCATGAAAAAGCATGACTCATCTGTCGCGTTACGCGAGCGAGCGAACAATGGAGAAAGCGCCATCTATGAACAAAACTATATACACAATTAAGTCAGAAAGGAACTTGCTGAAAAAATAGTTTAGTTCTAGATGGCGTTTTAGTATAAAAATAAAAGTTTCTAATTATAAGTTAATTTCCAGAGATAATATTATATTCGAGCACTACTTCATCAATGTTTTGTCATGACGTTGTTACGTTAAACTACTGTCCGTACACCGACTTTACAGACAACCATTTTTTTGCTGTCCTTTAAAATTGCAATTTTCATCTTATATTATCTTATGCCTTTTTTCACTGAAGGTGCGATATGGTGGTAACAACCAATATCAGATCAGCATATTTGGCTAGATGCAGCATGCAATCCTGGTTTACAGTTTGATTTGGCGATATTTGGCCAACATTTATTTGGCCAATATTGGTCATACTGAAGCAAGATTCAAATCCAGAATTGTTACGCTAGGATAATATTAGCATACAAAAGCTTAAAACGAATGCGAATCAATAATATTTATATATTTTAACTTATGTGCGTAAAATACCTACTCCTGCAAGATGCAACACTAGAATTTTTATACGGACAAGAGTATAACTATGGTTATTAAAAGTCCTTAACTCGTTCAAATAAAGTCCATTTTCCTGTGATACAACTTTACGAAAAGTATCTTGTATATGTGCATAAAAACAATTATGTATTTAGCGTACGTTGCAATGCTTATTCCTTTGTCTTAAAGTAGGTTTTCCTTTGTTAAAATGATAGTACATATTTGTCGAATACGAACATCGAATGCAAATATGGTGGTATAAAAATGGCAGCATCGTTTCAGCTGGCGCAGTGCCGGCCGGAACGCAACTAGTTCCCGCCAAAACTCCTGTCAACCGGTGTTGTCACTCGAAAATTTCTTTTTAGAAAATAAAAATGAGTGCGCTCCTTCTAATAGCTATTTGCGTCCTGGTCGCTTATAAATACTTCACGAAAAAAACAGTCCGATGGGAAAAAGTAACGAAGTATGGCGAGCGCAGGGTAGAGAATTTAAAACAGGCTCCAGGGCCAATGCCTTTGCCTGTAATAGGGAGTTTACATTTACTCGGGAAAAGAGAGTCTCCTTTTCAAGCGTTTACTGACTTAGCGAAGGATTATGGGGACATCTTTAGTATAAAACTAGGTTCGGCACAGTGTCTAGTTGTAAATAATTTGGAACTTATAAGAGAGGTTTTAAACCAGAACGGAAAATTCTTCGGCGGACGACCTGATTTCCTGAGATTTCATAAGCTGTTTGCCGGGGACCGAAATAATTGTAAGTATTTCTTTTAATTCTTTAAGCTTTTTTAATTGCAAATATTTTTTAAACACTTTTTGAAGACAAATTTTAATTTCATAATATTTTTTTTATTACGATATATTTATTTATGATTTTTTGTTGCTGTTTAGATTTTGCTTAAGACTATATTTTATCTTTAAATGTAATACCTAATTCACTAAATGATTATTTGAACGATATTTTTCATTCTACATAATCTAATAGTTATTTTAATTTATAAAAAAAAACTTACTGCATCCAGTTTTCACTACCAACACATGTTATCAAGAACACAGATGAACATTCACTTATAATCACTTTTAAAACACAGACGTTTAACTATAGTTTTACAATTATATTATAGTTACTGGCACAAATGATAACATTAAGAAAAAAACTTAAAAAGAAAAAGAAAGTACAGTTCTTTTTTCAAAGCTTAATTAAGGCGCATTCATAAAATATGTAGTGCACGCAACTCTCTCGGTCTAGGTTTAAAAACTACAGAGTAAAAAGCACAGGTACGAGTCTCTTAAGGAACAATTATAAAAGCTATCTCTTTCGTTCCATGAACGTAAAATGCGAGGGAAATAGATAGCAAAATTAATTGGGCTTGAACACTGATCAGTCCATATTCCATTTTTTTTGACGAGTCCTATTTGGTATCTCTAAGCAATCTTACAGCGTCTGTATATCGTAACTTAGGTATAATTTTAAAATAAGGCTTACACAAAATGAAAAATTTAAAGACAAATATAATAAATTAATGCCAAAACTAATCTGTTTGCTATTTATTATTTTTTTTAAACTCGTATAAATTATGATAATATTTCAATAAAAAGTAGTAAGTACCAAGATTGCCTACCAAATAAAACCCGTCAAAAATAATGTAGTATACAATTTGTTGCTAAGGATTTACCTAGTTAACTAAAATTGGTACATTTAATCATTACAAGAGAAACTGAAAAAGAATCAGGGTGTAAGAGAAACACATAAAAATGTAAAAAAACTGGGCAATTGCGTGTCAGGCCACGCGCAATGTAGGGTTCCGAAGTAGTTTTATCGATTATACTGCTTATGCTATCATTGCCGTGATAGTTTTCCTTGTAAATTCATCACATAACCTATTTTTGAGAATTTTTTCACTTTTCCAACTCCAACCGTTCAGCCAGCGGGGGGGGGGGGGGGGGACACTCTAACCAAAATTAGCACTTTAAAGCCAAATATTTGACAAACGGATCCCTAATTCAAAAAATAGTCTTAGAAGACCCATAATATTTTTGGAAGACCTTTTCAATGATACCCCATAATATAGGGTACGCGACGAATAAAAAATTCATCCTCACGTTATCTGTAGGGGAGGTACCCTAAAAAAATGTTTTCAATATTTTATTCTACGATTCTAGAGTTTTAATAAATATGTATATCCACACAAAGACGGCTCCGCAGTGCCGGTTTTAGCACTACCAGCGCCCTGGGCGAGATTTCTACGGCGCCCGTATCTGCCATTGAAACCCATACAAAAATAATGAATACGTAAATCCATGCCAAATTAATGCCAAATTACAGCTTTCTAGCACTAAGGGTCTCGGCGCTTTGCTTCGGACAGACGGACGGACGGACATGACGAAACTATAAGCGTTCCGATTTTACTTCGGAACCCTAAAAAGTAGACCCAAGATAGTTCACCGAATAAGTTACTTACTACAAAATTACTTATTGTTATTTATTTTATCCTTAGGGCAGGCTTAAGTTCTTGAGCGCTTCCTCGAAGGGCACATTGAGCCTAGCCTTAGTTGTTATTTTAGATAGCAGTCGTTAAACCATGTCGGAGCATAGTAGCGGCCTTTAGTCCGATTTACACGTATTAAGTAGTTAAATAGATAACTAAATTTTAACTAAATTTTAAGTAAATTAATACGTGCAAACAGACAATTTAGTAACTTTTTAGTTAAAATTTACATATCTACTTAACTACTTAATACGTGTAAATCGGACTTTAGAGTAGGGCGCGGTTGGGAGACCGCCCAGGGCACCATGTTTGAAGGGGCGCCGCACAGTGCCGGATTTATATTTTTTATGAGTGTAGGCCAATTAATTTTCGCCGCCCCATTTACCTTTCTAAAATAGTAATTTTCCATTCATAGTAATTAAGGCACTGATTTAGTCACTAAAAAAGTGCGTAAAAAAACAAGAATTAATTTTTTTATGACACTTTTTAATAGCAAAATCATATATAATAATATATCATCTTCTGAAATATGCCGCCCTTAGGATGCTGCCCTCTAGGCCGCGGCTTATACGGCCTATTGACGAATCGCTTATAATTTCGTCATGTCCGTCCGTCCGTCCGTCCGTCGCAGCATAGCGTCGAGATCCTTAATGCTGGAAAGCTGTAACTTGGCATGGATTTACATATTATTTTTGTACGGGTTTCAATGTCAGATAGGGGCGCCGTAGGAATCTCGCCCAGGGCGCTGGTACTGCTAAAACCGGTACTGTGTAGACGTCTTCGCGTATCTTACACTTCAGACCCTTTAATGGCACCTGTCTAGTACGTAGCCCCAAGCAGGTCCTTTATTTATTGAGGGGCCCCGCTCCAACTTTTGCTTCATTTTCGTGTGAAAAAAGGGGCGCCAACCATCGGTAGCCTTAAAGCGGCTGGCGAGCTAATTAAGGGGGCTCTGTTTTAGCGAAATACGTCGATGAAAGGGCGCTTTGTTGGTGACGAGAGGGGCGCCATCAGCTTTCTCTTCGCAGTTAGTGCCCGTGCCCTGTAGAGGACACATAGACTTTCTAACGTTTTCTCCATCTGGATATGAATATTGAAAAGTATTGAATAACGTATCTCATTAATTCAACGTTTGTACTTACTAATCATTGGCTAAACAAAATCTCAAATAAAATTTCAGTCCCTAATCCAGCTTCTTAAGGGTATTTTTAATGTTATAAACTAAAATTTTAACAAAAAATAACCGTCTTCAAATGAAGTACATCCGATAAAAAAGAATCATCGAAATCGGTTGGCGCGATATTGAGTTATTCGTCCATTTATCGCGCACATACTTAATGCTTTAAGATTTATATGCTTTTGACATGGATGCCATTGTCAGATCTCGCTCAAATTTATGTGGGACTACACAACAAGCACCAGCTTTAGATTAAAAAAAGAATCATCAAAATCGGTTCACCCAGTCGAAAGTTCTGAGGTAACAAACTTAAAAAATACAGTCGAATTGAGAACCTCCTCCTTTTTTTGAAGTCGGTTAAAATATGTTTATTTTCAAAAGATGTTGTAATAGTATTAGGTATGTGTTTGTCCTATTTGACCCACTGACATATCTTGCCCCTTAAATTGTGGAGGTAATAGGTATCTTTACGGTAGCCCGTTAAGATAACGCATACGTGGTACAATTCATGAGCTTATTGCGTTTTGTGACTAAATATTTTAATATTTAGTTACATTTTCGTAAATGTGACATAGAGAAGACGAAAACTGTATTCCATTTAGGACAAGTCTTATTTGGTAAACAATATTGAAAATGGAAATAGCTTTTTATAAAATTTAGTTATTTAAAAAATATTTTTTGGAACGAAGTTCCTTATCGCGCGTTATGAAAGGGGGCTAGACGGAAAATTTTCTTAAGAAAAGTTTTACAGAGATGGCGCTGTACAACTTTCTGAATCACGCTAGTAGCGTGAGCTCGTTTCATATTGCTGAATCACACTGCTGAGCGCGTAAAACAATACTTAAATCAAAAGGAATTTCGTTCCATCCGGGTGTCCCTTGACACCTCTCAAGTTTTTTTAAATATTTCAATTTAAAGTTATTACTTACCGGCTATACTGTTTCCTCGGAAGAGTTAACAAACTCCTGCAACACAAGTTTTTACTTAGTGTAGGGTCTGTGCATCACGTAGATACATATTATTATGTAATATACACCGCATAATTCTTGAGTCTACTTACCATATAAAATGTAATACCTACCTATGATTTGGGAAAATAAAGATTATTATTAATAAAAAGTAGTGTCAGGATTTTTTTCCAAATAAGCCTCGTCTATTAAAACGGATTATAGTGTTTGTAGATCTCCGGGGTGAAATAGTTGAAACCTAAAAGCTAGACTTAGTAACGTCCAGCTTATAATAAAACTAAGAAATCGCCTTCGTTTGGCTTCGGGAAAAATAATAAAAAAATATATAATATTATTATAGCCTATGTCACCCGGGAATAGTATAGCTTCCCAACAGTGAAAGAATTTTTCAAATCGGTTCAGTAGTTTCGGAGCCTATTCAATACAAACAAATAATCAAATCTTTCCTCTTTATAATATTAGTATAGATAATAACATATACAGAACATAATTATAAACAGAAAATCTCTTTATTTCTATTTCCTAGTCTTTTTTTTAATAATTTTTTTTATGGAAATAGCTGATGAACGAGCTGACGATCCATCTGATGGTAAGCTATCGTTGCCCATGGACATCAGCAACACCAAAGACTGATGCATTGCCAGCAAAGACAGCGAAGAGAAAAAAAGAAACAAAGATTATCAATACATACAAACATCCATATAAATGTAGGTTTTTCTCAACAACTGCCCTATTATTTTTGTACCAGATAATATGCGTCGCTTATCTATACTATCTATACTAATTATTATAAAGAGGAAAGATTTGATTGTTTGCATTGAATAGCCTCCGAAACTACTGAACCGATTTGAAAAATTCTTTCACTGTTGGGAAGCTACACTATCCCCGAGTAACATAGGCTATATTATATTTCCAAAAAAATTAGGGATCCTTAATGAAACTCCAATAATGTAACCCAAGGTGTAAAAAAATAAGAAGAGCGAAGCAAAGCGAGGGTGGTTACTCGTTGATAATAATCGCTAGCTACGTCTACTTAAGCCGACAGACGTAATTCCACACCGCATATAAAACTTTCAATGAATGTGAGGCGAGTTTTGATGACTCTAGTCATACGCATGACAATGAATTTATTCGTACGTTTTTGTTATGATTTTATTTATTAATTTCGTAACACCTAATCAGGTTACTAAACGTTTTCATTCATTGTCGAAAATTTTAAGATTTGGTTCGTGTTCTTCATGCTTATTTATTTGATAACTCGCTATGAAGTCTCGGGTTTGAATCCTAGGTGAAAACATGGTTATTTATTGTCCCCACAGATCAATAAATAAGGTAGATAAGTCACCGTCTTGTATTTGACTGAGGAAGAAAAATACCATGCTGGATTACGTAATTCCTGTATTTACAAACTACTACGACCATCCACGTCAAAAACCATGCTGTTTAAGTAACTTGCAGTAACTTCCGGACAGAAAAACAATATTTCGCTCAAATTTAAATGGGACTATTTGGCAAGTACCAGCTTTCGATTAAAAGAAGAATTATTAGAATCGGTTTACCAAGTCGAAAGTTCTGAGGTAACAAACATAAAAAATACAGTAGAATTGAGAACCTCTTCCTTTTTTGAAGTCAGTTAAAAATCTGTTCAACTTCAATAGTTTTTGCGTGAAACAGCAACAAACATAATAACAACAAACGTCCCACAAACATGGACATCTATACTATAATAAAACTCAACTGTCTGTTTGTCTTTCCGGGCATCACATGAAAACCCTTGAACGGATTTCGATGAAAATTGGTGAAGTTGTTACTAATACTCCGGCTCATATTTTAGGATACTTTTTATCCCGGAAAATTAAAAGGTTTCCCTGGGAAACGGGATGAAAGTTTGTATGGAATATTTAAAAAATCAACCGATTTGCTTCAGCAACAGATGTTCCAGATTGTGCTTAAATCGATGAAACACGTATTTTTCAGTTTTTCAAAATATTGTGAGAAAAATGTGAATATTGCTTATTTTTCAAAGCCCGCTCCTGGAAGAATCATTTGTGATTGTATCGTGGGTTTCAATATGAAATACACTTATAAGTACTTCCTAAATATAAGTACTTCAATATAAATTCACTGTTATTTAAATTTTCTTCTGTGAGAGGTAAAAAAGCAAAAAAAAAAGCAAAGCAACAACCCATAATTGTCCCACTGCTGGGCTCGGGGTCTCCTCTCACAATGTAAGGGGTATAGGCCATAGTCTACCACGCTGGCCAAGTGCGGATTGGTAGACTTCACACACCTTCGAGAACTTTATGGAGAACTCTCCGGTGTGCAGGTTTCCTCACGATGTTTTCCTTCACCGAAGCAAGTGATAATTAAGTTGTAATAATGTGATAATTAATTTTCATATGTGAAGTTGCGGGCAACAGATAGTTTGTAATATTAGTAAGATTAAGTAAGTATTTAATTAATATTGCGTGACGCATATTTGTTTGTGAAACACGCACTTGTTTATTAATCTGTGTTAGGTGAATGAAAATATGTTTCAATACGCGTGGGGTGTCGAATATCAGTTATACGCTGACGTTGTAAGCAAAAATTACATTTGGATAATGTAATCTAAATATTACTTAATACGTGAGGAAAAAACTTTGTACCCATTTTACGATAATATCGCGGATAGAGTTTGAAAGGCACAATTAAAGTTTGCTAATATTTTTAACATATTAATGATTTAACATTGAGCTAACTTTAAAGGAGAGCAGTTTAAAGTTGGAATTTTTAGAAAAAAATCATATATTTTTTGTAATCCTCCTACAGACATTATTCTTACTGTTTTGGATCCTTATTTTATCTCACTATATTGTGGCATAAACAACAACTTTTCTAAAAATTCAACCTTAAACTGATCTCCTGTAAAGTTAGCTCAAAGTCGCTTAGTCAATTTTTCCTTTCAAGCGTCGATTATACATATAATAATTTAAGCGTCGAAATAAAAATACAGTCGAATTGAGAATCTCCTCCTGTTTTGAAGTCGGTTAATAAAAGAGATAATGAGACAGATATGCTCATTTAATGCAAAAATAATTTCTGTTTATGTACTATTAATAATTTTTTTATTACTTAATTTAAATAAATATTTTTATAGAAAGTAGTCAAAATTGTTCGCCAACTTAGACTCGTCTTAAAAACGGAATTTAAGCATGATACACTCATAAAAATAACTTTTACAATATTATCATCCATCTGTAACGATCTAGATTGCGTGTTCCACAGCTTTAAAACCAATTTCTTTAACCTTGTAGTACAGATAATATAGCTCGGTCAGTCATGCCACGAAATAAGTACTCGTACATACACAGAAGGCTAACTTCATATCCATAGTCCATACAAGCACGCGATCAACGCACACTTAGACGCGAATAAATAATTTCTAAATTTTACACACAATATGATTTAGATATATTTTTATAAGGCGATTTGAAGTCGATTATTTAATTTGGTAACATTTAAATTTGAAGTCGGTTCAAAATAAAAATTAGAAAATCCCCAACAGTTTTATTTAGGTACACTAAATATACCTAGGCACCATCTCGATTACGACACCTTTCAAACAAAAAAACCGCATCATAATCGGTCCATTCGTTTAGGAGCTACGATGCCACAGTTGCACAGATACGTCAAAATTATAACACCTTTTGGTCGCAGGTAAAAAAAAAATAAACGTGTACTTATGTACTCGCATGGGAAGTTATACTTCTTTGGCATGAAACAAAAACAATTAAAAAAAAACATTAAAAAAAATATTTCAAAATTCAAAGCCAAATATTTCTCAAACGGACCCCTAATTCCAAAAATGGTCTTAGAAGACCCATAATATTTTTGGAAGACCTTTTCAACGACACCCCAAACTATAGAGTACGCGACGAATAACAGGAGCGTTAAACGTTTAACGCAAGCGTGGAAGTCGCATTAGAAGTATAACTTCAATAAGAGTGATTTCCTTTTTCCGTGTACATTGTTGCCTATGTGTGCGCGTATCTAACACGCATGTACAGTGTTATACTTCTGTTCTCCCTATTTCGTGGTCACGCTCTGTTTCCTCCGCTCGTGTTTCTCGCAGATATCAATTAAATTTCAATTTCAATGCGAAATTACGCCATGCTGGTAATAATTGCAGCTTTTTCTTAGCACGTAAGTCGGCACAGACACGTAACATTTGATATGTAACACGCGATGGGATCTGTATACTTAGTAAATACAATATGAATAATGTTGTTTGTTTTCTCTTAAGTCCGTTTTGACGTGACAACGTCTATTAAAACGATGAACGCCGGGTGCACGCACGAAAAAGCATGACTCACTGTCACGTTCCGCGAGCGAGAGCGCGGAACAAGCGATAGAGAGGCACGATCGGCTACGATCGGCCGAAGCGCTCGGTTCGTGTCGGATAGTTAATTTATGAATCAAAATATAGATTTCATTTCACTCCTTTTCCTATACAAAATAATGGTAATTTAATTAACATGATTCAATTTGATCTATAATAAAAGTATGCAATCATTTCATCAATGTTTTGTCATGACGTTGTCATGTTAAACTACCGTCCGTAAACCGACTTTACAGACAACCATTTTTTAGACGATTCTATTACCGGATCAGTTATTTGATCAGTGAACCTTTTGTAGATTTTTATGTCTTTTTCTTACACCCTGATGATCTTGTAATGATTAATTTACCATTTTTGAATTTATACTCGTACTTCTTTACATAAAATAAAGGGAAAAAATGATGAGAGTGAAATTTTAATATTTGTAACATGGTGACGGTGACACAAAAACGACGGTGACGAAAAACGTCACGCGCGTTTTTAAAAACGCTCGTTTTGAAAAAAGTGATAATAATTATTTTTATTATATTGTTTTTTTAATATTGTTAGAATATTTTTTTGAACATTGTTTTTTTATATATTTTTCATAATATTATTTTTTTGATTTTTTTTGAAAAAATGTTTCGAATTTTTTTTTGACATATTTTGAAAATTTATTTTGAAAAGAAATTTAATATTGTTTTTTTGAATTTGTTTTAATGGATTTTTGAAATTGTTTTTTTTAATTGTTTTTTTTTCATGCCATAGAAGTATAACTTTTCACGCGCGTACCTAAGTACACGTTTATGTTTTTACTTAAGTTGGTAAATCCACAGCAATTAAGGAATAAAGATAATTGTTTATTTAAATTAATTAAAGACTGTAAAAAAAACATTGTAAGATTATTTATCAAATAGGACTCGTCTAAAAAATGGAGTAAGTTTCACTTGTGAGATGAAAAAAAAATCTCTTCTTTTTTATTTTTCAAACATCAGTGACATTTTTAATATAGGTACTTTTACAACAATCAAAACACTAATAATCTATCCTATTGGTACTTATTTTAATATGTATGTACATATATTTGTATGTATTTATGTTTACCCGTCTAGCTAGCAACCTTCTAGAATCGACTGTGAAATGTTTTTATATGTTTTATCCGCAATGTCAGTACCAAAAATAATTGACAACCCATTTGGCCTAATGTCCGAGTGATAGATCGCCGCGGTACGTTTGAAATGATGAGTTTGAATTTCTGTTCTCTGTGTGGGTGTGTGTGTCCTTGTCTTTGTGTGTTATCCATGGCATCCATGACACAGGGAATCCTAGTGTGGGGCTATGAATGTGTAGCGTATTATTATAATGTGGGTCAATCTTTTCTTTTTGACTGGCTACGCATTGATGAACCTTTTGGTATTACTGAGGTCTATCGATGGTTCCTCTAACCATCAGGTGGCTCATCTAGTAATTTATTTTGCTGCCTTTTCCATCTAAGTGTCATGTAACCACCTTCACCTTGCACCTTCTCTTTCTAATGTTCTTTTTTTGTCAACAGCATTAGCCCTCTGCGACTGGTCCAATCTGCAACTTCGCCGTCGGAACTTGGCTCGTCGTCACTGCGGACCCAAACAGCACACCGACAACTTCACCAGGATTGGTGACGTAGCCACCTTCGAAGCTATAGACCTCATCCAGAGCCTGAAATCCATGACTAGGAGGAATTCCCAACCCATTAACCTTAAACCACATCTTATGGCAACCGCAATGAACATGTTTTGCCATTACATGTGCAGTGCTCGCTTTGATCCTGACCAGGACATGGAATTCAGGAAAGTTGTTGACCATTTTGACGAGATCTTCTGGGAAATCAACCAAGGGTATGCCGTCGATTTCCTGCCTTGGCTGGCGCCATTTTACAAGAACCATATGGAGAAGCTCTCCAACTGGTCTCAAGATATCCGCACCTTTATTTTATCCAGAATCGTTGAGCAGAGGGAAGTGAATCTAGATACAGAAGGCCCGGAAAAGGATTTCCTGGATGGATTATTACGAGTCCTACATGACGATCCCACTGTAGATAGGAACACAATCATTTTCATGCTTGAAGACTTTTTGGGGGGTCATTCATCCGTCGGGAACCTGGTTATGCTATGTTTAGCAGCTGTGGCTAGGGATCCAGAAGTTGGTAGAAGAATCAGGAGTGAAATTGATGCTGTTACAAAGGGAAAACGAGCAGTAACACTAACTGACAGAAGTAATATGCCTTACACCGAAGCAACGATACTGGAGTGTCTTCGTTATGCATCTTCACCTATTGTTCCTCACGTGGCGACAGAAAACGCAGCAGTAGCAGGCTATGGAGTGGAAAAAGGAACTATCGTCTTCATCAACAACTATGAATTGAACACATCAGAGAAATACTGGGATCATCCAGAGAAATTTGATCCTTTTCGGTTTATGGAGCGTAGCAGAGTCAGAGTTCGGAGGAATTCCCAATGCGATTCAGGTATGGAGTCCGATGGGGAGCGGTCCGGTCCCATAAATAAGACCATGGACACGGAAAGGGAGGTGTGGTCAGTCAAAAAGAATATCCCACACTTCCTTCCCTTTAGTATTGGAAAACGGACGTGTGTAGGACAGATTCTAGTAACTACTATGAGTTTTGTCATGTTCGCGAATATTCTACAAGAGTTTGACGTCGCTGCCGTCAGCCTTGAGGATGTAAAGCAGAAACCTGCCTGTGTAGCGTTACCCAAAGACACTTTCAATCTTTACCTCTTACCGAGAAAGCACTGAAATATTACTAGTTTTTAGATAATACCTTAGCGGCTGTGATATGTCCTTTTTCATCAATAGCTTTATTCATTTAGTTTCTTTAGTATCTTGTTTCTTCATTGTCTAATTCTTAATTATCTTTGAACTCAATGATCTTCAGATTATTTATTTTCTATTAATTGTTCTTAATCTTTGCTAGAGGAGATGTCGATCTTAGTAATATTAGAATCAATGGTATTTTTCTCAATACCAGAAACGGTGATTTGAGTATATTATATTTGAGTTTTTGTTACACGATAGCTATAGATATATTTATAGTGTGTGTTTTATATTGTCTCTAAGACAAATTATAAAATGTTAGTCATTTAGCGTATCAACATCTCCTTTAGGTAATGCACACTTACCCTCAGATTATTTCTCAGCTATTTCCATAAGAAATACATAAAATATAGGAAATGTATATGTATTAATCTATTGTAAACAAGTTTAAATAACTATAGTTTTCTAATAGTTTTAGGCATAAATTATAATTCGGCACTCTTAGTCTTACAAATTTCACATTGCTTTTTAATATGTTCTCTATTTCATGCTGGTGTTGGCTTTTACCGTTTCTTAGGTTTCTTGCTTTTACCTTAGCTTTTGGGATTCTTTTTAATTTTAATCTTATCGGTGGTGGTTTTAACTCTTTTTTTTCAATTATAAATCTTACACGTTACCACTGTTTTGATATTATTCTATGTACTTAGTACGCTTATTTTTTTACTTTTCCTTTTGTATTTTTTTATTATCAAGTATGTAGCCAGTGTGTATTTAGCTTCTTTTCTTTTTTATATTCTTTTTTATATTTAGAATACGTAGGATGAAATTAGATGTTGATATGCACTTTTGCCGTATCTTGCAGGGTTTTAGTATGTTTATAGAATTTTTAATCTCAAAAAATAGTTAGGTAATTCTGTAATTTAAAAGGCAAAATTATTTAGAATTTCTGCTCTTATATACTGTTTCAAAAGACGATTAACAAGTTTATTAAAAGTATGTTGATAAAATTATTTTTTCTCCAATAAATTTTCACAACTTCAATCTTACGAATTAATTAAATAAAATCGGTTCGATTCATAGTCAACTGACATTTTTTTTCATACTAATTCTATTAAAGTTTCAACTTTCAATGGAAAATTAAAAAAAAAACAAAATTTACTTAAATAAGCTCATACAAATGTTTGAATGCTCGAAATATATTATTGTCAAATATTTTTTGTGTATGTCATAAATTAATACAAGACAATTACAGTTTTACATTAGTTTCTAGAATGGAAGTGCAAATCATCAATTTTACTTTTTATTTCTAATTTATTCTATTTTTCATTTTATTTTTCTACTTTTTATTTATTTCCAGTATCTTAGTTTTAATAAGTCATGGCTTATAAGTAGCAGAGGACATAACACAGCCCGAAAGAAACGCTCAACAGTATTTATTTTGAAGTTATAAAATTACTTAGAATAAAAACACTTAGGAAAATTATTCATAAGCTATTACATTGAATATATTTTAGAACTAGCTGTGACGCGCAGTTTCAATCGCGTTAATTTGTGGAAAAAACTAACTACTAAATTATATGTTATAGCCTATAGCCTTCCTCGATAAATGGACTATCAAACACAAAAATAATTTTCCAATTCGAACCAGTAGTTCCTGAGATTAGCGCGTTCAACCAAACAAACTCTTCAGCTTTATAATATTAGTATAGATATATTTTTGAACCTAATATATTTTAGTGACTTTAGATACCTGTCAACTGTCAACTCAAGTAACATAATATTTTTTTTATTATCATTACCATATATGAAAAGATAAAGTTTTAAAATATGTTTTATATCAATTGATGTCTGTATCATGAATGAAAAAAAGTTGACGTCACATATTATTAGGTGGTCCTAAGTGTTGTTATTTTAAGTAAAAATTAAACTCCTTAGGTAATAGTTTAAGTAACGCTGCGATAGGAATAGTAAAACTAATTTATAAAGTAAATAATGAAAAATGCTTCGTTCAAGACTTAATTTGATCGAAGTGGCATCCGCCGTAAGCAATTTTTTTATTTATTTAAATAGCATTCGAAATTCAAAGGTGCTGTTCTGTCTTTGAATATTTTTTTCAAATTGCGAATTTAAGGATTGAAAATGTAATAAATAAATTGGGAAAATTTTCAATTATACATTCTTTCATGTGTTTGAGGAATTATTGTATAATATTATACTTTTGGATGATCTACAAATTTAGCTATTTTAATCATTGAAGTATTACTAGCGTAAAGAACCGACACCGCGAACACCATGTATGTCCCAATGCATTGGCGCCACGTGGCTTCAATCTTCAATGGATTCGTTCAATTTTAAAAGGAGAACGGGGGCTCAATTTTGAAAATGGAACCAGCCGGCGGGACACACATTTTGTTCGAGATGTCTGTTAACATTATTACTTCAATGATTTTAATCATTAATGTTTCGTTATTTAAAATTGTGATTACAAGTGGTGTAATCCATAATGCTTAAAAATTTAATTTATAAAATCCCAATATTTAAGCATTTTGTTGCGATTTCCTGTAAATTCAGCATTTATTAGCATATCAATAACTACTTAATAAAGTAACAATTTAGTTAGTACTACGTAGATTGAACAATTTTCGGTCATTTTAATAATATTTTATATTTTGTGAAGCACCTAACATGTTATGCAAAATCACGTTGTGCAATAAGTGAAGTTGCCCAAATACTTTTAGTAGAAAAATTTGCTGAATTCACAAAAATCGTAGTAAAAACCATTGAAGTATTATTACTAGCGTATAGAACCGACACCGCGAACACCATGTATGTCCCAATGCATTGGCGCCACGTGGCTTCAATCTTCAATGGATTCGTTCGATTTCGAAAGGAGAACGGGGTCTTAATTTTGAAAATGGAACCTCCCGGTGGGACACATTTTGTTCGAGATGTCTGTTCTATGACATTATACTTCAATGATAAATACATCGAATATCAAGATGTAATGACTGTATTTTGACTTGAGGATTTCGATAACTTTTGTGTGTTAGGGTCTAGAAGAATGAATGTAAAACTCAAGAACTGAATTTTGAAAATGTGATAAAATGGAGTACTTTACTCAAACGTCAATAAATTTGTAGGATTTAAACTGTGTAGCGAGATTACAGGGAAAAGATGGAGCGTAGACAAATTGACAGAGCGTAAAAATGGAGCCATTTTGACATTTGACAGAATTTGACAAAATATAGAAACAAAGGTTGATTGATTAACGAATATTGTATGTAAAAATATACACAATTATTTCTGTTACGCTCTATCTTTTTACATTTTACATTCTCAGTAATGTATGACAGTTATATTTAACTTGGATACTTAAATGTAATAAAAAGGTGCAATGTAAATCTTATATTTTGTTTATTAATTTTAACAACTGATATATTAAATTAATTCAATAACTTTAATGGTACATTGTTTTATATGTCGGCTTATAATTCAATTTTGACAGGTTCAATTTTTTTATGTCAATTGTATATTATGTAACTTTGTTTTCTACTTTTAAAATAACTGTCAAATTTTATTTTTTACGGCTTAATACAACAGCTAATTATAATTGAATCAATATTGTTTATTTTTTACTGTTGTATGTATGTTTGTATGTAACCCATGTTGTATTGAGTAGGTAAGAATGCATTTAGTTAGAATAAGTAAAAATGTGATTTGTAGTAATGGAATGGATGATAAAATTATAGAATTTGCAAATTTAAAATGGTTTTTATTTCCTTCGGTCTTCCAGACTTAATCTATTAGATACTAATATTATAAAGAGAAAATAAGTAATTGATTGTTTGTTTGCATTGAATAGGCTCCGAAACTACCGAACCGATTTGAAAAATTCTTTCACTGTTGGGAAGCTACACTATCCCCGGGTGACATAGGCTATATTATTATTATTATTTTACTATTTTTCCCAAAGCGAATCGAGGGCAATTTCGTAGTTTAACAATAAAATAGTTGCTGTTTTCAATTGAAATTCTAATTAAACATCCTCAAATTATTTTTAGCAGACGTCAAAAAAGGAGGAGGTTCTCAATTTCATAATTTTGAACTCTGTAATTTTTTAAGCGATTTAGAAAATACATTTATTTTAAAGGATATAATTATCAACTGCCAGGAAGGGTCACAGACTTAAAAAAAGAACAGACGTCACCTTGTCCTATCGAGAATGAAGCCGCCCGCTTACCATGTGTGCGTGTGATACTTGTACGAATAGAGGAGTTGGTATTACTATGGGTGCTTCACTGAATTTGTTGCTGACAATCCGTCTGGTTCTTTTTTAAGTCTGTGGGTTATTTATACATAGGTACATAGTTAATTATAAAAAATCTGTACATCCACGAGAAATTGACGGTATTCTTTTAATATCGTAGTGATTCTTTTTTGGAATCAGTTGGTTAAATTTTTACTTAGTTACGTTTGAGTTCATGAGAACAATAGTGGAATTATCCAATAAAATGTATATGTACATACTTCATCTAATCTCCTTAAACCAAATTTAACTATGCAACATTTTCAATTAAAATTCATAGATTACATATAATTAAGTACTGCTAATGCCAGTCTACCAATCCGCACTTGGCCAGCGTGGTAGACTATGGCCTATACCCCTCACATTGTGAGAGGAGACCCCGAGCCCAGCAGTGGGACAATTATGGGTTGCTGCTTTGCTTTTTTTTGCTTTATGTACTGCTAACATTGAAGTATTATTACAAGCGTATAGAACCGACAACGCGAACACCATGTATGTCCCAATGCATTGGCGCCACGTGGCTTCAATCTTCAATGGATTCGTTCCATTTTGAAAGGAGAACGGGGGCTCAATTTTGAAAATGGAACCTCCCGGGCGGGACACACATTTTGTTCGAGATGTCTGTTCTATGACATTATACTTCAACTAGGTTTTCGCGTGGGGCGCGCGCTGCTAAAGCAGCGCGCGTGCCTTTCTCTTTCGCAAAAGACAAAATAAATAAATAGTTTTTTCAAAAATGTAATTGGTCTTTGAAATTTATTTTTCGATTCAGGGGTCTGTTTGCGAAATGTTTGGCTTTAAACTACTACTTTTGGTTTGTCTATTTTTTTGGCATGATTAACAGAATATGAGAGGGAGGGGGTGAGGCAGAGGGAGTGGGAGAGGGAGGGGGTGAAG